>CM062814.1:296232688-296312952 GCA_031772625.1 Pinus tabuliformis
ATATTGTAATATTTTATTGATATTGATATGTTTTTAAATATCATGTGTTAATTTCATATTAAGTATGGAATGACTCATAAATCTCCACCATACTTAATATTACAAAAATTTTAATATAAATTTGTTTCTCAATTTTATATATTTAAAAAAATAAAATTAATATTAAAATAATTTGATTAAAATAAACATTAAATTATTTTTTCTTGTTAATCTATTCTATAAAATAAATATAATTAATTTTGAAATATTTTGTTTTATTAATATTAAAATAATTTGATTAAAATAAACATTAAAATATTTTTTCTTATTAATACATTCTATAAAATAATATTTTGTTTTTAATTAATATTAGATTATATTTAAAATTTATATTAAATTATTTTGTTAATGTTGATAATTTTTTAATATCAAGTGATAATTAAATATACTAATTAAAATTCAGATTAAGATATTTTTATAAATCTAATTAATTTTAAAATATTTTGTTTTAAATTCATATATGAAAGTTTCATACACTAATTAGATAATAACTTCAACTAAAAAGAATTAATATTATTATTATAAATTTAATTTTTAAAATAAATTATTTGATATTAATAATTTAAAAAATAAATTACTATTATTATAAATTTAATTTTATAATATATTCTAATAATTTAATAATAATTTCTAAAAATAAATTACTATAATTATAAATTTTATTTTATAACATATTCTAAAAATACCTAAACACGACACGTGAAATTGCTAAAAGTGAAAAACAGCTAGAAAACTCAAGTATGACAGCTATAAATATAAAACCCTATGCTAAACACAATGTCCAGGCCCAGCATGTTTTCAGGGGGAACACAATGCAGTTGTTGATCTACTATTTAAGGAGACACGGTTCAAGTGACAAGAACCAGGTTTTTTATTGTGATTGAATTTGGCCAGGATGGTTTAATCTATGTTTCTACCTTAAGACTTTTTTAGGTTATAAGAACCTTGTTTTCTTCTAACTAGTAGCTCTCTTTTGACGACAATTTCTTTAATTGAAAAAAGAAGGGAAAGACAAAATAAACAAGACAGTGTAGATAGAAACAAAAGCAGGAGCAGGAGCAGAAGCAGAAATAGTGACAGCGATGAAAATGACTGTACTGGCCATGGCACATCTCAATCTTTATTGTCCACAGACAATAACAGTGGCAACAGAAAACCGCAAAATATTGTCAATCCCTCATCTTTTGTTAATTCTGCCATAGTTTGGCGGGCTTTTGATTCATTACCAGTTACTTCTGGTGGAGAAGATAATGATGAGGAGCAGGCACAAAATTCACCTACTTCTCCCACCAATGTGATAGGCACTGGAATTGCAAGTCCAGAGGGAGATACAACCTCTGTCTAGCCATTAGAGCACCCTATTACTACAAAGGACCGAAGTGAGGAAAATAATGGACAAGATTCTTCACTTTCACATTTCCTTTTAACTTTTTATGCGTTCAGATCGTTCCCACAATGGAAGAAAGGGGTGATGAGAATTCTACAAAAAGTACATGAATGGCCACCATTGGTATGGATGACGATGAATTGTCTTCAGGCGCAAGCATCCCCGCGCCAGAGAAAATCGCGATGGAGTGGGTGCCTCGCATAAATGTTTCGGACTAGCATATGACAAACACAAGTGTCTGTGTAATTTGCAGGGAGATGTTTCAATTGAGGGAGGAAATCAGTGAGATGGAATGTCGCCATATTTTTCACCAGCGTTACTTATTCCCATGGCTGAACCTGAGTCCTACATGTCTAGTGTGTTGATCCCCCCTCCCTCCTGCTTGAACTACCCATTGAAATTCAAGGAAAAAATTGTATGTGATGTGATGCCAATGGATGTGTGTCACATATTGCTTGGAAGACCTTGGAAATATGACAAAGGAGCTATGCATGATGGAAAAATAAACACCTACAAGTTTGGTAAAGATGGCATCAATCATACACTGTTTCCTATGAAAGAAGAAGATGCATCAGGAAAGAAGACTGATCCAAGAACTCCGTTATTTGGAGGAAATGAATACTTGCAGCAAATTGAAGAGAATGAGGTAAATTTTGTTGTACTCTCCAAGCCCAAGGTAATAATGACTTCCACTAAAGTTTCTGATTTACCCATTGAAATTCAAGGAATGTTGGACAAATATTGTGATATCATTGTTGATGATTTACCTAATGAGTTGCCACTCATTAGAAGAATCAACCATCATATAGATTTGATTCCTAGAGCAAATCTACCTAACAAAATAGCTTACAGAATGACTCCCACAGAAAATGAAGAAGTTAGGAAGTAGGTTCAAGAACTGCTTGACAAAGGGTTGATCAGAGAAATCTTGAGTCCTTGTGTAGCACCAACAGTGTTGAGTCCAAAGAAAGATGGACGCTAGAGAATGTGTACAAATTCAAGAGCCATCAATAAAATCACAATCAAGTATAGATTTCCTTTACCTAGGATTGAAGATTTAATGGATTGCTTGAGTGGGGCAAAGTATTTTACAAAACTAGATCTTAAAAGTGGGTATCATCAGATAAGGATAAGAGAAGGAGATGAGTGGAAAACTGCCTTTAAGACAAATGAAGGATTGTATGAGTGGAGAGTAATGCCTTTTGGGTTATCAAATGCACAAAGTACGTTTATGAGACTCATGAATGAAGTTCTTAAAGAATTTATTGGAAAATTTGTAATAGTATATCTGGACGATATATTAGTTTACAACAGGTCTAAGGAGCAGCACATGAGACATCTGAATTATGTCTTACAAAGGCTACAGAAAGAGAAATTATTGCTGAATTTGAAGAAGTGTTCATTCATGAAAGAAGAGCTAGTGTACTTGGGTTTTGTTATTGGTGTTGAAGGTGTTAGAGCTTGAATTTGGCCTCAGGCTGAAAAATACAAAATCCAAGGCAACATCAAACCACTTAGCCTCGTAGCTAGCCCTACGGGGACAGGAGAGGGCTCTCTCCGGGTCTATCTCGGCAAAAGGTCTTCAAAGGGCTGAGATGACCAATAAAGAACACTGATTTTAGGCTAGTAAACTGATGGGGAAAATTTGTTTTTAAATTTTTAGGGTTTTGTTGGAAAACTGAGCAAGGCAATTTTAGGTGCGGGGATGAGACACAGTTTTTGCAGAGGTCTTTTTGGGGCAAGGTAGGAGATTGTTCTGATGCCTTTGAAATAAGTGAATGGATGGATATGACCGGTGAGGAGCTAAGGAGAGCAAGAAACCATCAAGAGTTCTCCTTAAACAGATGAAAACATTGATATTAAGCAAACTTAAAGGCAGAGCATAGAAACCATGAATTCTACCTTAACACTTCATTTAATTAACTTGCAGAAGAGAAGAGTAGGAAAATGATGCACATAAAAAACTTACAAGTACATAAGAGAAACACACCATCAACACAAATCACCACAGGAATCCCAAATAGTGCTACAAAACCCTGGTCTTTCCTGTGCCAAAATTGCAGAGATACAAAGTGTAAAACATACTAAGCTTATCCCTCAAGAGTCCAACCTCTCCAACCCCTGAAAAATGATTGAGAAAATACATAATATAGACCATGCCAACCCATTCCCTAGCCTCTAGGGGTCGAGCTCATCATCCTAGGAGCTGTTTCAACCAATTCTAATATGAGCACTACAATCTAGGCAATCAAAACAACTTGCCTCTATAAGCTAGGAAACCAATTCATTCATTAATTTTTTGCCATTTTATGAATGAATCTTCTAGAATAGGTAAAAAAGTGTCATTTCAACATGAAATTACATCAAAGAGGATGAAAAATCCAACCAAAAAGTCAAAACTAGTCACTGCTGCGTTTTCCTGTACTGAAGGTGCAAAACTGGCAAATTTTCCCAACGCGTAGTGCGCCATTTCTCAACGCGTAGCGTGCCTTTCAGTCCACTTTTGTGGCACTTCCCGGGATCCAAATGAGGCACAAGTGGGCTTTTTGGAAAGGTCTAGATGTCTACTCTCCAGCCCAAGTATAATTTCTCAATTTGGTGGCCATTTTCCCCTCCAAAATTTCAATCTCCCAAGACTGCTTCCTGTGTGTCCAAAAAGTGGCAGAAGGTCATTTTTTGCTTGTTTTTTGACCTTTTAGGGGCTCAAATGTCCATGAAACTTCTTGGCAGTGGCTGAGCAAGTGTATTTTGTCGTGACAAATCCAAAAATTCTGAGTTTTTGTGAAATGGACCTCCCCAACTTAAGGGTAGCGCGCGGCGTGCTACGCATTGAGCCAAAACCCTGACGCGTAGCGCGCCTGAGCCCTATGCGTAGCGCGAATTTTAGATGTTTTTTTGAGGCCTTCCCGGTGTCTAAATTGGGCATAGGATAGCTTTTTGGAAAGTTCTCTGAGTCTACTTTCCAACCCAAGTGGAATTTTTCAATTTTGAGTTCATTTTCCCTATCAAATCTCCCAAGACTGGTCAAAATGTGCCAAATGAGGCTTCCTCAAGGTAGAGTGCTGTTGATGTCAACTTTTGAATGCCTTCCTCAACTCCAAATTGAGCTCATGATAGCTCATTGAAAAGCACGTTGTCTCTAGTTATCATTTGACTCATCAAGCAAATCATTTGGCCAACCAAGCTAGGAGAAAACTTGATTTTCCCAAGGTCACTTCAGAGGTGCATTCGATTATCCTGAGGCAACAATATTTTTGACATTTCTCTAAAACCATGACACCTGTGTAAAATGTGAAGGAGGTTTTTTGTCTTTGGCATGTTGTGGACAAAAACCTCTATCATTTTTCCAAAATTCATCTTTTATTTCTCTGAAACATCTTTTGAGTGAAACCTATCCCGATGTGTGGAACAAGGGATTTTGTCGAAATGAAGCGAAATGAAGGGGATAAGGGGCTTCTAAATTCTTAGGGAAATTTTTGGAAGTAGGGAGGGATGTTAGGAAGTAGGGGAAAGTGGAATCTTAGAGATCGAGCGAGGGGAAGGGGTCCAAAAGGGAAAAACACAGGTCCAACCTAGAAAATTGCCAGGATGTAGCAAGAAACTAGGGTTTGTGCGAAAATGAGTAATTTGGGGGATCTCAGTGATGGGAAGCATTTGATAAGGTACATGAAAGATAGGGGAATGTGTATGAACATCTGGATACAAGCTTTTCTAATGATTTGACCATCCAAGAGAAATTAGCTTTCAAAACCCTAGGAGAGGGAAATGACCTTGCCTAGGCGCAACTGAAGCATGAACAAGGTGTAAAATGACTCATTAGACACTGACATGATAATGAAAACCCTTTAAATGATGATAGAATCAGCTGAATAGTGACATAGATTGGCATTTGGGCAACTTTGAAAAGAGTGAAAGCAAACCCTAGACCTAATGCCTAGTGACCAAATTTTCCTTGAAGACTCACTAAAATGACAAAATTTGACCTTGACACTTCAAAATCACTTTGTAAGAGCACGTTTGATCACTGGAGGAAGGCTGGAAAGACTGACACTAACAGAAGGGCTGAAGATGGATCCAGAGAAGATCAAGGCAATCATGGAGTGGCCTTCACCTAAAAGTGTTTTTGAGGTAAGAAGTTTTCATGGTCTTGCTAGTTTTTATAGGAAATTCATAAAGTATTTTTAGTAAGATCAATACACCTATTATTGAGACCATAAAGAAGGATAAACAACCATTTAGATGGATTGCTGAACCAGAAAATAATTTTCAACTGTTGAAGAAGAAAATCACTGAAAGCCTATTTTGGTTCTACTGATTTTAATAAACCTTTCCAAGTGAGGTGTGATGCCATCGAAGAAGCTATTGGAGGTGTTTTAAGTCATGGAGACAGACCTGTAGCTTATTTTAGTGAAAAGTTGAATGATTCCAAAACGAAGTATTCTTCTTATGATAAAGAGTTCTATGTAGTTGTGCAGTCATTGAAGAAGTGGAGACATTATCTAATGTCAAAGGAGTTCATACTTTATTCAGATAACCATGCACTACAATATATTATGCAGCCACCAAAGCTTATCCAAAAACATGCTAAATGGGTAGAGTATCTTCAAGGTTTCCAATTTGTCTTGAAACATATAAATGGCCAATCAAATAAAGTTGCAGATGCCTTAAGTAGGAGAAATATATTACTTCAAGAGAGTCAAATTCAAGTGTTAGGTTTTGATTTTATTAAAGAATTATATGAGACAGATTCAGATTTTAAAGAGGCACTTGAAACTTGTAAGCATCCTGTTTTGATGGATAGGAGTGAATGCTTGGATTATTTCTTACAAGATGGACTGTTGTTTAAGAGAAATAAGCTGTGCATACCAGCCTGTTATATGAGGGAGAATTTAATCAAAGAAAAACATAGTGGAGGACTTGCAGGATATTTTGGTATAGAGAAGACTAATGAACAGTTGAACATGTTTTATTTCTGGCAAAAAATGAGATCTGATGTGGAAAAGTATGTGAGAACTTGTAAAATCTATCAATATGCAAAGGAAAGAAGCCAAAAAACTGGTTTGTATGTTCCATTACAAATTCTAGATAGGCCTTGGGATATGGTAAGTATGGATTTTGTTTTGGGCTTACCAAAGACTCAAAGGGGTAATGATTCAATTTTTGTTGTAGTGGACAGATTTTCAAAAATGGCACATTTTATTCCATGCTATAAAACTAGTGATTCTACTCACATTTCTAATTTGTTTTTCAAGGAGATAGTAAGATTGCATGGGTTTCCTAAGAGTATTGTCTTAGATAGAGATTCCAAGTTTGTTGGACATTTATGGATAACACTATGAAAGAAATTGGGAACTAAATTGATTTTCAGTTCTGCCTATCATCCACAAATTGATGGACAAACTGAAGTTGTGAATAGGAGTTTGGGAAATCTCTTAAGGAGTCTTACTCCAGAACATCCAGAATAGTGGGATCAAGTGTTGGCACAAGCTGAATATGCACATAATGACTCACCTAACAGGAGTACAGGATAGAGTCCATTCCATATTGTTTATGGAATGCACCCAAGAGGAGTATCTGAGTTGAGAAACTTAGGAAAATATGAGATGAGAAGTGCAGAGGGAGAAGATTTTGCTTCAAAAATCTAAGCAATACACGAACAAGTGAAACAACAACTGCAGGATAGCAACATCAAGTACAAGACCAGAGCAGACATGAGAAGAAGAGAGGTGAATTTTGAGGTTGGAGATTTGGTATTAGCACACCTCAAAAAGGAAAGATTTCCAAAAAGGGAGTATAATAAATTAAAGTTCAAGAAAATTGGACCATGAAGAGTATAAAGGAAGTTTACTGGAAATGCATATGAGATTGAATTACCCCCATGATGTTGGAATATCTGCAATTTTCAATGTTGCAGACCTGTACAAGTATGAAGGTGAAGTTGCAAATGATACAACATAAGATCAAGAGGTACAAGAGATTGACTGGGTAAAACAGTTACCTCCAACAAAAGAGTTACAACTAGAAAGGATTTTGGACAAGAAGGTATTCAAGAAGACCAGAAGACAGGAGTACATTTAGTATTCGGTAAAATGGAAGGATCAACCAACTGTTGAAGTTACTCGGGTAACAGAAAGCATGCTACAGAAGCTAGGAAGTTCTGTAGAAGAGATCATGGACAAGAGCTCATGAAGAAATTTGTCCTCAGGAGTCTGATGCAGGAGAATGAAACTTGGAGGGAAAATCTTAAAATTTATTCCAAAAACACAAAAAAAATCTATAAGCAGAGGAGTGGGATCCTTTAGCCATTAATTTCCATGTTTTTCTAGTTTAGCATAGAGATAGAATCTAGGACTAAATCATGTTATAATAAATCTTAAATAGATAAGATGTAGTAGAGGTTCTCAAGGAGAATACCTCACTAAACAAATAGGATCAGTTAATCGTTTTGGAGATTTTCGAGGAGCATGTCTCGTAGAACTGATAGTTGTATTAAATTAAGCCTCTATTTTAGGAATCGAGTTGTTAATGTGAACCAGTATATATGTAATTTTGATGCTATTGTCATGGGATTTTGACTGCATGATTTTAATGCATATTTGTTAAAGGAAGAGGGAATTTTCTATATGTATTGGTCGATCCCAGAGGCGTGGTTACCTTCGAAAGCCTTTATGTGCATCAGAACTATGTTTGCCTGTTAACTGGTATATGTATATGTATTTGGCTTCATTTCTTTTCTTCTAAATCTTAATATTAATGATTTCACCTTATTTTTTAATTAAAACTTCGGTTGAAGCCTTTGGACTGTGTTTCCTTCATATCTTCGAGCCCTGGCTTCTTTATTTTCATTATAGAGTGCCACAGGCAAAAATCTATTTTACACAGATAAACCGTGAAAATACTTAGCCAAAATGGAGTTCTGAATCTAAAATCTTATTAAACATAGATGATACCCTATTGGGTCCGCACCCATTATTGCATCGCCAAGTTGAAGTGGGGAGGACCGAGCCCTTTGAAGTGCCGAAATATGAAGTGTGACTTTCGAACCAGAAACCTTATGTGGTAGGCTTTCATATTATATCAAGTCCGCAGGGCTTGTCACAACGCTAGCCTTTAAGCTTAGCATATTGGAATCGCCGATTGTGATTTCCGAGAATACATGTGTTATCACATCGGGTTATCGGAGCATTATATTATTATACCTTTCCATGTGGAACTTCCGATAGCAATCGCCGATAGTGCCTTTGATTACTAGTGTGTCCCTTTAGAAAAAACTGTGCCGATAATGTATTTTATATGTTAACACTTTCCTTTGTAAAAGTCTGTCGATAGTGTATTTTATACACAATCATGTTAATTCCATTTAAAACACCTCCGATAGTGTATTTTATAATTCCTATGGAATTATAGTCCCAATAGTGGATAAGAGGTCTTATAATTCCCCGCTAATAAGGGTTGGGGTGATTAAGAGGGAAAGTGTGGTGATTTTGGAAGGATAAAGGGAAATTTATAAACAATTTATCTAGAGATAGATGACTGATACTCCAGTGCGGGAAGTAGAAGGAACACCATCAGAATTAGAAGAAATTATATCAGTTTTTGGTCGTTTGTCTATATTTCCTGCACCTAGGCCACCAAGGACCAACCCAACCAAGGGAAGAAGTAGCAGTGTCACAAGAGGAGGAACCAACACAACAACAAACAATAAGGAGAGAGATCCCAACAGGAGCAGCAACAAATCCGACAACACTGGAGATATATTGACTCGGGGACGAGTCAAAGGACTATGGTCGGGGTGTGTTGGAGCCTTCATTTTGAATTTTGGATTTTTGTGGGAAGAAAGGTCAAGAATAGGTGGTGGCGAAAAAGGTCTAAGTTGTGGAGCTAATAGCCAAAGGAAAGGGATAGGAACTAGGAGTGATTAGGCAATTGCGGCAAGGTGGTAGAAGATTACAGAGGCAGCCAAGTAGGGGAAATAGAAGGGAGTCGAGGGCAGAGTCAACAAAACAGAACTAGCAGTGTGAATGAAAAACAAAGGATAAAAGGCAAGAGATAGCATGAGGAAGGGGTTGGTGATGAAGTGGGTGAGACACGGAAGGATCCCAAGAGCTGAACCAGTTGAGGAAGAGCTAGGACTATCCTCGGCTCTGCTTATGTTCATTCTTATCAGTTGTATTCTATGAAAAGTACTCTCTGTGTATTTGATGAACAAGCCTAGAGCCTTTTGTATTCTGTCATATACTCTTTTATAATCCAGTTAATGAAATAATCAGTTTGGGTTCCTTATTGTATTGTTGTGTTCCTTATGGGCTCTTTAAATTTTTAAATGAATGATCAAAAAATACATAGTTTCATGTGATGACATGAATGGGATGACATTCTTAGATAGTCTAGAGCATTGAGTTTGATGAGCCATTGTTGTATTTTCTTTATATTTCCTCAATACCCTTCCCAGCTGCATCGAGCTTTGGTCGTGACATGCCTCAAGTGAGACTCCTTGCCCCCCGAGTATGGTGAAAATTTCAGCATTATTCTAAACTACAACAGAGCCTTGTTGGCTACTTTGCCTGAACCCAGGCTCTCTTCCCTACTGTAATTTTCTTGCCAACACTTACTGTTGAAATAATTCTCTTTTAGTTGGCCTCAAAATCATATATCAACATGTCAGCTCAATTCAGTGACGTTTCTCTTCAAAATTATCACGTCGGCCCATTAATGATGGATGAACCACTATATATACCCAGTTGATCTTGTCACATTTCATTATCTATGGAGCTCACATTTCAGAGGTAGTTTCGGTGGTCTCTATGGAACAGTTCAGTGATCTCAGGACAAAAATTCAAAACCTCTCATTTTACAAAAGTTTCGGTGATGAAGTCTTGGTGACCACATTATAGTATTTCAACAATTTCATTGCCCTTTCAGTGTTAGTATATTTCGGTGTAAACTACATAAATGAAGTCTTATCATAGTGCCACTGTCTTGGTAGAAGAAATCTATGCCATGTTATCAAAGGTCTCAGTGTGATGAAGATCTCGACATTGTCTCAATGAAGAGAGGTTTGGTACAAGGTTTGATGACAATGATAAGTTTTCAATGCTGCCACATACACAAGGATTCGGTACCCTCTCAGTGACAAGTACTCGGTGCTCACACAATGACATGGATCAAACTCAGAGATGAAGGATGACTTGATGGAGGGACTCTAGTCTAGTTTGTAAGGGTCTTGGTCATCTCATATTTAATCTATTGAAGGAATAATTTATGACTAGGTTTTTCCCCCGAGGGGGGTTTTTCCCTGGCAGTGTGCCTATATCTTGTGTTCTCTTCTATTTGTTTCTTGGAATTAATCTTGATGATAAGAAAAGATAATCAAGAGAACAAATACTAACAATGAAAATATCACAAGTTAATGCCATTAAGAGGAAAATCGTTTAAACTGCTTAACTTATGGATTTTCAAACACCACTCTACATGACTCTAGATGGACTCCCAACTCGAATTAACTGAGTCAACTAAGTCAAATTAAATTATGGATTTTCTTGATTTTATTTTTAAAAATTATTGTTGTTATTTTCAACAGAAGGCGTTACTTTAATTTAACTCTACCTCCATGGTCCTGTCATGGAAATGGGTTCACCAAATTCCTCAAATTTTAACTTCCTTAAAACTTAGAATAAACACCACCATCATGTTTGTCTCATCAAGGGATTTATGGTGATATAAATTTTTTCATGATCCGAGCTACAAATAATAAGTTATGGTCATTTGAACATGGCCCTTTTTAGGCCTTACCACATCATCTTTAGTTTCCACATGGCACTCACAGAGTGTCCCATGTGGCTTGCCCCATTAGATTTGAAGTCTTCCATGGCAGGTCATGTCCTTGTAGGCCTTGCCACATTACTACTTTTTTCCAATTGTATACCATTGTGGTAGAAGCCACTTCATATCCTGCTTGGCCCCACGAAATGGGCCCTTTTCAATTTTTTTCGTGCCCCCTTTTTACATTATAATGAATCCTTAGTCTCAATGTTATTTCCCCACTCCATGGCATTGTGCACATTACAAATATCCCAAGTTGAGACATAAATCCATCCTCATCAATTGATAGGAGGATTTCTTGTCTCGACCCGTTGTCAATCTTGCCCATCCACCACAACCTTTGATGTTATATCAAAGGCTCGAGGCCTCGAGGCATAAAATTCCATGTCAAATGCAAAAATAAATTCCCATATTTCTCTTTGTTTACCTCATCCTCTCCTCCTCACTATCACAAAAATATACATTGAGGATGAGGCCCGAGATGATGTCACTTTATTCTCATGCTAGTGTCATCTCGAGATGACATCTTTCTAATAACATACCCTCCATGTGGCATCCTCCAAGGGCGTCACATGTCACTCATTGTTTAGCTTCTTGGACATCCAATATGATCGATTGTGGCTACCACATGGCATACCACTTATGTTACACATCAACCCTGGTTCCATGTTATTGTGCCAACACAACCCCAAGCCTGGGTCCCACTAGAGTCCCAACCCTTATGCAAAATGCCATTTTCCTTTGTAAAATATTTTATGCCCTTTTAGATGCAGCCCAACCTATCCTCCACGAAAAATCACCATGACCTATAATTCCTACATCCTTGCTTATAGAACCATTGCTTGAAGGCTGAGACTAAGACAAAGATCCATTTATCTCATAATGGGAAACTCTCTTTCTCTCTCACTCTACCCAACTGGTATTTTTCGGGCCTATGATACCAATACATGGCCCTTTCTGAGGGAAGACGGAATTCTCATTCATCACATAATGGAAACAACCCTCTTTTATAACTCTAACACTTAGAATATTTCATAGTGAATCCCTCCTGAGCTTATTTATATGTACATATATGTATCAAGGGGAACACCTTTGATATGTAGCATATGTGACTCTCTCTTGAGCTTTGTTCACACAAACACACACACACACACCTCATGAGCTTAAACAATTCTCGGTTGGCTTCCTTATATCTATATATATATATATAGATATATATATATATATATATATATATATATATATATATATATAAGTCTATCCCTCATGAGCTTAAATAACACTTAGCATAAATTTCATTTACATATTGATATATTTAAAATAGTCTAGATCCTAAGATTCAATAGTATTATTGAAGTACTCATCCCAACTCTTCGACATAATATTGAAAATATCGTAGTATTCCAAACCAAGGCCTTCAACCATAGGCATGACCACACTCAACAATAAGAGAAATTAGAATGATATCCATGAGGGCCACAGTCATATGTGAATGTGTGTGCATGGACGCATGTGCACAGACACAACTGGCTTAATTCTTTTTTAATTAAACACATTGAAACATGTTATTCACAACACAAACCATTTATATACATAATTTGTACAGACCTAACTAGTGGCAACAAATAACACAATCCTCTCTCACCATAGTCACATCCATGATTCTCCACAATGACTTATACATACATACATACATACATACATACATACATACATACATACATACATACATACATATATATATAAACATTTATAAGCATTATTTCTTCTAATTAAACCAATGAATTTGGTGCCATTTTCAATACATGTTGATCATTAATCAAAGTTCAAAAGTAGGCATAAACCCAATCATTTATAGACACATAAAATATGCATTCCTTATGATATCATGCATTTTTATTAACAGTAACAAGCATACAATTTACCTTCATTTAAACAGGAACATGGATAAGCAACTTATCTTGTAATTTAGAAGTCTAGAAACTAAGATTGGGACTTTGACTCTCCAACCAACATTAGATTGACTGCATTACAAGATTTCTTGCAGTCAATCACCCCCAAGCTAGGTTTAGAGCTTGAGGAGGAGTGCTCAAAGGAAGACTGGTCATACAGTCAATTTACACTAGGAATCCAAAGATTAAACCATCACCACCCAATTATACCAACAATAATTCCCAGTGTCTCCACCCTAAATAGGGAGTCCAAAGACACCTAATCATCTACAATCCATCAATTAAGCCATAAAAACACAAATTTACCTTTGCAACCATAGGAATCCAAATCAGTTAAAGTCTCCACCCTAAACGAGGAACCCAAATACTCTTGACCCTTCACATGTGACTTATTTCTTCCTTGTCTTTCCATTACCAACATTGTTCACTGATTTGCTTCTTTTGTTCTTGCCTGAGTTTATGTTCCTTCCTAATGTTCTTTCTAAGCATTGTCGACCTTCCTCCTTTCCAGCGTGTTGCTCTCTTTCTATCCATTCCTCAACTTGTCCTATCTAAATGTGACTTCTCTCAATTCAATTTTTTGTTCTCATTTCTCGAGAGGCCTCCTCTATTGGAACTGTCGCTTCTAATTAATGCAAAAATATTATTTTCCTTATTGGCTTGCCCCAAGAGCAGTATGGGCTTGTTCTCCCTCTCAGGGAAGCCCACACACCTCCTTTGACTTCATAAATATGTTGTTAGCTTATTAAAAGCACACTATTGAGCTCATGAATGATATTAAATAACCATCTCCTCCAATTCTCCTAAGAAATCTCCTTCCCAAAGCTCTAAACCTATGTCCTTGATCTCAGGCAATTCTTTTATTTTACTTACAAGACTTACAATTTAAAATAATTTACAACTGGGATTTATCAAAAAGGATTGTCATAATTAATCACATGTAATGGATTAGTGTATGAGAAAAGCACTCTTAAGTGAGTATAATTGTGAGCAGAAATATATAAAAACGTAATAGTGACATGTCCTAGAGAAAAGTATGAGAAAAACACTCTTAAGTGAATATCATTGTGGGTGGACATATATACAATTTTAATTAATAAACATATAATTAGAAATAAAAATATTTATAGAAATGTGAAACATATACAAAATATATATAATAGTTTTAAATTAAGATCTATTTTACATTTAGGGGTTCCAAAATTTTATTTAATTATCAATAATTACTAGTTGGATGGTAGGGATTTAGCATCCACTAAATACTCTAGAATATTCATAGTAGTATACACAAATCAGAGGTTGAAATTCAACTCCCCTTTTTGCCCATTTAATTAATTTATTAATTAAAAAAAAAATCATATGAAATGAGTTATGGTTTTTTGGGCATGTGGTATTGATAAGTCATGGTATTGGCCCATGATATTTTAACAAAGCCAACTTATAGATTAGGAATCTCCATGGCAAAGTGGGGGTGAATCCCCATGGTTAAGTATATGTTCCATATTTTTAAAATGTGTAAATGTTTAACTTATATATAATTAATATAGTAAAAGCAATTTGAAAAGTTATTATTTAGTTAATGTTTATTGTCCCTTTTTAATTTTAGCAACTTGACATGTATCATGGAGTATGTGTTTTGATGCTTATTATGGATTGATATCTATACAAGTCATTTATATGATAAAGTTAGTTTATTTAAAATTTATATTGTAATATTTTATTGATATTGATATGTTTTTAAATATCATGTGTTAACTTCATGTTAAGTATGAAATGACTCATAAATCTCCACCATACTTAATATTACAAAAATTTTAATATAATTTTGTTTACTCTCAATTTTATATATTAAAAAAAAATTAATATTAAAATATTTTGATTAAAATAAACATTAAAATATTTTTTCTTATTAATATATTCTATAAATATAAATATAATTAATTTTGAAATATTTTGTTTTTAATTAATATTACATTATATTTAAAATTCATATTGAATTATTTTATTAATGTTGATAATTTTTTAATATCACGGGTTAACTTAATGTCAAGTATATAATAATTTATATATCTCCATCATACTTACCATTAAAAGATTTTAAATATAATTTTATTTCACATTCAATTTTATATAATTAAAAGCATAAAAGTGATACTAAAATATATTAATTAAAATTCAGATTAAGGTATTTCTATAAATATAATTAATTTTAAAATATTTTGTTTTAAATTCATATATGAAAGTTTCATAGACTAATTAGATAATAACTTCAACTAAGAAAATTAATATTATTATTATAAATTTAATTTTTAAAATAATTTGATATTAATAATTCTAAAAATAAATTACTATTATTATAAATGTAATTTTATAATATATTCTAATAATTTAATAATAATTTCTAAAAATAAATTACTATAATTATAAATTTTATTTTATAACATATTCTAAAAATACCTAAACACGACACGTGACATTGCTAAAAGTGAAAAACAACTAGAAAACTCAAGTATGATAGCTATAAATATAAATCCCTATGCTGAACACAACACCCAGGCCCAGCATGTTTTCAGGGGGAACACAACGTAGCTGTTGATCTACTATTTAAGGAGACACGGTTCAAGTGACAAGAACCAGGTTTTTTTATTGTGATTGAATTTGGCTAGCATGGTTTAATCTCTGTTTCTGCCTTAAGACTTTTTTAAGTTATAGCAACCTTGTTTTCTTCTAACTAGCAGCTCTCTTTTGAGGACAATTTCTTTAGTTGAAAAAAAATGGAAAGAGAAAATAGACAAGACAGTGCAGATAGAAACAAAAGCAGGAGCAGGAGCAGAAGCAGAAACAACAACAGCAATGACAATGACTGTACTGGCCATGGCACATCTCAATATTTGTTGTCCACAGACAATAACAGTGGCAACAGAAAACCGCAAAATACTGTCAATCCCTCATATTCTGTTAATTCTGCCATAGTTTGGCAGGCTTCTGATTCATTACCAGTTACTTCTAGTGGAGAAGATAATGATGAGGAGCAGGCACAAAATTCACCTACTTCTCCCACCAGTTTGATAGGCACTAGAATTGCAAGTCCAGAGGGAGATACAGCCTCAGTCCAGCCATTAGAGCACCCTGTTACTACAGAGGGCCAAAGTGAGGAAAATGGTGTACCAGATTCTTCAATTTCACCAGGGAAAATTTTAAGAAGCCCCCCTAAATTTATAAATATAATAAATGGGCGAATCTCCATGGTATATAGGAAAAATGGAAGGCAATTTTATCAATAATATAATATCTATATATAATTTTTTGGCGAATCTCTCACTAGGCATGGCGAATATTTTACTCAATTATAAAATATTGTAAGATGTTGGTGAGTCTTTCACTAAATAATAAAACTTTGTAAAGTCCTAGTGAATCTTAGCATAGGCTACATGCTATTTTAATTCCCCCATTTAAATAGGCTACATTCCAGGCGAATACCATGGGTCAATACCATGTGCCATTTTGGTGAATACCATGGGTCAATACCATGTGCCATTTTTATTTTTATTAGAATATTTTACTCAATAATAAAATCTTGTAAGATCTTGGCGAGTCTTTCACTAAATAATAAAACTTTGTAAAGTCCTAGTGAATCTTAGCATATGCTACATGCTGGTTTAATTCCCCCATTTAAATAGGCTACATTCCAGGTGAATACCATGGGTCAATACCATGTTCCATTTTGGTGAATACCATGGGTCAATACCATGTGCCATTTTTATTTTTATTAATTCTAATATTAGGGTTAATAATGGTTTTTTGCATGGTATTAATAACAATCTAGTCCATGGTATTTGTCCCATAGTAGTTTGGCCATAGGTTTCACCTAAATATAACCCATTTTTTGAGTGCTCTTAAATATAAGGTGACTTATGGAGTAAATACAAAAAAAATGTTTTATTTGTTTACCATACCTCTCGTTTATTTATATTTTTATTAATTTACCATACCTCTTTTACAAATATGGTATTTGGCCCATAGGATTCACTTAAATAAAACCTCTTTCTTGAGCCTTCATAAATAAAATGAGGGTTATGGACTAAATATAAAAAGAGGTTTCATTTATTTACGATACGTCTAGTTTATTTATATTTTTATTTATTTACCATACCTTTTGAGTAAGTATAAAAAGACGTTTTATTTATTTACCATACCTCCACTTTACTTATATTTTTATTTGTTTACACCCTTACATGTATATAAGGTGACTTATGGAGTAAATATAAAAAATGTTTTATTTATTTACCATACCTCCCATTTATTTATATTTTTATTAATTTACCATACCTCTTTTATAAATATGGTATTTGGCCCATAGGATTCACTTAAATAAAGCCTATTCTTGAAAATGGGCGAATGGATTCACTTAAATAAAACCTATTCTTGAAAATGGGCGAATGGAAGGTTGTAAGTCCTAATTTCAAGGGCTAAATTTACCTTTTTTACCCTCTCCCTTAAAATAAGGTGGGCTATTTGAGGTGATTTGTAAAAATGTACTATGATACAAAATATTCGCCCACTAAAAATTTAAAACCCCTTAATTTCGCCAAAGGGCGAACATTCGCCCCTAAAATTATCCTTGAATTTCACCTTTGCCTTTCACTTTTTATGCGTTCAGATCGTTTCCCCCAATGGAAGAAAGGGGTGATGAGAATCCTACAGAAAGTACACAAATGGCCACCATTGGTAGGGATGACGATGAATTGTCTTCATGCGCAAGCATCTCCGCACCATAGAGAATCGCGATGGAGTGGGTGCCTCGCATAAATGTTTCGAACTAGCATGTGACAAACACGAGTGTTTGCATAATTTGCAAGGAGCTGTTTCAATTGAGGGAGGAAATCAGTGAGATGGAATGCCGCCATATTTTTCACCGGCGTTGCTTATTCCCATGGCTGAACCTGAGCCCTACATGTCCAGTGTGCTGATCCCCCCTCCCTCCTGCTTGAACTACCCATTGAAATTCAAGGAAAAAATTGTATGTGACATGATGCCAATGGATGTGTGTCACATATTGCTTGGAAGACCTTAGCAATATGATAGAGGAGCTATGCATGATGGAAAAAGAAACACCTACAAGTTTGGTAAAGATGGCATCAATCATACACTGCTGCCTATGAAAGAAGAAGATGCATCAGGAAAGAAGACTGATCCAAGAACTTTGTTATTGGGCGGAAATGAATACTTGCAGCAAATTGAAGAGAATGAGGTAAATTTTTCTGTACTCTGCAAGCCCAAGGTAATAATGACTTCCACTAAAGTTTATGATTTACCCATTGAAATTCAAGAAATGTTGGATGAATATTTTGATATCATTGTTGATGATTTACCTAATGATTTTCCACCCATTAGAAGAATCAACCATCATATAGATTTGATTCCTAGAGAAAATCTACCTAACAAAGAAGCTTACAAAAAGACTCCCACAGAAAATGAAGAGGTTAGGAAGTAGGTTCAAGAACTACTTAACAAAGGGTTGATCAGAGAAATCTTGAGTCCTTGTGTAGTACCAAGAGTGTTGAGTCCAAAGAAAGATGGAGACTGGAGAACGTGTACAGATTCAAGAGCCATCAATAAAATGACAATCAAGTATAGATTTCCTTTACCTAGGATTGAAGATTTAATGGATTGCTTGAGTGGGGCGAAGTATTTTACAAAACTAGATCTTAAAAGTGTGTATCATCAGATAAGGATAAGAGAAGGAGATGAGTGGAAAACTACCTTTAAGACAAATGAAGGATTGTATGAGTGGAGAGTAATGCCTTTTGGGTTGTCAAATGCACCAAGTATGTTTATGAGACTCATGAATGAAGTTCTTAAAGAATTTATTGGAAAATTTGTAATAGTATATCTGGATGATATATTAGTTTACAGTAGGTCTAAGGAGCAACACATGAGACATTTGAGTTATGTCTTACAAAGGCTACAGAAAGAGAAATTATTACTGAATTTGAAGAAGTTTTCATTCATGAAAGAAGAGCTAGTGTACTTGGGTTTTGTTATTGGAGCTGAAGGGCTGAAGATGGATATAGAAGAGATCAAGGCAGTCATGGAGTGGCCTTCACCTAAAAGTGTTTTTGAGGTAAGAAGTTTTCATGGTATTGCTAGTTTTTATAGGAAATTCATAAAGAATTTTAGTAATATCAATGCACCTATTATTGAGACCATAAAGAAGGATAAACAAATATTTAGATGGATTGCTGAAGCAGAAAAGAATTTTCAACTGTTGAAGAAGAAAATCACTGAAAAGCCTATTTTGGTTCTACCTAATTTTAATAAACCTTTCCAAGTGAAGTGTGATGCCAGTGGAGAAGCTATTGGTGGTGTTTTAAGTCAGGAAGACAGACCTGTAGCTTATTTTAGTGAAAAGTTGAATGAGACCAAAAAGAAGTATTCTTCTTATGATAAAGAGTTCTATGCAGTTGTGTAGTCATTGAAGAACTGGAGACATTATCTAATGTCAAAGGTGTTCATAGTTTATTTAGATAACCATGCACTAAAATATATTATGCAGCAGCCAAAGCTTAGCCAGAAACATGCTAAATGGGTTGAGTATCTTCAAGGTTTCCATTTTGTCTTGAAACATATAAATGGCCAATCAAATAAAGTTGTAGATGCCTTAAGTAGGAGAAATATATTACTTCAAGAGAGTCAAATTCAAGTGTTAGGTTTTGATTTTATTAAAGAATTATATGAGATAGATTCAGATTTTAAAGAGGCATTTGAAACTTATAAGAATCTTGTTTTGATGGATAGGAGTAAATGGTTGGATTATTTCTTACAAGATGGATTGTTGTTTAAGAGAAATCAGCTGTGCATACCAAACTGTTCTATGAGGTAGAATTTAATCAAAGAAAAACATAGTGGAGGACTTGCAAGACATTTTGGTATAGAGAAGACTTATGAACAGTTGAACAGGTTTTATTTCTGGCCAAAAATGAGATATGATGTGGAAAAGTATGTGAGAACTTGTAAAATATATCAATATGCAAAGGGAAGAAGCCAAAACACAGGTTTGTATGTTCCATTACCAAGTCCAGATAGGTCTTGGGATATGGTAAGTTTGTATTTTGTTTTGGGCTTACCAAAGAATCAAAGGGGTAATGATTCAATTTTTGTTGTAGTGGACAGATTTTCAAAAATGGCACATTTTGTTCCATGCTATAAAACTAGTGATGCTACTCACATTGCTAATTTTTTTTTCAAGGAGATAGTAAGGTTGCATGGGTTGCCTAAGAGTATTCTCTCAGATAGAGATTCCAAGTTTGTTGGAAATTTATGGAGAACACTATGGAAGAAATTGGGAACTAAATTGAGTTTCAGTTCTACCTATCATCCACAAATTGATGGACAGACTGAAGTTGTGAATAGGAGTTTGGGAAAGATTTTAAGGAGTCTTATTGCAAAACATCCAAAACAGTGGGATCAAGTGTTGGCACAAGTTGAATATGCACATAATGACTCACCTAATAGGAGTACATGACAAAATCCATTCCATATTCTTTATGGAATGCACCCAAGAGGAGTATCTGAGTTGAGAAACTTGGGAAAAGATGAGATGAGAAATGCAAAGGGAGAAGATTTTTCTTTAGTAAAGCAAGCAATACATGAACAAGTGAAACAACAACTGCAGGATAGCAACATCAAGTACAAGACTAGAGCAGACATGAGAAGAAGAGAGGTGAACTTTGAGTTTGGAGATTTGGTATTAGCACACCTCAGAAAGGTCAGATTTCCAAAAAGGGAGTATAATAAATTAAAGTTCAAGAAAATTGGACCATGCAGAGTATTAAGGAAGTTTTTTGCAAATGCATATGAGATTGAATTACCCCCCTAATGTTGGAATATCTCCAATTTTCAATGTTGCGGACCTGTAAAAGAATGAAGGTGAAACTGCAGATGATATGACATAAGATCAAGAGGTACAAGAGATTGACTGGGTAAAACGGTTACCTCCAGCAAAAGAGTTATAGCTAGAAAGGATTTTGGACAAGAAGGTGTTCAAGAAGACCATAGGATAGGAGTACTTTCAGTATTTGGTAAAATGGAAGGATCAGCCAACTACTGAAGCTACTTGGGTAACAGAAAGCATGCTACAGAAGTTGACAGTTCTGTAGAATAGCTCATGGACAGGAGCCCATGAAGAAATTTGTCGTCATGAGTATGATGTAGGAGCATGAGACTTGGAGGGAAAATCTTCAAATTTATTCCAAAAACACAAAAAAACCTACAAGCAAAGGAGTGGGATCCTTTAGCCATCAATTTCCATGTTTTTCTAGTTTAGCATAGAGATAGAATCTAGGACTAAATCATGTTGTAATAAATGTTAAATAGATAAGATGGAGTAGAGGTTCTCAAGGAGAATACCTCACTAAACATAGAGGATCAGTTAAGCATAGTGGAGATTTTCGAGGAGCATGTCTCGTAGAACTGATAGTTGTATTAAATTAAGCCTCTGTTTTAGGAATCGGGTTGTTAATATGAACCAATATATATGTAAGTTTGATGCTATTGTAATGGGATTTTGATCGCATGCTTTTATCGCATATTTCTTAAAGGAAGAGGGAATTTTCTCTGTGTATTGGTCGATCCTGGAGGTGTGGTGACCTCCGAAAGCCTTTCTATGCATCAGAACTGTGTTTTCCTATTAATTGGTATATGTATATGTATTTGGCTTCGTTGTTTTTCTTCTGAGTCTTAATATCAGTGATTTGGCCTTATTTTTCAATTAAGATTTCGATTGAAGCCTTTGGACTGTGTTTCCTTCATATCACCGAGCCCTGGCTTCTTTATTTGCATTATAGAGTGCCACAGGCAAAACTTTGTTTTACACAGGGAAACCATGAAAAGACTTAGCCGGAATGGAGTTCTGAATCTAAAATCTTATTAAACATAGCCGATACCCTATCAGGTCCGCACCCATTATCGCATCACCAAGTTGAAGTGGGGAGGAATGAGCCCTTTGAAGTGCAGAAGTCCGAAGTGCGACTTTCAGACCTGAAACCTTATGCGGGAGGCTTTAATATTATATCGAGTCCGCAGGGCTTGTCGCATCGCTAGCCTTTGTCGGGAAAAGCTTAGCGTATCAGAATCGCTGATTGTAATTTCCGAAAATACACGTGTTATCGCATCAGGTTATAGCAGCGTTATATTACTATATTGTTCCATGTGGAACTGCCAATAGCGAGCATCGATAGTTTCTTTGAATACTAGTGTGTCCCTTTAGAAAAACTATGCCGATAATGTATTTTATATGTTAACACTTTCCTTTGTAAAATTCCACCGATAGTGTATTTTATACACAATCGTGTTATTTCCATTTAAACCCCCTTCGATAGTGTATTTTATAATTCCTATGGAATTATTGTCCCAATAGTGGATAAGAGGTCTTATAATGAAATTTGTTCCCGCTAACAAGGGTTAGGGTGATTAAGAGGGAAAGTGTGGTGATTTTGGAAGGAAAAAGGGAAATTTATGAGCAGTTTATCGAGAGATAGATGACTGATACTCCAGTACGGGAAGTAAAAGGAACACCACCAGAATTAGAAGAAATTATATTAGCTTTTGGCCGTTTGTCTATATCGCCTACACCCAGGCCACGAAGGACCAACCCAACCAAGGGAAGAAGCAGTGGCGTAGCAAGAGGAGGAAAAAACACAACAACAAACAATAAGGAGAGAGACCCCAATAGGAGCAGCAACAAATTCGACAACACTGGAGATATATTGACTTGCGGACGAGTCAAAGGACTGTGGTCGGGGCTTGTTGGAGCCTTCATTTTGAATTTTGGATTTTTGCGGGAAGAAAGTGTAGAAATTTTGAATAATATAACGCTTATTCATAGATATTATCGTAATTATACACTATTTGCAGAATGCATGCATAATACATAACCTCCTCTACCATTGATCATCAATTTGCAGAATAAAGAAACAATTGCATGCACACATTGAAACATCAATCACACATATCAACACAGTATGTAATGGGGAAAGAATACAGCTGAAATCCCCCAACTATTTGTATATTATAATGATAGAGAACATGTAACAATACATAGTACAATACTCCTCACAAGTACTCATTACTATCTCCACCTGCTACACACAAACTAGCTCAAATCTGAACAAGTCACGGGTTCAAATCTCCTCCACTGTTTGCCTGCCTCTACTGCACAATCCAAGTTGAGAATAGATGAGATCCAAGTTCGAATTCCCTTGGCTTGTACTGTGCAATCCTCATTGGCAATCTCAATCAATGATTGTGCAAATCTCATGCACAGTTATAGTCACAACTGATAGTAGACTCACCCTTTCACCCATCTCTAACGCTTGTCTCCACTAAACTATCCATGCACTGAGTTAACTGCTGTATTATTTAGTTGATTTATGAGTTAATAATTAGTGAATTAATTAATAATTAATTCACACCACTCATCACTAATGTATTTTTCACTTAGAATTAATACAACTAGTTCAACTAAGTCAAACTGAACACAACTCCATCAACTCCTCAATCAACTCCACCAAAATCAATCACTTGAGTTCTAACTGAAATCCATCATGCAATAGCTCCACTAACCCATAGGAAAAGCATATTTCCTTCTGACAGTTGCATGTGCCACATCCATAGCTCGAACTAAAGTGCTTCAAGAGGATAAGATAATGTTTATAGTCAAAATATTATTAAGAGCTAATAATATTCGACTATTCTATTTTTAGACTGGCAGTCTAAAAATAGATTCCGCCCATATGTCTAAAAATAGAGGTCCATCTATTTTTACCAACATGACCAATCATCCATAAATAGCACCCTGAAACTCATAGACCATGATCCATATGTCTAAAAATAGACATTGTCTAAGAATAGACTTTGCGCCAAAAATAGCCTGCAGGCCCACTTAGTGAAGGCGACTTCTTTTCATTAAGCTCCATCATCTTGTCGCACTTTCAACACTCCCTCTCAACAAGATATGGATTATGTGCAACCCCTATCCCGCCTCTGTGGTATTCGAATTTGCTCCTGGTGAGTGCCTTCGTCAAGATATCATCATCCTGATCCTCCGTGGGAATGTATGAAAGTAACATGATTCTCCGCTGCACACAATCTCTGATATGATGGTACCTGATGTCGATGTGCTTGGATCTATCATGAAATACTAGATTAGCTTATATTTTAATGCAACTCTGGTTATCACAATAAATCACAGTAGGCTCCAAGTGTGACCCGAACAACCCGACCAGGATCTTCCTCATCCATATAGCGTCGCATGCAGCCAAACTTGCTGCCATATACTCGGCCTCTGCTGAACTGAGTGCCACGGATCTCTGATTCCTACTGTACCAAGAAACTACTATCGACACGATACTGAAGATCCCTCGAGATGTGCTCTTTCTGTCCGTTGGGCTCCCTGCCAAATCTGCATCCGTGAAGCCACATAGCTTCACCTCATCCTCCTGTCTGTACCACAATCCATACCTCGATGTGCCTCTGAGATAATGCAATACATGCTTGCAACCATGCATGTTGAACTTCTCCAGTATCTCCTGGGCATACTTACCCTAAGAAACAAATAGTCCATCACTGCACTACCAAATTTCCAATCCCAGGAAATAATGAAGGAGGACCAAGTCCTTCATCTCAAACTCTCTAGCAAGATCCTCCTTGCATGAAAGTATCAACAACTTCACACTCCCTTCAGATGCCTGCTTCACTTTGTATATCCATCTCGAACCCACCACTGATTTCCCCTTCGGTCTTGGGATAATCTCCCATGCACTGTTTCTGACAATCGAATCATACTCTTCCACCATGGCATCTACCCATGCGGGATCCTCCACAGCTTCGTCGAAAGAGGATGGCTCAGTCACGACACATTTGCTCACAAGAGCCATGTATCCAGTGTACCAATTAGGTGACTGTCTCTGTCTGCGTTGTGCTATAGGTGGTCCTACAACCTTCTCTGCATCTTGAGCTAGTCGCTCAGCTTCTGTAGTGCGCTTTCGCCCTCTAATGGTTGGCGCTGCATGAGTGGTCTCTTCCACTCCATGAACTTCATCTTGTGGCTGATCCACATCCTGAAGCTCATCCTTAGGAACTAATAGCTCCTCATCTGCATGTAAATGTGGCTCCCTCTCAAGCGAACACTTCATGGCTTTCTCCTCCTAAAATTTGATATCCCGTCTCACAACAGTCTTGCGGCTGTCTGGAAAATACACATGATAGTTGTGGGGCGTATCAGTGTACCCCACAAATATCCCAACCTCTGCGATCGGCTCCAGCTTCTTCCTGGCATCCTTCGTCACATGCATGTAAACAAGAGAACCAAAAATCCTCAAATGGGAAATATCAGGCCTCTTACCAGAATAAGCCTCCTCAGGTGTACTCATGCCAAGTATCATGTGAGGACAACGGTTCTGCACATATACTACAGTATTGCATGCCTATACCCACAAGTGAAGGGGTAGGCCCTGATCATGCAACATCGCCCGTGCAGCACCCAGGATCGTTCTGTTCTTCCACTCAGCAACCTCGTTCTGCTGTGGGTTATTGGGAGCTATGAGCTCTCTTCGAATTCATTCTGCGCTGTAGAAGTCCTTGAACTTTCCAGAGATGAATTCACCACCATTGTCGCTCCTAAGAGCCTTCACCTTCTTCCCTGATTCCTTCTCGACCAATGCTTTGAACTCATAGAAATTTGAGTGTGTCTCGCTCTTCTTCTGCATGAAGAAGATCCAACACTATCGAGAGAAATCATCAACAAAGATCACATAGTACTTGTGCTTTGCTTTCGAAGCTACTGAGAAAGGTCCACACACGTCTGTGTGAATTCTCTCAAGGATCATCGTGGCATGAATATCCTTCTCGTGAAAGATGGCTTTCACAAATTTTCCCAAAGTACACCCCTTGCACTAATCTGACTGCGCAAGAGTGCATTTAGGAAGCCCAGTAGAAATCTGCTGCAGTATCTTCAAGGCTCCATGGTGAAGGTGGCCCAATCTCCAGTGCCACAACTCGCCATCATCCCGGCTCACCAGTCCTTCTACCTTGCATGCCATTGCTACGCAACCATCTACATGCAATTGATAAAGGTTCTTGACTCAAACCCCTATCTTCCGAGTTTCTCCAGTTTTCTTACTGCGCAGGAAAGCCTTTCCCTTGCTGAAGACAACATCATATCCCTTGTCTTCTAACATCACCACAGAGATAAGATTCTTCGTCAATCCTGGAACATGCAACACTTCCTTTAATACGAAGGGTTTACAAGACTCCCTCTCAAAGGAAATGGTACTGATACCGGTCGCACTGTATCTACCATCATCGCCCATCTCAATGTGCACTCCAAGATCTTTCTCATCCAGATCAGAAAACAAATATCGATCTCCTGTCATGTGAAAAGACGCACCACTATCCAAGAACCATACCGATCCCATCACACTTGATACCAAGCATGCGATCAATGAAAAATCCAGCTCAAACTGTGAGGCTAAGGCCTCTCCCACTGCAGATCCAGCAGCTTGCTTCTTTTTCTTCTTTTGCAGACAATTTGTGGCATAATGTTCATGCTGGTGACAGTGAAAGCACTTCACCTTGGACATGTCCTACTTCTTGCCTTTCGCACCGGAATGAGAATCTTTCTTTTTCTTCACCTTCTTTTCTTTGGCAGCCAAAGTGCAATTTTCTTCATCATATGCCTTTGATGAAGATCCATCCCTGGTATTCTGCCTGATCTCCTTTTGCACAAGATCAGACCAAAGTCTCTCCCATCCTAGCAATTTCTCCCGACCATTGACAGAGTCTTGATAGGAATGCCAACTCTTTGGAAGACCAAGGAGAGCCAAGCTCACCAATTCCTCATCATCGACAGTCACCCCCACACTTCCCAGCTCATCCCGGCATTGGGTGAACTTCGTGAGATACTCAGGCATACTGTCTCCTTTCTCACACTTAATGTTTCTGAGTTTATCCTTGAGCGACAACTTCCTCTGGTCACTCTTGCTTTGGAATAAATCTTTCAACGCTTTCCACATCAAGTATGGAGAAGCCTTTCCATGCAGGTTGGATACAATGTGATCCTTCATGTCCTCCAACAAAATCCTTCGACACTTTGTTGTCTTCTTTTGCCAAGCCTCAACGTGAGCAACATTAGTAGGCTTTGGGACCTCAACATCTATGAACTCCTTCAACCCATTGTCATCTAACACCGCCTCCATCATGTCTTTCCATGCAATATAATTCGAGTTGCCTTCAAGGGCATACTCCAATCACAATCCGTTGAAAGACATTTCAACTTCTACACCAAGAAAACACTGTTGCAAATTTGAATTCCACCAGCTCAAAACTCAACCACTTCTGATCTAAAATTCGTGAGAACAAAGTATTTTTCATACAGAGATTGACTGTATGGGAATTTACCGGATATCTCACCTTCCAAAAGAAGGATGAATCCAGAGGCTACCTGGCCTGATTACAGACTCTACCTGAAGAAATAAAATGTAATCACTTTCTGAATAATAGATCTGACGATCAACTTCGCACTGATACCATGTAGAAATTTTGAATAATATAACACTTATTCACAGAGATTATCCTGATTATACACTATTTGCGGAATGCATGCATAATACATAACCTCCTCTACCATTGATCATCAATTTGTGGAATAAAGAAAAAGTTGCATGCGCACATTGAAACATCAATCACACATATCAACATAGTATGTAATGGGGAAAGCATATAGCTGAAAACCCCCAGCTATATGTATATTATGATGATAGAGAACATGTAACAATACATAGTACAATACTCCTCACAAGTACTCAGTACTCTCTCCACCTGCTACACACAAACTAGCTCAGATCTGAACAAATCACAGGTTCAAATCTCCTCCACTGTTTGCCTGCCTCTACTGCACAATCCAAGTTGAGAATAGATGAGATCCAAGTTTGAATTCCCTTGGCTTGTACTACGCAATCCTCATTGGCAATCTCAATCAATGATTGTGCAAATCTCATGCACAACTATAGTCATAACTGATAGTAGACTCACTCTTTCACCCACCTCTAACACTTGTCTCCGCTGAACTGTTCATGCACTGAGTTAACTGATGTATTCTTTAGTTGATTTATGAGTTAATAATTAGTGAATTAATTAATAATTAATTCACACCACTCATCACTAGTGTATTTTTCAGTTAGACTAAATACAACTAGTTCAACTAAGTCAAACTGAACACAACTCCATCAACTCCTCAATCAACTCCACCAAACTCAATCACTTGAGTTCTAACTGAATTCCATCATGCAATAGCTCAACTAACCCATAGGAAAAGCGTATTTCCTTTTGGCAGTTGCATGTGCCACATCCGTAGCTTGAACTGAAGTGCTGCAAGAGGATAAGATAATGTTTATAGTCCAAATATTATTAAGAGCTAATAATATTCGACTGTTCTATTTTTAGACTGGCAGTCTAAAAATAGACTCCACCCATATGTCTAAAAATAGAGGTCCATCTATTTTTACCAACATGACCAATCATCCATAAATAGCATCCTGCAACTCATAGACCATGATCCATATGTCTAAAAATAGACATAGTCTAAAAATAGACTTTGCACCAAAAATAGCCTGCGGGCCCACTTAGTGAAGGCGACTTCTTTTCACTAAGCTCCATCATCTTGCTGAATTTTCAACAGAAAGGCCAAGAATAGGTGGTGGCGAAAAGGATCTAAGTTGTGGAGCTGAAAACCAAAGGAAAGGGACAAGAACTAGGAGTGATTAGGCAATTGCGGCAAGGTGGCAGAAGATTACAGAGGTAGCGAAGTAGGGGAAATAGAAGGCAGTCGAGGGCAAAGTCAACCAAACAAAGCTAGCAATGGGAATGAAAAACAAAGACCAAAAGGCAATAGATAGCATGAGGAAGGGGTTGGTGATGAAGTGGGTGAGCTAGGGAAGGATCCCGAGAGCCGGACCAGTTGAGGAAGAGCTAGGACTGTCCTCGACTCTGCTTATGTTCATTCCTATCAGTTGTATTCTATGAAAAGTACTCTCTGTGTATTTGATGAACAAGCCTAGAGCCTTTTGTATTCTGTCATATACTCTTTTACAATCTAGTTAATGAAATAATCAGTTTGGGCTCCTTATTGTATTGTTGTGTTCCTTATGGGCTCTTTAAATTTTTAAATGAATGATCAACAAATACGTAGTTTCATGTGATGGCATGAATGGGATGATAGTCTTAGATAGTCTAGAGAATTGAGTGTGTTGAGCTATTGTTGTATGTTCTTTATATTTCCTCAATACCACTCCCAACTCCATCTAGCTTCGGTCGCGAGATGCCTCAAGTGAGACTCCTTGCCCCCCGGGTAAGGTGAAAATTTCAACATTGTTCTAAACTACAACAGAGCCTTGTTAGCCACTTAGCCTGAACCCAGGGTCTCTTCCCTGCTGTAATTTTCTTGCCAACACTTACTGTTGAAATAATTCTCTTTTAGTTGGCCTCAAAATCATATATCAACATGTCAGCTCAATTCAGTGACGTTTCTCTTTAAAATTATCACGTCAGCCCATTAGTGATGGATGAACCACTATATATACCCAATTGATCTTGTCACATTTCATTATCTATGGAGCTCACATTTCAGAGGTAGTTTCAGTGGTCTCTATGGAACAATTCAGTGATCTCAGGACAAAAATTCAGAACCTCTCATTTTACAGAAGTTTCGGTGATGAAGTCTTGGTGACCACATTATAGTATTTCTACACTTTCGTTTCTTCTTCAGTGTTAGTATATTTCGGTGTAAAATACATAAATGAAGTCTTATCAAAGTGTGTTGTCTTGGTAGAAGAAATCTGTGCCATGTTATCAAAGGTCTCAGTGTGATGAAGATCTCGACATTGTCTCAATGAAGAGAGGTTTGGTACAAGGTTTGATGAAAATGATAAGTTTTCAATGTTACCGCATAAACAAGGATTCGGTACCCTCTCAATGAAAAGTACTCGGTGCTCACACAATGACATGGATCAAACTCAGAGATGAAGGATGACTTGATGGGCAGACTCTAGTCTATTTTGTAAGGGTGTTGGTCATCTCATATTTAATCTATTGAAGGAATAATTTATGACTAGGTTTTTCCCCCAAGGGGGGTTTTTCACTAGCAGTGTGCCTATATCTTGAGTTCTCTTCTATTTGATTCTTGGAATTAATCTTGATGATAAGAAAAGATAATCAAGAGAATGAATACTAACGATGAAAATATCACAATTTAATGTCATTAAGAGGAAAACTGTTTAAACTGCTTAACCTATGGATTTTCCAACACCACTTTACATGACTCTAGATAGACTCCCAACTCGAATTAATTGAGTCAACTAAGTCAAATTAAATTATGGATTTTCTTGACTTTATTTTTAAAATTTATTGTTGTTATTTTCAACAGAAGGTGTTACTTTAATTTAAGTCTACCTCCATGGTCCTGTCATGGAAATGGGTTCACCAAATTCCTCAAATTTTAACTTCCTTAAAATTTAGAATAAAAACCACCATCATGTTTGTGTCATCAAGGGATTTGTTTGTCATGATCTGAGCTTCAAATAATAAGTTATGGTCATTTGTACATGGCCCTTTTTAGGCCTTACCACATCATATTTAGTTTCCACATGGCACTCACAGAGTGTCCCACATGGCTCGCCCCATTAGATTTGAAGTCTTCAATGGCAGGTCATGTCCTCGTAGGCCTTGCCACATTACTACTTTTTTCCAATTGTATACCATTTTGATAGAAGCCACTTCATATCCTACTTGGCCACACCAGATGGGCCCTTTTCAATTTTTTTCGTGCCCCCTTTTTACCTTATAATGAATCCTTAGTCTCAATGTTATTTCCCCACTCCATGCCATTGTACACATTACAAATATCCCAAGTTGAGACATAAATCCATCCTCACCAATTGATAGGAAGATTTCTTGTCTCAACCCCTTGTAAATCTTGCCCATCCACCACAACCTTTGATGTTATAGTAAAGCATCGAGGTCTTGAGGCATAAAATTCCATGTCAAATGCAACAATAAATTCCCATATTTCTCTTTCTTTACCTCATCCTCTCCTCCTCGCTATCGCAACAATATACATTGAGGATGAGGCCCGAGATGATGTCACTTTGTTCTCATGCTAACATCATCTCGAGATGACATCTTGCTAATAACACACCCTCCATGTGGCATCCTCCACGGGTGTCACATGTCACTCATTGTTTAGCTTCTTGGACATCCAATATGATCAATTGTGGCTACCACATGGCATACCACTTATCTTACACATCAACCATGGTTCCATGTTATTGTGCAAACCCAACCCCAGGACTGGGTCCCACTAGAGTCCCAACCCTTATGCAAAATGCCATTTTCCTTTGTAACATATTTTATGCCCTTTTAGATGGAGCCCAACCTAGCCTCCACGAAAAATCACCACGACCTGTAATCCTTACATGCTTGCTTATAGAACCATTACTTCAAGGCTAAGACTAAGACAAAAATCCATTTATCTCATAAATGGAAACTCTCTGTCTCTCTCACTCTACCCAAATGGTATTTTTCGGGCCTATGATACCAATACATGGCCCTCTCTGAGGGAAGATGGAATTCTCATTCATCACATAATGGAAAGAACCCTCTTTTATAACTCTAACAGTTAGAATATTTCACAGTGAATCCCTCCTGAGCTTATTTATATGTACATATACGTATCAAGGGGAACACCTTTGATACGTAGCATATGTGACTCTCTCTAGAGCTTTGTTCACACACACACACACACCTCATGAGCTTAAAGAATGCTCGGTTGGCTTCCATATATATATATATATAAGTCTATCCCTCATGAGCTTAAATAACATTTAGTATAAATTTCATTTACATATTGATATATTTAAAATAGTCTAGATCTTGAGATTCAATACTATTATTGAAATACTCGTCCCAACTCTTCGTCATAAGATTGAAAATATCGTAGTCTTCCAAACCAAGGCCTCCACCATAGGCATGACCACACTCAACAATAAAAGAAATTACAATGATATCCATGAGGGCCACAATCATATGTGCATGTGTGTGCACGGACGCATGTGCACACACACGACTGGCTTAATTCTTTTTTAATTAAACACATCGAAACATGTTATTCTCAACACAAGCCATTTATATACATAATTTGTACAGACCTAACTAGTGACAACAAAAAACACAATCCTCTCTCACCATAGTCACATCCATGATTCTCCACAGTGACTTATACATATATATATATATACAAACATTTATAAGCATACTTTCTTGTAATTAAACCAATGAATTTGGTGCCATTTTCAATACATGTTGATCATTAATCAAAGGTCAAAAGTAGGCATAAACCCAATCATTTACAGACACATAAAATATGCATTCCTTATTTCTATTGGTATTTCCTTATTGCAGGTTCATGGATTCATTCAGAAGGAGAAGATCATTGTGTCCATAAATCCTAGTTGCAAGCAAAATCTCATAAATGTCAATTTGGTAAAAAAAATTGCAAGTGCCAGCAAAACACATGGAGCACACACATGTTAATAATGAGTAGGTGCAAGTTTATAAGGATTTGAAGCTTTCTATGGATAAGTATGTGTTGCATGGTGATTTTTATACTTTAGATATGGATAACATGGATGTTGTTTTGGGATATCCTTGGATAGAATCTGTGAGTACTATCAATATTAATGTGCAGAAGAAATTCCTGAAGCTCTGGTATAAAAAGAAGAAAATTACATTACAGGATATTTCCATTAAGCCACAAGCAGAGACTAAGGAGGTAGTACCACAAAGCTATAATGAAACTTACACATTTGATGATGAGCCTTTGATGATCGAAAATCAAACACAAACAGAGGCTGAAGCAGAAAAGGTTACAGGTGCTGATACATCAGATGAGGGCTCAGTGGTTGAAGTAATATTGGAAGATAAGACACCGCAGCAGGCACCACAACATGCACCAGATAACAATCAGGCTCCAATAAGGGGTGAATTAAAAAAAAAAGACACCGTGGGTTAAAACTTCAACATATCATCACCCACATCACCCTGCAAGAAAACAACCAACAAGACGGCAATCGATTAGCCACAAGGACAACAACCCCCACATGATAGATAGATAGAAGTGACGATCCACCTACTACACATCAACACAGAAGAAGCACTAGGGTCACTTCCATCTCAAGCGAGCGAGGCACCAGCTAGATCGAAAGTTCACCTTTCTCTTGGATGGCTAGATGCACGTGCATGGTACCAATGGACTACTCTTTTGAGTAGATCTTATTATTTCTATTCTTCCCATGTTTTGTGGATGAAACATATTAAGGGGGGTGGAATGTAGTATACCTAGGGGGGATAATATGGGGTACAAAGGGAGGTACCCAAGGGAATAATGTAATAATGGAATGGGCCATAGTAATAAATAAGGTGGTTAACCTATATCATGTAAGGGACCACAAGTAGTTAGCAATAATATAATAAGCCCATGGTATTAGATAGATGGTATTGAGGGAACCATGGTAATGACCCATGGTAGTGTATGTATGAGGCCTACATAGAGGCTAGAGACTCCACATTGAGGGATGTCAAGGAATATTGTATGAATAGGCATATGGCTTGTGGAGTGTTCTCCTTCCTTAAGGAGTGAATGTATGGTGTTGCCCTACCTTAAGGGTTTGATCAATAAAGAAGCATTTCTATCTTTTTCTATCTTATTATTTCTTGGATTTAGTTGCATTGTCTTATATTTTTGGATCAGATATATAACACTTGCTTTGTTGTTGACTTCCCTTTCTCCTCAAACAAAAGTAAGAAATCTAGGTTTTTGTCTTCCCTTGGTGGGGGGATGGGTTTTGTGGACTCGGTATCCAAGTATAGTAGATAAGAGTTTTCTTTCATGAATCAACATACAAAATGCAATGATTCACAAAATCTGGGAAGGTGGGAGCACATTCTCTTATGATGGTTTCTTGTGCAAATAGTGCATGTGTGGTGCCGACGTCTAGGTTTTCTTCTATGAGAAACTTGGGGGACAATGTAGTTTTGGTTAAATGTCCAAAATTCTGGGCAGAGGTTTACTGAATGAGTACGGTCATTGCATAGAGCACATGATAATGCAGGGGAGGGTGTTGGTTTTCATGTTGCCTTTGTGTGTTGTGGGACTTGAGGTTGGTTGGTGTTATTGGTTCATTAATGTTAGCTTGAATGGGTGTTCTTAATGTCTCTTTGTATCGAGGGATATCAAGAAAATGATGAGTGTAGTGCCCATGTTTTTTGCATATAGCGCATGCATGATTGGTGCGTAATTATTTATTACTTATAGGAATAGACTTTGCTCCTTTTGGTGGAGTTGAGGTTACCGATGTTTTGGAAGCGTGCATAAGGGTTTTCAACTCATCTAAACTGGGGCATCAGGTGCCTAAATTATTCAGATAACGCACAAGGTTATAGGGTCCTAGAGGAGTTTGAGGATTTTCTTCTCTTACCATTTTGTTTGACCTTCTTAGAGGCCCCGATTGGTGTCAGTGCATGAAAGTTTTAAGTAGGGATAGTTTCCTGAGATGGAGGCACATGAATACTGCCTACCAGGATATGTCTTGGATCAGTCAACATGGTCATTGGGACCATATACTAGACCTGTATTGCGAGAGCCATATTTAGTAATGTAAGTGTTGTCATGACTTGTTGTGAGACAAAGCCAGGTGGGGGGCATAAAAAAGGTATTTGCATGAAGGTGTGAGGTAGGGAGATGGAATCAATAGTTGCAGAGTGTGTGGTGCCTGGAATTGGTTCCTAATTTTGGGTGGTGTTTGATGAAGTCATCATGCACACCGGTGCTTCGACGTTTGGGAAAAGTTCTTGTAGCACGAGAGGGTCACCTAGGAATGTCCCTAGGAGTGTTGATGGCTTAAACTAGCCTAGCCTGAGCGCAGTGTAAGTAGTGATAAACTCTTGGGAATATGAGACTAAGGGTAGAACACTGTTAGGTGGGGGTAAGGTTTCCTTCTCATAGTATGTGAGTTTATTGATAGTAATGATCTTTCCATTGTGGGGGAACATCATTATTATGAACACCGATGAGGTGACTGTGAGCATCTCGTACATGTAGCTTCAACCTAGTAGGTTTTGTAATCCAACTATGAGTATAGTACTTTGATGTCTGTTAACACAGTTTTTCCAGTCAACTTAATCAGCATGCTAGGGTTTAGACCAATAGGAGCAGAAGGGTGCCTGTCATATGCTCTAAGTGTAGTGTCAGAAGGCTTGAGTTCGGGGGATCCTAGTTTCTTCCAAAAAGATTTGGACATGATACATGTGGATGCCCGTTCATCGAAAATGTAATGATCAATATTTATGTTTTGAACTAAGACTGGAATTTGGAAAGAAATGACTGATGGTAGCCATGGAGTAGCTTTATCTAAGTCAAAGACCATTAGGTGAGAATCATATGGGTCAATTGCGCCTAGAGTGGAAATTAAGGCTTTCTATTAGGTTGGGCATGTTTTTAGGACTTCTAATGCTGACATGGCTGACAATGATTATGCTAAGTCGTCGACTATGTTGTAGATATGAGCAGCTTTCAAGTTTTTTCCTATGCATCATAAAGGTCCTTTGACCATTTTGGGCCTAGATTCTATAGAAGGTCGAGGAATGGTCAACGACCCTGTAGGTATTTATTTGGTAGAGGTGGATGGACTAGGATTTGGGGGAGCTTCATAACTTAGATTCCATGTTTGCAGGAGGATATCCTCTCTTGTCATGAAAATATCATGATTATGATTGTTATGGGGGTTCCCTCTAGATGGATGAGAGTGGGATGTTTGTTGCTGAGAATTAACCACTCCCTAATGAGGGAAGGGGTTTTTCATCACTATAGTTTGTTTACCTCCTTACCCCCTACTATATTGTATCCTTTTTAAGTCAGGAAGTTGAGGAAAGTGGTGGGTATACTGACCATATTCCCCACAAATAGCACATAATTGATTATTTTGTAGATTGTTGTTCTTGCCTTGTTTCTGTGGGCTATTATTGGTCAATCCTTGGTTTTGATTCTGGTTAGGGTTGCCCCTTCCTGGTGCCCGTGGGGGTTGCTATTGGTTGTTTCTCCACTAGTCAAGTTCCCCCTTTGGCTTATTTTAAAGTTTTCTCTTAAAAATATTTGGGAGCTTAGTTGGTGATTTGATTGAGAAAATTAGTTTTTCTGTGCTAGAATTAATTTTTAGATTATAATAAATATGCTTGAGTATTTATGAAATTATTTGCAAGTTTAAAGATGGGTTTTTGAGAGTTTTTATGTAATTTTTATGTGAAAATTAACATAAACAAATGAGTGGACATCAAATTATATCAGGCATAAACATCACCATAAACAGTATCACATTAGCACATGATGAAGGAGTTCACCCCTCCTGGGCTATGTCTCCTTAGTCCAGCTTCCAATGGATTGGCCCTTTCTATTATGCTAAAAAATGTGAATACATTAGTTTACAATGCTCAGAAAGCTTTGAAACCTATTCCAATAGCTCGAGAATGCCCAAAAATGCATGTGTAGCATATTTTTGCTCCTGATTTGGTAAAAAAATGATGAAGTTATGGCCTATCTCAATCTTCTGCTAATCGCACTACAAATTCCCCAAAATCTGGCACCATACTACAATTTTTCCCCAAAACGTGCTAACAGAGCGACAATTTCGTTGAAAATGGGGCGAAATTGTGAGACACTTTAAATGTCCACTAACACTTGAATTCTAAAAATTGTGGCCACATGGGGGGGCCACATGCTCAGGGCTAAGGCCAACAGCCCACCCCCACTGACTGGGCCCCTGCACCCTTCTCTGGTGGTTACATGGTATGATGTGACTAAGGCAAACCCTTTGTGGGATGGTCCTACCTCCGGAATAACGTGCCATTGTAATTCAAATGAAACCCAAAGACATAATCATTAAGAAACATGTAAATGGTGTAATCGCGAAGGTGTTGGATTTCTTATGTGAGGTCACAGGTTCGACCCCTGCTGCCCCTTCCCGGAATTGAACCATAATTTTGGTGGCCTCTAGGTTGCCACGTGGCGGCCTCTGGCTGGGCCACATGTCAGCTCCTGCTTGGCCACCAACCAACCATTAAAAATCTACGGCATTGCACCATGACGATGTGCCACTTGGCTTGACATGATTGATCAAGATATTTTGACCAGTCAACTTGCCACATACACCTACCTAGTCAGCACCACGTTAGCAATACAAATTGTTGATTGGGCTATCAATTTCTTTTTAAAATTCACATGTTTGGGAAGGTGAACAAAACATGATTCTGGGAGCATACAGTGTCTGTTTCGTATGAAACGAGTTACATCAGATTTAGGATGACGAGCACTACATGGTCGTCTAGGTTCCACACCAATCCCACAACTTTTAGTTTTGAGCTATTTTTTGAGCACTTGATTAGTTCGATTCAGCCGTTCCTTTTGCTATTGTTGTGAAGTGAGAGAAGGTTGCACTAGATTCACCCTTGCATTATTCTGTATTGGTGGGTTATTCTGCTATTGTGCAGGGAAAGGAGAATATTGGTTTTGTTGTCCCTGGTTAATGTACAGACTCTCGAAAGAGGACATTAAGTCCGTATTTCGAGAGGAGTATTGGTTTCCCTGTGGAGGAGGGTATGAGCCTCCCTGAGGACATTGATATTGGTTAACCTTGCTGATCGTATTCTGCATAGGTGGGGGTTGACCAAGGTAGTATCCTGTATGTTGCAATGGTAGTGTGTTTTGTGTAACATCGAATGCTTGGCCATTGAACGAATATATAGGGTGTTGATACTGTTGTTGAGTGGCTTTAGGTGATGGACCCAATCAATCCATCAACAAAATTTGATGCACCTAGGATCTCTTTATAAGTGTGCAGGCACAGGGCATCTGGAAGCACATGATAGATGTACCCGGACTGGGTGTAAATAAGCTCCAACTATTGAGCTTTACTAATGGCTTCTTCCTCGGTTTGTGGGGATGAATTTTCCACGTCTTAGGAGATTTTAGATGTGAGGGATCTTAAGAATAAGTCCAAGAAGAATTTGTCCTCAAACTAGGTTTTACACAAGATATGACACTTTTTTCCATTCATGTATATGATCCGAGATGTGGGTAGCAGGGGTTTGTTTGAAGTGGGTGAGGAGTTCCAGACTCGAATCATGGTGGACTGGGAGCTGGAAGAAGGTGAGGAAAGTTGTAGCTAGTGAGCTAAAGATTCCATGCAACGTGGAAGGCCAGTTAACATAATATTTCATTATAGGCCCAATTAGTGTGTGTTGAAATAGTCGTAATATAATAATATCATTGGTGATATTATTAGATGAACACAACAGGTGAAAAGTCATGACATGGTTTCCTTGGTCTTCGCCCTATTTTTCTTCGAAATTTGGAATATCCGAAGGGAGTTTGGTGGGCGTAGCTAGCCAATTCTAGCCATGGGCGATTAGTGTTACACAATAATTTGTCACCATTGGTCACCGTCCATGTTACCCCTGTTTCTGTACGTTGGAGGACGCATTCTGGGACCTGTGAGCAGTGACATAGCCTAAAAACACTTGCATTATGTTCCCCTGAGTATGTACTTCATGTTCCCTGAAGACACCTTCTGCAAATTATCCTTGAAACGTGCCCTTTTTCCATTAGTGCGGGTCCACAGTGTCTTACCCGCACCAATCACTGAGATCCTCAAAAGGCGGTGCGACCATTGGCGCTCTATCTTAGAAAAACACCCGCGCCAACCAAGTTTGGTAATGATTTTTGACAAACGCGCACCCATATGTTTTTTCCCTTCAGATCACGAAGTCTTTTGAGGATAAACTTTATCTGATAGAGGCCGAGAGTCATCATCTATCCTTGACATCTATCCACAGCAGCTTTTCGGAGATAATGCCAATCCACAATGGGTGTCCTGGTGCATTGTATCTTCCTCCCTTCTCCATCTATAAAAGTCTGTCCTCATGCATTTGACAAGCTAGTTTTGGAGTAATGCTAGTTGTGATTATGCTTGTCTTGAGTGATAGTAAGAGTCTTGAAGCATAGGGAGGTTATGCTGCCGGAAGTCTGAGAGAGGGGAGGTCTATTGCAAGACATACATAGCTGCTCGCCCAGCCAGAGGATAGGTTCAATGTCAGAACCTTGGTTGTATCTTTCTCTACTTATTATTCATTAATAAACGACTACTATTATGGTTCCAATCTCATTGTTCATCATGATAATGTTTGATTTATTTCCTTTTTGACTGAAATATAGTTGTATTCTAGTGGATTTTATACTTGTTCTCGTTTCGTTCTTTGCATGTGCAGGTATCCATATGCGGGGATCGCAAGGATTGTGACCTGCTAGAGCAAGGGAACGGGAGTATCAACTCTTCTTCGACATTAGCGTTGGACTCCAGGTTGGTTCTCGTAATCCACTATTAGTATGCAACTAGGAACTTGCATAGTAGCGTGATTTGATTGTTGCTAGAGCCATTTTGGGCTAGTGGGATCGCCTCTGTCCGCAGAGGGGATTTACCTAAACAACAATTTGGTGACTCCACCGGGGAGGAGCTATTTGTTGTTTGATTCATAAACCTTGGACGGAGTCTGAAGCACGGCTAGGAAGCCTTTGAAACGCTATTGCTTTGCATTAGCGGAGTAGATCAACGCCACTTCAGTCAATCTCCGGTTTGGTTTATGAACCGAACGGCTTGGAGTTTGTCTTGCATGTTAGTTTTCTCTTGCCTGCTTGTATAAATGAGCTTTCTGGGTCAGCTTTGAAGTTGTTTTCTGCTGTTCGATCTATCTCAGTACTGTTGACCAGACCCTGGGTTCCTTTATTTATTTTTTGGGCCAGTAAACTGTGTTGGCGCGTTTTTCTCTCTGACAGTCGCACCAGTTGGTGCATGTTGCACAACAGCAACTCGCGCCAATTCCTGAATAGCGCAAGTTGCAGGCTGACAGTCGCGCCAGCCTTGTGAATTTTGCCAGTGTGTTTGTTGGAAGCTCTTTAAACTCAGATTTTTGTCTTTATATATCTTTTGCAGCTTCTGGAAGTGTGTTGGACCTCTGTTTGACTGGTTGTTACCTTTATCCTTCAGTTGTTTGCTTATTTCTATCGATTTTGTATCCCAGCCCTAGAGCATCTAGTGGCTTTGCATGTCGAGCCTTCTGTGGGAAGTTTTGGTTTGATTATCCAGTCAACTTTTTGGTTGTTTTCCGCACCTGTCTAGTAGTTGTTAAAGCTTGTTATTCTGTGCTTCGGTCAATTCACTTCTAGCTTGTTTGGATTTTGCTTGACTTCATTTGAACTTAGATCACATGGTTCATTGAAGGTCTGTGCACTTTTCCTTGTTTTGACAGTTCATCTTGGTGTTGCAGATTTGGTTCTCTTTGCATGGAGTGAATTTTGTTTGTTTATGCATTATCTCTTCAAATTTGTTTAAATGCATTATGCCATTTTAAAAAGAGAAAAAACAAAAGATATTTTTGCATTATATTATTTAGAATTTATTGTTATTTGTTGCTTTTAAAAAGAAAAGAAAAGAAAAAGTTTCATTTCTTGTTATTAGCTGCATTAGGATCTTTGTTGTTTGTTTATTGTTCATTTTGTTGGTTTGAAAATCTCAACTCTCCTGTAGCTAGAATTCATTGAACGAAATGATATAGTTTTGGCATATAGTTTGCATTTAGGAAGTTTTGAGAGATCACATACGGCAGGACCAAAAAACTGAAACTTAATTGAAGATCAATTGTAAAATAAACCGAATGAACCTAACAACGCATTGGAACTTAATGCACATATTCTAGAGGTCTAGGCTAGAGACGTGTTCCGGCGTCGTAAAACCTGGTAACTATTGCCTCGCTGATGGTTGGGTGATTCCTCGTGAGAGACAATAAGTACCAGTACAGACTGAGCTCCCACGTACCGTCGCGTATATACGGGAGACCCCACTAGGTTATTATCCTTTATCCATAGGAAGCCGAGTCTGCCGCCTTACTAACCGTAATGCACTGAACACAACATTCGGGAAGATTGACTGCAGTACGGGAAGTCCTTGGTTTTCATCTGATTGCCAAGGTGTATAAGCAGTTTTACGGATTGTTTGGTAAACCTTTTGCCTAGAGTCTCCAGAGTAGTCACTTTTGATCCTTTTTGGACTCCTTAAAAGAAAAGGTGCCTGTGAGCGTCTTGTCACTTCGTGCTCATTAAACATTCGAAGGAGACTAGAGTCATCTTTTTGTCCTTTTCTCGACTCTTAAAACATGAAAAGGTCAAGTTGTGTCTTTGCGTCCTAAAATTTATTCGGCCACGATAAAATTTACCCAATTAAATTTTGTTTGCGTTAGTTTGAGTAGGGGTTTTGTCTCGGTAGATTCCTTAGGTTTTGTGAAGTTTCATCCTGGCGGAATTACCAATTTCGTCTTCTTCCGAGATACCGGTTGTGAGTCTTCCTGTGGTTCCAAGTATACAACCAATTAGTTCTCGCGCCCCAGGCAACGAGACTTACCAGTTTCATTGGAACCCTACTTGGGAACCTTCTGAGGACAGTGTCCCTTTTTGGGACTATACTTCTCCTCGTGTTTCAGTCCCACCTTCTTCCTCTGACATGGAGGATTTGTCCCCTACAACGACTGATGAGTCCGTTGCGACGAGCGGTGAAATTCCCATCGCAATGGACCCTATACTTGTCAGTAGCGCTCCCACTATTGCAAACCTACCTCCAGGCTATAAAGCCTTAAGGGATACTATGCCCTCTGGAACTCCTTTCACGGGTTCTATTTGGTCACCACTCGCTTTTCCTACCACGAAGCCTTTTACTCCGCAAAGTCGCAGTACATCTGTTACCTCAATCAAAACCGCTCCAACGGTCTGTGCAGCCTCTTCGACTCCTATTTTTAGTCGTCCTTCGGCTTCCTTATTCGGAGTCTTTGATCCTACGTCAAATGTCCCAACACAGGGACCATACGATCCATATTTGCCGTCTCAACCGTTTGTTGAGGTATCAGTTCCGTTGTCAATTGATTGGGGCTCCACCTCTTTCCATGGTGGTCAAGTTTCATCTGTGCAATCTCCAAGACAACCTCCTCAAGACCAACAAGGACAATCCTTCCATGGAAACCCTTTCGCTTCTGGTGGTCTGTTTTTCTCTTCTTATGTTCAACCTTCTGGTAACTCAGGTCAGTCTTCTGTTCAACAAGCCCAACCTGGTATCCAGCAAGGTTATCCTACTGGACAAATTGGTCAATCATCGGTTAACCCAAACCAACCCAATATCTAGTATGGTCCAATATCTGGACAAGCTGTCCCACCACATGGTCAACCTACTGTCCAGTATAGTCAACCTTCTGGGCAAGTCGGTCAGCCTCAAATCCAATTGGGCCAATCGACTGCCCAGCCCACTCAGCCATCTCGTCCGTTAGGGCAACCTTCAGTTGTGCAACAACAACAACTCCCCTCGCAGCAGGTACAACCTTCTGGGTAGGGAGGTCAACCCCAATATCAACAAGGTTATCCTTCCGGCCAGATAGCCCAACCTACAGGACATCTTTCTGGTACTGCTCAACCTGGTTTTTCGCCCCAGGCTGGACCCCAGCCCCCGTCTGGTTTTCAAATGCAAGCTGGGGTTCCATCCCAACCACTTTATCAACCTCCGCCTACTCCTCAAACTCAGTTTGGAGTCCAGCCACCCTATGGTTACCAGCAACCTCAAGGGCAACCTTTGTTTGCCCCGTATCAAAATTACCAACAAATGGAGACGAATCCTTATTATCCGCAACCATATGGTGCTTCTGCAGGTCCGATTGGTAATCCATGGAGCGCTGGGGGGAAAAACCCAAATCCTTACGGACCAAATTCTATGGGGCCAAATCCGTCCGGACCAAGCCCTTGGGGGCAGCTGCCAGTTGGTTGGAAACCTGGTGCTCCATCCCAAAAACAGCCCCAGATGTCCTTTAATCCTCAATTACCTTTCTTAGCGACTTTAGAATTACCGGATGTGTCTAAATTGACCAATGATCCTATTCTACATAATCCATATTGGCCTCCGGTTCCAACAAAAATTCCCGGTGACTGTCCAAAATTCGATGGTAAGCCTAATGAGGATCCACAAGCTAATGTCATGACTTATCATCTATGGTGCTCATCCAATTCATGGCTTGATGATTCAATTCGGCTTCGCCTTTTTCAAAGGATTCTCACCGGCTCTGCCGCTAAGTGGTATATTGAGCTCAATTGCGGATCCTTTCAGGATTTTAACTCCTTGGCTATGGCATTCCTAACTCATTTTTAGTTGACCGTTCGATATGAAACGGGTACACACCTCCTCACATCCTTAAGACAAACGACGGCTACGCATATCTCTGATCATATCCATGAATGGAGACAGCGTAGACGTATGATCAAATTTTGGATTCCCGACCAGCTTCTTACTGATTGGTTTACGACTTCGTTCGTTCCTCCAATAGCTCGGGACATCGCCATGGGAGCGTGTGTCACTGAAGAGCAAGCTATCGCGCGAGCTCAGTACCTTGACTTGGTTTATTCTCAGTCAGGTACATTGTATGATTATCTGCCTGATGCCCCTAGACCAGGAACATCCAAAGCCCCGCCAACACCAACTGTTGACGATATTATTGGTACTGTTAGTTCATCCTCAAAGAAAAATTCCGCGAACCCTAGGAAGAAAAAACCACCCGTGTCGAATGAACCCACTTCTCAGGTAATACCAACTTCGAATGTTACTTTCGAGGTCAATGCCGTCCAATCCAATACGGCAGATAAAGCCTCGAAAGTAAAGAAGAAAGGGAAAGCGAAGAATAAGCCAGATCAACCTAAGCAGGAAGCCCCTAAACCTCCGCCCGAGGACGGTGCCAAGCGCAAACCCAAGTATCCTTGTCTTATCTGTGATGAGGATCACTATACCAAAGACTACCCGAGGCGGTCCGAAGTTAGTCGTTTGTTGAAAGGCGCTCCCGGGACTCCTGCGGTGCTTAAAGAACCCTTTCCCTCACAACAAACTCAAAAAACTCAAATGGTGGCTGACCCATCTCAGCCTCCCTCTTCCTTCAGTTCTCAAGTGTTTATGGCTGGAACGATACCTGTCAATATCAGTACTTGAACAAAAGTTTATCCGCCATCTGTCGGGAAGGAGCCTGAGATACCCTCTAGTGCTCCTCCGTTCAGTTCGGGTCCGCTCCACATTGAGAGACCTACTACTGAGATGCCTCTTCGACCCCCTCCAAAAGGAGTACTCCGGAAATATTCTTACAACCCAAATGCTCGTGCTGCACAGCACTACAATATCGTTGAGGACTTGGCGCAGACTTTGTCGGATATGTTCGCTTTAGAAGTTCTCTAGAGCTGCCCTTCTTAGAGGAAGTCCTTGCTATCTGCTATTGGTGGCATAGACCCGGCCGATTCGGATTTAATTACTTTTGACTTAGAACGCCATACCCAAAGACTGCCTCCTCAAATCGCATTCCTTATACAGGTTCTTATTGATTCCAAAACGATTCACCGTACAGTCATCGATGAAGTTGCTTCAACTTGCATCATGTCTGTCGCCTGTTGGAAAGCTATTGGATCTCCTACGCTGAGTCAGTCTCCCACAACCTTGGAAGCCTTTGATGGAAGAGCCTCCCGTCCTTATGGTATACTCCAACGTTTTCCCATCACTTTGGAAGGGAAGACAGTCGAAATGGAAGTTGAAGTCGTTGATGCTACTCTTACCTACAACCTCCTTGGATGTAGCTGGATCTACGCGATGAAAGTTGTTGCTTCATCTCTGTTTCGTATCATCCATTTCCCTCATCAAGGGAAGATTGTTACCATAGACCAGCTATCTTTCTTCGCTTCCTCTTCTGAAGGTAACATCCCTTTTGTGGAGCATACCTCAAAATTATCTGAGTTTGGGAGCCGAACTTTTCAAAGATCCCGCCCTTATGGGTGTTTTTCCGCTCCCACCTCCTAACATCGCCTCTGTTAATATGATCACTACTTGTTCTGATCCGTGGATCATTCCTCCCACCGACCAAGTAGATTCTTGGGGCGACAGGATGCCGTTGAGTCCTGCCGAACTCAACTACGTTGAAATTATTGTTGCATCGGCTCCCTCTTCCGAACTCGCTCTTTCGAGCACGGTTCTCCATTCATTCGTTCCATCCTCAGGGCTTGTAGATGAGACTTCTTCAGATCCTTTGCAAGAAACATTCTCTTCCGATGAATCCATTATTGAGACTATGTCTCTCGAGGAACTTCCTTGGCATGATTCTCACCATCGTTCCTCGTTTCTCCCTGCCCCTCAGGATATTCTCACTTGCCTTGAGCGGTTTGCTCCTTGTCTCCCACTGCAAACACCTATTCAGATTTATCAGGTGTCTTCTGAAGGGAATATGGCAAATATTACGCAAACCCAGCCCATCGACATCTCTGTCAAACCAGGGATTGTCGAGCATCTTCATATTGGAGTCACTTGTACTCCCGAGGAGATTCAACTTTATTCTAACCTCTTTCGCGAATTTCGTGACGTTTTTGCGTGGTCCTACGAAGAAATGCCCGACATTGATCCTAGCATAGTGGTGCATGAGATAATCACGTACCCAGGTGCTAAGCCTGTTCGTCAACGTTTACGCCCTATACACCCCTGAAAGGCTGCAGCGATTAAGGCCGAGGTAGAGAAGCTTCTTAAAGCTGGTTTTATTTATCCTATTCTGCTCACAGATTGGGTTTCCAATATCGTACCTGTGACTAAAAAACAAGGTACAATCCGTGTTTGTGTTGATTATCGTGATATAAATCGAGCCTGTCCTAAAGATAATTTTCCCACACCATTCATTGATCAAATTATTGACGAGTGTGCCGGAAGTGAAATGTATTCTTTTATGGATGGTTTTTCTGGCTATAACCAGATCAATATTGCTCCTGCTGATCAACACAAAACTGCCTTTATCTGTCCATGGGGCACTTTTTCCTATAAGAAGCTCCCTTTCGGTCTTAAAAATTCCGGTGCTACCTTCCAGCGTGCAATGTCCTATGCGTTCCATGACATTCGACACATTGTACAGCCTTACCTGGATGATCTCCCTTCTCATTCAGCTAAACGTCAGGACCACCCTAAGCACCTTCGCAAAATCTTTCTTCACTGTCGATACTACCGAATCAGGCTTAATCCTCACAAATGTGTCTTCTGCGTTGAATCTGGCTGACTTCTCGGGTTTGTTGTTTCCCGAGAGGGCATCCGTTTGGATCCCCTTAAAGTCGAGGCTATAGTGAATCTTCCTCCCCCTGCTTCTTTGCAGCAATTGCAGAGTTTGCAGGGTAAAGCAAAATTTTTACGTCGTTTCGTTCCAAACTATGCTGAGGTGGCTAAAGGTTTTACACGATTACTAAAGTGCGATGTCCCTTTTCATTGGGATGCCACAGCTCAGGAATCTTTTGAGCATCTCAAGGGCCTCCTTGTTTCTGCTCCATTGCTCTGTCCTCCAAATTATTATCGTGACTACACCTTGTATTTGGCCGCCGCCGACACCACCATCGGCATGGTTCTTGTCCAAACTGACGATGATGACACTAAGCATGTTATCTATTATCTCAACTGCAACCTTTTAGACACGGAAACTCGATATGCTTATATCGAGAAGTTGGCATTGGCCGTTGTTTGTGCTGTCCAACGCTTCCGTCATTATATTCTGCTGCGTACTACTACTGTGATTTCTAATTGCAACCCCATGACGTATATATTGTCACGCCAGTTGCTGGGGGACAAGTACTCAAAGTGGATTGTTATCCTCCAAGAGTTTGACTTGGAATTTACCACTGCCAAGTCCAAGAAATCCCTTGTATTTGCTGAGTTAATTTTCTCTTTGCCATCTTCTTCCCCGACCTCTCACCTCGAGGATCAAATTCCGGATGAGACCCTATTCCTCATTAGCACCCTCGATCCATGGTACGGAGATATAATTATATATCTGCAAACATCCTCCTTTCGCCCGGGCGTGTCCAAAGACGCTCGGCGAAGGATTCGTCATCAATATCAACCATACCGTATCATTGGCGATACATTATATCGTCTCGGCGCTGACTCTGTTCTCCGCCGTTGTCTTACTCTCGAGGAAGCTAAGCGGGTCTTGAATGACTGCCACTCCGGTGCCTGTGGTGGTCACATGTCCGGATATGCTACTGCCCAAAAAATCCTCTGTGCTGGTTACTTTTGGCCCTCTATCTTTAAGGATTGCATCCTTGCCGTCCGCTCTTGTCATGAGTGCCAGATATACCAACGGAAGATGCGAGCGCCTCCTGCTCCGTTGCACCCTGTTGTCACCGTCGGCCCTTTTGCCAAATGGGGCATTGATTATATGACCTGTAACCCTCACTCGGCCGGGGGGCATGGGTTTATTATCGTTTCCGTCGATTATTTTACTAAATGGGCCGAGGCGATGCCTACATTAACTAAAGACGGTCACACAGCGGCGCAATTTTTATTTAATCATGTTATTTCGCAATTCGGCGTCCCTCAAGCGATCGTTACTGATCACGGGAAGCATTTCCGTAATCATATGATGTCGGAGTTAACAACCCAGCTAGGCTTGCAGCACGATAGTTCAACTCCGTACTACCCTCAGTCCAATGGCCAAGTTGAAGCTATCAATAAGATTTTGGTTACGATGCTTCAACGTACCATTGGCATGCATAAGTCTAACTGGCATTTGATGTTGTTCCCTGCCTTGTGGGCCTACCGAACCTCTGTGAAGGATGCCACTGGTTTCACTCCATTTCAGCTAGTTTATGAACTAGAGGCTACCCTTCCAATTGAATGTGAAATCCCTTCATTAAAATTAGCTGTCGAGCTACTTCCCAACACCACTCCGTTAGAAGAACGCCTTCTTTACTTTGAACAACTGGATGAGACTCGTCGCCTGGCCTCTTTGGCCATCGAAACGCAAAAGAAGCGAGTCAAGACTCACTTCGATCAGACCGTACGTCCACGTTCTTTTGTGGAGGGAGACTTAGTCCTGCTCTATGATCAGGCAAAAGATAAGCTAGGAGCAGGAAAGCTCGAGTCTATGTGGCTAGGCCCTTACAGTGTCAAGAAAGTTCTGCAGAAAGGGGCCTACGAGCTGATTGATTATGAAGGAAACCTTCTTGGGAAGCCCCGAAACGGGCTATACCCGAAAAAGTACTATGCGTAATGCTGGTACGTTTTATTTTGTACATACCTGTACTCTAGCTAGTGTGTTGTGTGTGTGTGTGTGTCAGTTTTAAAGTCGAAACTGCCGCTTATTGTGTTTCTCGGTTCTTGTGCAGATGTCGGATACACCTTATGTTGGTTTCGCTGATGGTGCCTGCCGCAGTACTCACAACTTGTCCTATGCGGTGTGGGTGATCTACGATCCTCATGGCGAGCTGATAGATTGTCAGGGTGTGTGTTTGGGTCGTACTACTAACAATGTCGCCGAATACTGTGCTGTAATCGAGCTACTTGCTGAAGCAATTAATCTCGGCATTCATGCATTGGTAGTAAACCTGGACTCTCAACTTGTCGTCCACCAGCTCAACGGGCAATATTCCGTCAGAGATCATCGTATTCTAAGGTTGTATTTACGTGTGAGATTGTTAGAAAGAAACTTTGATTTTATCACATATCAACATATTCCACGACAATTAAACACATTATCTGATGCATTTTCCAATCATGTATTAGATAGACATTTACGTAATTTGTAACCAAAACAGTATACAAGCAAGCACATGAAAAACACAATAATAAATCATAGGCATATGTATATATATACGTGTGTGTCATAATGTTTGCGCCCCGCGCATTACATAATCCAAAAAATAATACATGTCCAAAACTCATACAGCCGCTGACAACATGTCTCTCAAAAACGTGCAAAAATGAAACCTAGGCGTCTAATCACGGTGATGCTCATGATAGCATGTCACCGCTCGCACCAAACGTCTCAACAGACGATGGACGTCAGTAGATACTCCCACCATGTGCCTCTGGTACGCTCTAGGCACGTCTGCCAATCTGGCATAATCTGGAATCCCTCGAGTAAGTGCCTCAAGGTTCTGTACTAGATCGTCACCCGCATCACCCTATGCCTGAGGGTAGGCTGCAGGTTGTGCTCTCTGTGCATTATGAGGCAAGTCAGCCGGTCGCTCTGCACCAACATCTGCATACATATATATAGATGTTGTCAGAGACAGGCATGTATTACAAAAAACTTAAATACATAAAAATATCAAAAACACAAAGAGTTCTTACCCAGCTCCTCGTCCCAGTCCTCTCCTGCAGGCAATGGGAGATCTGGATCTCCAGTGAAATCCGTGCCCGCATAGGGCCAGTCCTCTATGACAATCATCTGGTGACGGAGCCAAATGAAGAACTCGGGCCTCCAGGCCATCTGCTGGCCCCCTCCTCCTCTGGGCATGAGTTCTGCCCATCGAGTCAATCTCGGCTCCCGTGGCACTGGATCTGCCACTATACCCCCCTGTACCCGGAATATCGGTAGTCGCTCCAGGAAGAACGATACTATGATAGATCCGTATCCGAACTGTTTGTTCCCATCACGCTTACACTTGGTAAGCTGCCTTTTGATGTTTGTCGTCACTGTCGTGGCCCAATCAAACAGTGTAGGTTGGAGACACTCAGTTGCCAGCAGCAAATGATTCTTGTTGGCCTCGTGGGGCGCCTATACCCCAGCCGTCCGTGTGATAGTGAACAATATCACTCGTAGAACCAGGTCGGGAACTGTGATAATATCTACTTTGGCACTGTTTGATCCAAACTGTGCCCCAGGACAAACTCGTTCCATCACCTCTCCCATCTTCTCCCTGGAAGGCCTGCTACCAGTCAAGATGGGCCGTGCACCTCGCCGCGATAGACCAGTGATAAAGTAGACATCGGAAACATTTAACTCCAATGTCTGGTCTTTCAAGCGAAATACCTGATCCTCCGTATCCCAAGCATCCACGATAAATCGTAGCAACTCAGGTTGTGCACATAAGTAAGAGGTGAGGAAGAATTTCTTCAAGCCACAGTCTCTCAAAGCATCCATGCATGCATCATCCTCCATTGCCATAACATCAACGGCATCATGCTCTCTTTCTCTCCATTCTATAGCCATTCTGACGAATCCCTGCAACAACAAAGTCGAAATTTTCATCATTAGATCATTGGTGAAATCAAAACTGAGAAAAATTTGCAATTTCAACGGTCAAATGTGCGGGAAATTTAGGTCGCGTGGTTGGCGCGACTGTTTCTAAAACAGTCGCGCCAAGGTCGCGCCTCCTTTGGGTAGAAAATCCCATTGGCGCGATCCCGAGCGGGAAACTCGCGCCAATGGCGCAACCCTATGAAATTGAAAATCCTCTTGCAGGGGACTAATCTATGGATGAAAAACTGAAAGAATGGACTGAAAACAAAGCTAAGGATGAGGCCTCTTACCTGCTTCAGACGGCGGCTCGAATGATCTCCTAGATTGATCGCAATCAGCAGTTGAAATTTGCACCCAAAACCCTTCAATTGTGAACTCACAAGGTAAAAAGTGAAAAGTAAATTTATTTTTTACCATTTCACTATTTATAGCATTTTTTGACCTAAAAATACATTAAAAATGATATTTTTTGAGTATTTTTGGAATATTTTTATGTCAAAGTGGGTTTTACGCTGTTTTTTGTATGATGACAGGGGTTGGTGCAACTCAAAGCAATGAAACGAGCTCCTTTTCGACTTTTTCAAGCTCGGTAAAACATGAGAAAAGGTTACTTTAAGGTCCGCTTTCAGCTCTTTTCTGACCGTTTAAAGAAGAAAAGATTGCCGAGTTACTCCTCTTGACTCGTTAAACGTTAATAAGGGGCGGTCGTTTTAAGTTCTTTTTGTCGACCGTTAAAACATAAAAATATTACCGGGTTTTTGTCGTTTCAAACTCGTTAATGGTTACGAAACGACGTGGTTTTGATCGCTTTTTTACTTTTTCAGGTCGAAATCACTATTTATGAAAAGTACTCCTCGATCGTAATGGTCGGGCGGTTCTTTCGGGCATTATTTTATACTTTTTCGCGCCCGAGAGACACAACTTTACGAAAAAGGACACCCCTGGAGTTTCCTTTTCTGGTGTCTTTTCAAACTCTCTAAACATGAAAAGGCGCAGAGTTCTTCCTTTGTCAGACTCGTTAAAACCTGATGACATCGGATTTTGTCGAAATGACGCACCACAAGCACATGCTATCCCCATCAAGCTTGTTAAAAATAATTGGGGTACTTGCCAGAAATGGCGAGGGAAAAAAAAAGGAACCATAATTACCGTCGTGTTGGCAGTATGTTGCTCTTGAACATGGCACTTCTCTGCTTTCGTGTCTGGGTGGGGATATCTCATCTCATATTTTTCACTTGCCTCCATGGACTTGGGTACTCCTATTTGACCTCTCATCTGCTCATTGCCTCGTCATCATGACCTCTGATACATTGATGTCAAATACTGCCAATTCCATTGTCGTGCCGCCGATATGTTCAAGAGAAGTTGACCTCTGCAAAGAAACAACCTCCCTCTGATAGCTCGCACAATATTGATTCACAACATTATCTCTCTGTCTCGTGTCGATGATGTGGGAAACATTATGGCCCACCTTCGATCAAGGTCACTTCCTGTCGCCTTCAACTCATTATCCAGGAAGCTGATCTAGAGACTCCCTTCAGGTGCCTTGGAGCCTGCATGCCTCAATGGCAGGTTCTTCGTGTTCGACGTGAGGTTTTCATCATTAGCCTCCGATCGAATGATTCTACGGGTGTTCGACGTCAGATCACTAATTCACACGCCGTAGATTGTACCTATAGTACCTTGAGGGCCATTGTCATTATTGGTGGTACCTCTCGCGTCTGTTAACATTTTTCAATATTGATTGGTAATCAGACGATGTTCATGCATGTTCGACTTCAACTCATATATTCGCATGCTTGAACTTGTAGTTTTGTTCGGGTCGAGATGGAGCGCAAGACCCTGGATTGTGTCTGTTGTAATCCAGGCGTGATTCTTGATACATGACTCATTCACTGGATGGCTGCGACCATACCTGAGTCAATCCATTGATCCTAACCAGATGGCTACGTCCATACTATGGATCTAGATTATCATGTACTCTCTTATGGATGGCTGCGACCATACCACATACATCATGTACTTCAGCTATCAGTTGTATCTCTTAATGCAGATTCTCGGCGGCAGCTATATGTGTTCTTGTAAAGCATTTCACCCCTCTTCCTCTCTCGGGCCTCATGCTTTAGGGGGCATCTGTTACACAGTAATTTTTCACCATTGGTCACCGTCCCTGTTACCCCTGTTTCCGTATGTTGGAGGACGCATTCCAGGACCTGTGAGCAGTGACATAGCCTAAAAACACTTGCATTATGTTCCCCTGAGTATGTACTTCATGTTCCCTGAAGACACCTTCTGCAAATTATCCCTGAAAAGTGCCCTTTTCCATTAGCGCGGGTCCACAGTGTCTTACCCGCCCCAATCACTAAGATCCTCAAAAGGCGGTGCGACCATTGGCGCTCTGTCTTAGAACAACACCCGCGCCAACCAAGTTTGGTAATGATTTTTGACAAACGCGCACCCATATGTTTTTTCCCTTCAGATCACAAAGTATTTTGAGGATAAACTTTATCTGATAGAGGTCGAGAGTCATCATCTATCCTTGACATCTATCCACAGTGGCTTTTCGGAGATAATGCCAATCCACAATGGGTGTCCTGGTGCATTGTATCTTCCTCCCTTCTCCATCTATAAAAGTTTGTCCTCATGCATTTGACAAGCTAGTTTTGGAGTAATGCTAGTTGTGATTATGCTTGTCTTGAGTGATAGTAAGAGTCTTGAAGCATAGGGAGGTTATGCTGCCGGAAGTCTGAGAGAGGGGAGGTCTATTGCAAGACATACATAGCTGCTCGCCCAGCCAGAGGATAGGTTCAACATCAGAACCTTGGTTGTATCTTTCTCTGCTTATTATTCATTAATAAATGACTACTGTTATGGTTCCAATCTCATTGTTCATCATGATAATGTTTGATTTATTTCCTTTCTGACTGAAATATAGTTGTATTCTAGTGGATTTTATGCTTGTTCTCGTTTCGTTCTTTGCATGTGCAGGTATCCATACGCGGGGATCGCAAGGATTGTGACCTGCCGAAGCAAGGGAACGAGAGTATCAACTCTTCTTCGACATTAGCGTTGGACTCTAGGTTGGTTCTCGTAATCCACTATTAGTATGCAACTAGGAACTTGCATAGTAGCGTGATTTGATTGTTGCTAGAGCCATTTTGGGCTAGTGGGATCGCCTCTGTCCGCAGAGGGGATTTACCTAAACAACAATTAGGTCATTGGTTAGCTTGCTTAAATCTGGTAGGTTTAATGAAGCTAAAAACGGGATCTCCAAGTTACCTTCCATTGTAAAACAATTTTGGACAACTATATGCAAAGGGGTCCTCTGTGGAGAAGTCTCAGGAGAGTTACCTCGATGGGTGTCTTGGGGACTCTTCAGAGGAGTGGTGTGTGGGCTCCCAAAGGGGGTAGCACGTGGGGACCCTTCTGGAGTGGTGAAGGGTGTACTTTGTCAGGGAGGGGTTCCGAGAAAAGATGCACCAATAAAGGAAGATCCAATAATGGTGGTTGTGTGTCGTCCTTTACATCTAAATGGCAGAATTCCTGACACACCTCCCAGTAATGGGGGGAGGTTTAAATAATTTCTATATTGACAGGGACCTGTGGAGTCCCCTATGGTATCGATTAGAGTGTGTGCTACTTTGTCTATGGTGAGGGAAGAAGATAAGTACCAATGCAAAAGGTTCACATACATAAGACAAAGTTAAAATATAAATGTTTTATTTTCCTTTTATAATTAAGTTATTTGATTAAGCAAACAAGAAATATGTTTTTGTTTGTTGTGCATGATAAAAGATCTTATGTACACCTAATTGTCCTTTCCACTCTCAAAGTAACTAGGCCTTGTGAAGGTGTTTTCTAATGGGTCCTTGGGCAACGTCTTGAAAGAACTAGCGACACCTTCCAGTAGCTGAAGAATCAACCAAGGTAATGGTAGTCAGACCCAAGTGATGCCTGCACCGTCAACTATAGGGAAAGGATGCCCTAGATTTTTTCCACTTAAGTACCTTCGTCCCACCTGAGCATTCGAGTCTTTATCTTCTTGGTAGTCAGTTACCTGTACTGAGCACTAGATGGGTAGGGTAGCCCCAAAGAGTACCACATGTACTGGACCTAAGCCAAACACCCTCTGAATCAGGATTCTACCATGCTCAGGAATTCTTTTCCATGGGATTATTGAAGAATTTTAAGCTCCCTAAAAAGTCAACAACTATGTTTCAAAGGTGTAACATGACTATGGCGGCTTATGGGATGCCTACCCCTAGTGCACCTAACTTGAACTATAAATTTTTTGGTGGTCCCTGTAGGGAAACTTGGTTGGTTCAAGTTATGGTTGTTTGTAGGGTGCCTTAATTCATTTATGGAGTTATTTTGTAAGACAAATTAGAGTAAGTACCTAAATATCCAGAAACTAGATGCCCTTGAGTACAAAGCGTATGGAAGTTTAATGTGCGATGCATGTGAGAATACAGAGTGTGATAAGACGTGGATATGCAGTGATCCTTAACAAAATCTTTCTAATTACACTTAGTGTTGATTGTTCCTTGCATGGAAAAAGAAATATATTGTGGATTATGGGCCACTTACTCTTTTCCTATTAAATTATGTGGAGTTTAACAAGGGAGATTGAAATTCAAATGATTTTAAGAAAGTTTTCATGTGCAAGCCCAGGTTCATCTAAGAGATGAAAGGGAAGCATCTCTTAGTCCCAAAAAAATGAAGAATTAAATGCTTTGGTTAGTAGTAAGATTTGTGGATGATGGGCCACTTACTTCTTTACTAATTAAGCTAGGTGATTTGTAGAAAATTTTAGCAAAATAGTTTGAAAAACATATGTGGAATTTGGCCACTTACTTTTCTCCCTAATTAAGTTATGTGTGTATTGCAAATGCAAAATGAAAATTACTCTAATTTCTCCACTAATTGAGATTAGTAAAGCAACCAAAGGTACTAAATAGAAAATACATAATGCAGTGGTGAAGGAAATTCACTAAAGTCTACCAATCACCTGAGAAAAGAGAAAAATACAAGGCTACCTTTTGATTTATGGTAACTGCACGAGTTTAGTCACACATAGATGTTATCATGCATTCGTTAGATAAAAAGCCACACAGGCGAGAAAGAAAAAGGAAATTTTCACTTATGTGGGCTCAAAACAGGTTCCTGAGGTCTATAAAAATTCTAGAGAGGTATTGAGCACATTGTAGGATGGTTTTGCAGAGAGAAGGTCCTACAAAAACAATCTTTATATTACAATGGTATGGTCACCATTCATCTAGTAGTGTTTTTGTGGCAATGGTATACTAAAAGAAACCACCCTAACAGTTTATTGTTCCCTACAAAGGATCATAAGCATAATTTGTTTTGATAGTGGACAACCTTAAATAAACACAACATTGTAAATAGTGGAAACAATGCATACATAAACATAAACTAAAAAAAGAGGTAAATACACGAACAATTCTCAATGGATCAAAAAAATCAAATTAATAGAAAAATATCCCTTTATTCACTGATGGTAGTAGAGGTTGAATACAATAGATGAATCTTAGAAACTTGAAGGGAATTGTTTGAGATATGGTGCTAAAAAATCCTCAGCAAGGGGGTTTCTTTTCCTCAATCTCTTTGCAAGTTTCTCCTCTCTCTCAAAGAAGTATGAAGAATCTCCAGTGGTGGATTCCTCTTTTCTCACTAGGATGATGGATTTCTTAGAAGAAATATGGCCAACATGTTAGTGTTCTTCCCTTATTTGGCTTCAACAATGTAATGGTGGTTTTCTCTGATAAAAATTTGGCTAGCATAACAATGTCTCATATTTTGGCTCTCCCATGGCCTGTTTATATAGAATTTTTTGAATCCATCTTCCCCCTCTTGGTTCATGCATGATAATGACACATGAGTAGGACAATATGATTCCATTGAGGGTTGTATATCTTTAGAGAGACTCGAATTTGACTATATTTGACTGAGCTCATGTCAGATAATCAACCCCAAGTGTGTAGAGTGGTCTCGAATTGTTGACTCATCCTTTTCTACAACCGGGTGACTTTTGAAGGATATTTTACACACGCATATTTATCGAAGAAATAACCACACAACATCAATCATTTTTTACTTTATAAACTTTGGGATTTAGGAGAAATTTATTTCTTTAAACTTCATGATGTATTTAGCTAGAAAATGTTCACTTGTATATTCTGCTAGACACCTTTTAGTGTTTTTTGGATTGTGCCAACATGTGTACAATTTTCTCGTGTTAACAACAAGATATGCGGTAAATACTAAGGAAGCCCTTGTTGTTTTTGTTGTGAGTCCCACATTCATGATTAAGAATATCGCATGGGGGTGATTGGTTGAAAGAAAGATTTGGTTTAGCCCAATATATGGTTGGGTGGTACGTAGAAGTCCCTGACTTGGTTGGCTTTTTCATTTGTTAATGAGTTAATTTCCTATTATATTTCATGAGTATTTATACTTTTTATTATGTGGCTATTATGGATGTTCTATCATTTTTATTATCCTGGTTATACGTTGGTTATAAGGATAGTTCTATGACAGACTTTAGTTATGGCTCTCATCATGTTTTGATTAGTAAGTGAATGGTGAATGAATGTATGACCTAATATATGTATTGCAAGTATCATTAGGGGATTATAAGATCTAAAATGGGCCTCCTAAGGAAATTATAAAATAATAGTGGAAATAGTAAAATAAGATTACATTACATGATCAAATTTTAGACGGAAAAAAGAATTTTTATTATTTTATTATTTTATTATTATTTTTTTTTTTTTTTTTTAACTCGTATTTCAAGTTATCTCCCTACAGGTTTACTCAAATTTCAAGTGGAAACACTTGTTGGATGAAAAATTTGATTCCTCATCAAGGAGTACCCATGTTGCATAGTTTCAATGGACCCTGCTACATGAAACCTGAGTACATGAAAAAACGTGATATGAGTAATCCCACTCGAAATTTGAGTAAAACCTTAGGGAGATAAGTTGAATATACGAGTTGAAAAAATAGTTCTATTATTTTATTATTTTTAATCTTTTGACTTTTTTACTCCAAACATGGTGAATCACCCCCCATGGTTGACATCATCATCTTAAATCCAATTGGTTCTTATAAAGTTTATTTTGGTTGTACATTTTTCTTAGGAGGCTCATTTTAGACCTCAAAATTCCCATAATGTATGAGAGGGAATCATACCTTCTTGATGATTATCAAATAAGTATGAGACCCCCATGTTCAGATACACATTTATAACATGTAGATTACATGTTCACAATGTGTTTGACAAAATGACTGTCATGGTTAGGCCTGGTTAGGTCAAGTGCTTGACTAAATTTTGTATATCTATCTTTATATTGATGTATTTTATCATTCTGTGAAGTTCTATCAAGTTTTGGGCATAGGTCTCGATCTTAGCCCTGAAAAAGTGGCTCAGATCTCGGTGTCGCATGCACAAAACTGAGTAATTTATATTGCAGTCGTTAGGAGATAGAGTTATCCATGCAACTGGAGGCTTACAGTCACTGGCTTTCCTTGTTATGTAAGGGACTGCAAGTCCAGGTAAGTGAAAAAGTGGTTTAGCTCAGAGTCTGGGCACCTGGAGTGGTTGTTTAACTTATGGGAGTCCTGTAGTTCCCGAGGGAGGTCAATAAATTTTTGGTTGGACGATTCCACTTCCTTAACTCTACCAAGGAGGTTGATTAATATCATTGTAACTCTTTTTCACATATTTACTCCGGTGGACCGACAAACTTGGGTAAGTGTGGGAGGAGGGTGTTACATAGGATTTTTAGATTCTTCATTTGGACTATCTGAATCCAAATCAAGAGGTGATGAATTTACTATATCCTTATAGATGTCACTTTATACTTAACATCGATAAAAAAATTTGTTCTTGCACCTATGGCCTAACCTCCAATAATTGGGAGCAATACATATAAAACATCGATTTTTTTCATTATTTATGTTAGATTGTTGGATCCTTTTATTAGGGAAAATATACTTGGGATTGTGTTTCTCGGAGTTGGACCAGGAGACCTATTACATAGATGGTAGTTTCTCTTCAACAATTCTAGCTTGTATTCATGCTTGCTTAATGTCACTTATATCTTATATCTTGATATACTTTTTTATGATTTATTTCAAGGAGGATATGGAAATATGTTAGAGATATTCATCTTACAATTTCAATAAGCTAGTGGAAAACACATAACTAGTTAAAAAAATCATCCACCAAACACAACTATTGTAAACAGGTGAGTTTGTTGAAAACCTCTTTTTCCTAAATGTTTTGAAATCTTTTGAAAAACTGTTGTTTAAATGATTCTTAGTGGCTTGAATGAGCCTTTGGGTGCCACTATAAAAACCAATTGCAAGTTGGTCCTTCTAGGTGCAATGCTGAGCCATTATTCTTTCTTCCTCATCATACATTTGGTGCAATTAAAAATTAGCACTCGAGTCTATTTATCCAGATAATGGATTCTCTATCACTTTCCCCATCGAATCTAGGAACATTAAACTTTAATTTGTTAAAAGGAACTTAAATTAGATGAATTCTTCATTCATGAAAAGAATCATGTGAATTTGGACTACTTGACCCCTTTCTCACTCCTTTCAGTTCTTTAATTTTTGCCTCAAGTGTAGGTTTTAGCCTTGTACAGTTAATTGATAAAAATAGATTTTTGATAAAAAATAAAAGAAGAAATAGAAAACACACACATTATTATAGATATTTTATCTTGGTAACCCAAAAACATGAAAATCAACAAGATTTTTCAATATATTCTTTTGCAATATATATATATTTAACTGTCCTTTATCTTAGCTTAGTTTGTAGAGATGGAGCATTGCTGCCCAGCCTATGTTTACCCTAGCCACTACACCCGACCATGGTTAACTGCAGACAACTCCCATAGCAATTCTCTCCCTTTAGCCTATAGCTCGCTGTTCCTCGCCTACATAACCTACCCAACTGTCATTTTATATGGTTAGAATGGAGGGCATGGAGCTTGATGTTGTAGACTATTCACCAGATCCCTTCTCAGAATAGGTCATTTTCTCCAACCCTAACCCTAAAATGGCTCATGTATCATCTGCACTGTCCAGCTCGATACCAGTGTCAGTTGTCTCCTTTCCCGGGCATAAGGACATCACCCCCTGCATTGATTCCCTCTCCATCGACTTGCCTACCCTCAACTATCTGCCCTTGTCTCCTAGCATCCTTAATCTGTTGGCTTCCTGCTCATCTCCACTATTTGATCCTACACCTCCCGCAGACCTATGCTTCTCCCAGAACCCTCTCTCCTACCCGGGCCTCGCATCGGAAGCGGCTGCACAACCTCATCTCACATCTCAACACCCTAGATTTGGTGAAAAAGCACAGGACTCCTCTCACCCATTAGGCTGTTTTGATACCCCAGTCACAAGGGTTAAGTCGGAAAAGCCTCCCTCAGCATCAAAAACTCCCTTGGACCCTTTACAGGACCATCCCACTATGCCACGGACTGGGAATAAGAATTCTAAGTGCATCAAGGCATCTGGAAAGGATTGCACCATTAAGTTTGGCGAAGATCTCACCATGGGGGATGTCGTCAATAGAGCAAGCAAAGTATTGGTGGGTAGGGTTCGTGGAAGAATCTACACAGTGGAACGATTCAGGAAATGGGTGAAAGATATTTGGGGACAGATCTTTCTTCAGCTCCAGATGTATAGACACTACCTCGTGGGTGGTTTACGCTACACTTTTTCCTCTAGGAGTACACAAACTTGGCTCTGGCCTGATTTTGGCACATAGAGATGGCGCCAGTTTTGCTCAAAAGATGGAGCCCTCTATTTGACCTAGAAAGAGAGCAGATTGGAGCAAGGCCTCTCTAGGTGAGGCTTCCAGGGTTACCTCTATAGTACTAGTTAGAAGAGGTGTTCGTCAAGATAGGGAATACCCTAGGCACATTTCTGGACTATGACAAATCCATCCTCCAATCCAAAAATCGAACACTAGCCCGCATTCTAGTGCATCTGGACACTCGGGAGGGATTGGAAGAAAGGATAAATCTACAATGGTGAAATTTCACTAGGGTTTAGATCTTGGACTATGAGGGAGTGTCATTTATATGCTGAAGGTGCCACATGGTTGGGCATCTGTTCAAGGAATGCCCTCTGGTCGTGAAATCACAGGAAGCAGTAGCTGGTCTAGAAGTTGGTATCGACAAAGGTACCCTTGTCATCATCAGGAAGCACCCCATGGCTGCTCCAGATCCACCTCGGAAGGCGACTCCATCTAGTTCGGTTCAGCACGACTGAGGAACATCTTTGGGACCTCCATCCCCTCCTTTGAATCGAGCTAGGGAAGCTGCCAAAGCGACTCATTCAGTAGGTATTCCTCTTGCCTCTTCCCCTATTCTATCTTTTTTAATTGCATCTTCTGCTCAGCATATGCATATTGAATCGAATACGCATGGTTCCATCTTCCCTACCTCCATCACTTGCACACTTCTCCCCCACCATTTGGTAGATTCCACCAACGCCCCCATTACCCTCCTGGAGAATCCCCCCTCTCAACCTCCTTCTCCCTCGGCACCCACTCATCCATATAATCTTTGATCGCGAACTCCCATTGGGGACTCTCATTTATTGAACTCAACCCTTGGCCTGACTCTCCCTGCATCTTTCATTAAACCCCTACAAGGGTGCAAATCATACCTCTCGCATGTTATTCTTCGCATAGGAGTTGATGTGATCTTGGGAAGACAATCCTCTTTAGACTGGGTTCTTAGAGCAAAGAAAACCCTTGATATGGTTCCCCCATGAAATGACTCTCCTTTAACTACAGGGGTTTGGCCAGTTCACCTAGAAAACTAGCCCTCCGTAGACTATTTATTATTGAACCGGTTGATTTAATCCTTCTACAAGAAAACCTAGGGGAAGCTCTAGATACTACAAGAGTTTTGCAAAATATATGCCCAGGGTGGGAGTTCATTGCCCTGGGTGCTACAGGTTGATATGGTGGTCTAGCCTTGGATACAATCCTCAATTTGTAAACCCCAAATTGAGCTAGGGAGGGAAGGGGTACATCGGTATTGATTTTTTCTCTGTGGAATTGGGAATGGAATTCCATGCCATGAATTTCTATGGGTCGTGCGAAGGGCGGGAGGCCTTCTGGAATCACCTCCTCAATCTCTCCCTGTCCACTACTGACAACTTCATCTTGGGAGGGGATCTCAATTTTTCTGTAGGATACAATGAGTCTTGGGGATCATCAGCTCAGATTGATCCACTCTCGGATACCATGGAAAATATCCTTGAACAAGCCCATCTTACAGATGTTCCTATGAGTAGGCCACTACCTACATGGAGGAATAGAAGGGTTGGGGAGGCCGCCCTCACTAGAAGACTGGATCGGTTTGTCATTAAGAATAAATTGATGTAGCGTTTATCTCATTATAGGCAGTGGGTTGGATTAGGTGGCATATCTAACCACTCACCTATCTACCTGGAAGTATCAGCTCCGCCAAGCAAACCAAAGGCCCCATTCAAGTTCAACTTTGTTTGGCTTCACGATCCCTCCATCGAGCTGGTCACCAACTACTGGACACAAAAACCTCCCTCTTAGTATCATACATGGGCTGAAGGATTTTGTCAAAATTTTCTTCAGCTCAAGAAGCTCACTATCAAATGGGCTAAGGAAAAACAACAAAAGGATATCCATATCCTCTCCTCTGTGGAATCAACATTGGTGGACCTTAATGATGACAACAATAGGGGTTTCATCTATGCAGAAGCCAAATCAAATATGATTGATTTTGAAAATAAAAGAGAAAATATCTTGAAGGAATGTGAGGAAACTTGGAAACTCAAGAGCCATCCTATTTGGCTCAAAGCAGGAGATGAGAACACTAGGTACTTCCATAACTTCGCCAAGGGAAGGAAAGCCTCCAATACTATTTGGAAATTGCCCACCCCTGATGGAGGTACTACAAAAACCTTACACCATCTCTCACAGCGGGGCATATCACACTTCCAACAACTTTTTAAGGAACCTCCTGTCTCTAACCTTGCTGAGATCATCTCGGTAGCAGGGCATTTCCCCAGATTTTTTAATCAAGATACGACTGACAAGATCACTTCACACAATCACCAGAGATGAACTTGAAGGGACACTAAAATGGTTCGAGAAAGATAAAAGCCTTGGGTTGGATGGTTGGCCTCTTGAATTTTACTTAGCATTTTTTGACCTCATCGGGAATGGCCTTCTCAATGTTGTCAAAGAGTGCAGGACTACTGGAAGAATGTATGAGGCCATCAACACCACCTTCATTGCTCTCATCTCGAAATTAGACTCGCCTACATCCTTCAATGATTTTCTTCCCATCTCACTCTGCAATACCTTATACAAAATCATTGCTAAGATCATAACAAACCGGCTTCATCCCATACTATCCCACCATATCTCCCTTGAGAAATTTGCTTTCCTACATAACAGACAGATCCATGAATCTATAGGTGCAACCCAAGAAGCCATTCATTCTATAAAATCTAAGAATCTAAAAAGCACAATTTTCAAGATTGATCTCGCCATAGCCTTTGACCAAGTAAACTGGCTCCTCATCAAGATGATCTTGATCCAGCTAGGATTCCCTTTGGCATTCACAAACTAGATTATTTGCTGCATTAACAAAGCCTCCTTTAGCATCCTAATTAATGGCTCTACATCCCAATTCTTTCATGCTGAATGAGGGCTGAGGTAGGGTGTCTTTTGTCTCCTCTTTTGTTCCTTTTAGTTATGGAAGGTTTCAGTAGGCTCATCGCCTCGGTAAAAAGGGAGGGAAGACTCAAAGGCCTAAGAATGAACAAGCTCTGCCATCTCACAAACCTGCTCTTTGTTGATGATGTCTTAATATTCTTGGATGGTAGCATCATGTACTTGGCCACCTTCCATGAGCTTTTAACCCTATTTGAAAAGGCTACAGGCATGGCTTCTAATTAGACAAAATCTATGATTACTCTGACCCATACAACCCCACAGGAAGTCAGAGCAGCCCAACTATGCTTTCAGTACCAACCACACAACCTCTCTGATGGTCTCAAATGCTTGGGTTTCCGGATAAAACCCCATAGCTATCGGATTATTGACTGGATCTAGTTAGTGATAAAACTTGAGAAGAGGTTGAAAATTTGGAGCCGTAGATTACTCTCGAGAGCAGGGAGACTTGTCTTGATTAAATCTGTTCTGGAAGCCACCTTGGTATATTGGATGTCTCTTGCCTGGATCCCTCGGGAAATTCCCAGTCATATACAATAGATATGCTACCGATATCTATGGAATGGCCATAAGGAAGGTGAAACATTTGCTTGGGTAAGTTGGAAGCACATTGCCCCACCTAAGAAATGGGGGGTGGGGGTTAAAAGAACTGCCACATTTTTCCCAAGCTCTTGCAGCCAAGATGAGATGGTCTCTTCTCACTGCAAAAAACCTCTGCATGATTGTGACATACCATAAATACATTTGGCTGCAGCAGACTCTGGATTGGGTCCGTTCACAAGACTAGCCTCGTGGTGGGATCTCCATTGTATGGAAAGAAATATTACAAACAATGCTTTTCATTAGAGCTGGATTGGCATGGTGAATCAACAATGGTTCATCTGTGCATTTGGGTATCGATCCTTGGATAGGACGGGGTAACAGATATCTCCTACCCCTGGACCTATTACAACATGTAAAACACCAGAACATCTTGATAATCACTCAGGTTGTTGATCTTGAGCACAGCTCCATATTTAGTCAGCGTTGGTGATTAGCACAAGAGCTAGATATTATTGTACATTGGAAGCACACATGGGAATTATACCTTGGGGCACTGTCCGAAGCACATATAACCCTCAATCAAGACCTTGATGTATTAGTTTGGACACTAGCTGCCCATGGGAAATACATCCCCAAACTAGGTTATACCCATCTTCTACAGACCTGTAAGCCAATGCATACTACAAAATGGTGGCAGCAGCTATGGAGATTGAAAGCTCCTCCACGGGCCCGTCTCTTTATGTGGAGTGTATTAAGTAACAAAACACACACAGGAGAAGCTCTTATGCACAGATCCATATACGGCCCGAGTTGGTGTATTATATGAAAATAAACATTTGAAACAAACGAGTACCTATTCTTTCTTTGTCCATCTTCCACTCAGTTCTGGCAAGAAGTTACACATCAACTCTCAATGAGCAATGCATGGCAGGGCTCCTCAATTCTTCAAGCTTGGCAGAGATGGATAACAATTCATCAGAGACAAAAAGCACAATGTTTACCCCTAGTTATATCTGGACCTTATGGCTCACTCAGAATCACATTATCTTTAAGAATGAGCTCGTCTGCTGGTCTTTGCTCATTGCCAAGGCAACAAAAGTCTTCTAGGATCTCCGCGAAGAGGAGCTGACACACACTCGAAAAATATCAGGACCTGGTCGCATTAACAAATCTCGACCATGGGCCTTCTTTGACGGGGCTACACAACTCCATGGAAATGGAGGGGATTTTTGTTTATACCTCTCAGATTAGCATTTCTACAAAGTCCAATTAGGACCGAGGGAAGGAACAAATAACAATGCTGAGCTTATCACTCTTAGAAAATTGCTTCACTTTGCAGTTGGACATAATTGCACTTCCATACAGATATTTGGAGACTCACAAATCATCATCAATTGGTTCAATACAAAAAATCAATGTCTTGTTATATCTCTTCAAAATATATTCGATGAATTATACAATCTCAAAACAGGTTTTAATATGGTCTCTTGTCAACATATATACAAGGAACACAATGAAGATGCTGACAAGATTTCCAAGGAGGGCTCGCTACTTCCCCGAGGCATGTGGATAATCGTTGAACAACAAGATTCAGAGATCTATCAATATCATCACAGACTATACATAGATTAGGAATACCATAAGGTGGAAAGGCCCTAAGTATAATAGTTTTATTTTGAGTGAATGCATAGCAGATCTCCAATTCTTTAAAAATCTTTTCACAAGCTCTTCTCCTATCATCATTCAGATTGGTCTTGATGATGGATGCTTTCTGGGATTTGAAACGTTGACAAAAATATGGTTTCTATTGTGGATACTTCGAGACTAAGCTCTAAAGAAATGAACCATATATGCCTAAAATCCAGAATCATTTCCCTGTACAGAGGGGATAAATGGAGTGAAACTATTTTACTTGAAAATTTTAGAGTGAAGATAGCAAGAAGAGTTGCAGATCTCCAATTCCTTAAAAATCCTTTCACAAGCTCTTCTTCTATCATCATTCAAATTGGTCCCGATGATAGATCCCTGTTGGATTTGAAACATTGACAGAAATATTGTTTCTACTGTGGATACTCCGAGACTAAGCTCAAAAGAAATGAACAACAGATGCCAAAAATCTAGAATCATTTCCCTGTATGGAGGGGATACATGAAGTGAAACAATTTTACTTGAAAATTTTAGAGTGAAGATAGAAAGAAGAGCAACAGATCTCCAATTCCTTAAAAATCCTTTGACAAGCTCCTATTCTATCATCATTTAGAATGATCCTGATGATGGATTCTGTTGGGATTTGAAACAATAATAGAAATAAGATTTCTACTGCGGATACTACGAGACTAAGCTCAAAAGAAATGAACCACAAATGCCTAAAATCCAAAATCATTTCCAAGTGTGGAGGGGATACACAGAGTGAAACTATTTTACTTGAAAATTTTAGAGTGAAGTTAGCAAGAAGAGCTGCAGATCTCCAATTCCTTAAAAATCCTTTCACAAGCTCTTCTTCTTTCATCATTCAGATTGGTCCTGATGACAGATCCTTGTTGAGATTTGAAATGTTGAAAGAAATATGGTTTCTATTTTCGATACTCCAAGACTAATATCAAAAGAAATGAAACACAGATGCCTAAAATCCAGAATCATTTCCCTATATGGAGGGGATATATAGAGTGAAAATATTTTACTCAAAATTTTTAGAGTGAAGATATCAAGAAGAGTTGCAGATCTCCAATTTCTTAAAAATACTTTCATAAGCTCTTCTTCTATCATCATTCAGATTGGTCCTCATGATGGATCCCTACTAGGATTTGAAACATTGATAGAAATATGGTTTCTACTGTGGATACTCCGAGACTAAGCTCAAAAGAAATGAACCACAGATGCCTAAAATCCAAAATCATTTCACTGTACGGAGGGGATACATGGAGTGAAACTATTTTACTTGAAAATTTTAGAGTGATGACAACAAGAAGAGCTGCAGATCTCCAATTCCTTAAAAATCATTTCACAAGCTCTTCTTCTATCATCATTCAGATTGGCCCTCACGATGGATCCTGTTGGGATTTCAAACGTTGACAGAAATATGGATTCTGCTGAGGATACTCCGAGACTGAGCTCAAAAGAAATGAACCACGGATGACAAAAATATAGAATCATTTCCTTGTATGGAGGGGATACATGGAGTGAAACTATTTTACTCGAAAAGTTTAGAGTGAAGTTAGCAAGAAAAGCTGCAGATATCCAATTCGTTAAAAATTCTTTCACAAGCTCTTCTTCTATCATCATTCAGATTCATCCTGAAGATGGATCCCTATTTGGATTTGAAGCGTTGATAGAAATATGGTTTCAATTGAGGGTATTTTGAGACTAAGCTCAAAAGAAATGAACCACAGATACCTAAAATCTAGAATCATTTCTCTGTACGGAGGGGATACATGGAGTGAAACTATTTTGCTCGAAAATTTTAGAGTGAAGATAGGAAGAAGAGCTGCAGATCTACAATTCCTTAAAAATCCTTTAACAAGCTCTTCTTCTATCATCATTCAAATTGGTCGTGATGATGGATCCCTGTTGGGATTTGAAATGTTGACAGAAATATGGTTTATATTGTGGATACTCCGAGACTAACCTCAAAAGAAATGAACCACAGATGCCTAAAATCCAGAATCATTTCCCTGTACGGAGGGGATACATGGAGTGAAACTATTTTACTCGAAAATTTCAGAGTCAAGATAGCAAGAAGAGCTGCAAATCTCCAATTCCTTAAAAATCCTTTCACAAGCTCTACTTCTATCATCATTCAGATTGCTCCTGATGATGGATCCCCATTGGGAATTGAAACATTGACAGAAATATGGTTTCTATTGTGGATACATTAAGACTAAGCGCAAAATAAATGAACCACAGATGACTAAAATCCAAAATCATTTCCCTGTACAGAGGGGATACATGGAGTGAAACTATTTTACTCGAAAATTTTAGAGTGAAGATAGGAAGAAGAGGTGCAGATATCCAATTCCTTAAAAATCCTTTCACAAGCTATTCTTCTATCATTAATAAGATTGGTCTTGATGATGGATCCTTGTTGGGATTTGAAACGTTGACAGAAATATGGTTTCTACTGTGGATACTCTGAGACTAAGCTCAAAATAAATGAAGCACAGATGCCTAAAATGTAGAATCATTATCCTGTACGGAGGGGATACATGGAGTGAAACTATTTTACTCGAAAATTTTAGAGTGAAGATAGCAAGAAGAGTTGCAGATCTCCGATTCCTTAAAAATCCTTCCACAAGCTCTTCTTCTACCATCATTCAAATTGGTCCTGATGATGGATCCCTGATGGGATTTGAAACACTGACAAAAATATGGTTTCTAATGTGGCTACTCCAAGATTAAGCTCAAAAGAAATGAACCACAGATACCTAGAATCCAGAATCATTGCCTTGTAGGGAGGGGATACATGGAGTGAAACTATTTTACTCGAACATTTTAGAGTGAAGATAGCAAGAAGAGTTGCAGATATCCAATTCATTAAAAATACTTTTAGAAGCTCTTCTTATATCATCATTCAGATTGGTGTTGATGACGGATCCCTGTTGAGATTTGAAACATTGACAGAAATATGGTTTCTACTGTGGATACTCTGAGACTAAGCTCAAAAGAAATGAGCCACAGATGCCTAAAATCTAGAATCATTTCCCTATATGGAGGTGATACATTGAGTGAAACTATTTTACTCAAATTTTTTTGAGTGAAGATATCAAGAAGGGCTGCAGATCTCCAGTTCCTTAAAAATACTTTGATAAGCTCTTCTTCTATCATCATTTAGATTAGTCCTGATGATGGATCCCTATTGGGATTTGAAACGTTGATAGAAATATGGTTTCTACTATGGATACTTTGAGACTAAGCTCAAAAGAAATGAACCACAGATGCCTAAAATCCAAAATCATTTCCCTGTACGGAGGGGATACATGGAGTGAAACTATTTTACTCGAAAATTTTAGAGTGAAGATAGCAAGGAGAGCTGCAGATCTCCAATTCCTTAAAAATCATTTCACAAGCTCTTCTTCTATCATCCTTCATATTGGTCTTGATGATGGATCCCTGTTGGGATTTGAAACGTTGACGTAAATATGGTTTCTATTGTGGATACTCCGAGACTAAGCTCAAAACAAATGAACCATATATGCCCAAAATCTGGAATCATTTCCTAGTAAGGAGGGGATACATTGAGTGAAACTATTTTAATAAGAAATTTTAGAGTGAAGATAGCAAGAAGAGCTGCAGATCTCCAATTCCTTAAAAATCCATTCACAAGTTCTTCTTCTGTCATCATTTAGATTGGTCCTGATGATGGATCCCTGTTGGGATTTGAAACGTTGACAGAAATATGGTTTCTACTGTGGATACTCCGATACTAAGCTCAAAATAAATGAACAACAGATGCCTAAAATCCAAAATCATTTCCCTGTAAGGAGGGGATACATGGAGTGAAAAAATTTTACTCGAAAATTTTAGAGTGAAGATATAAGGAAGAGTTGCAGATCTCCAATTCCTTAAAAATCCTTTCACAAACTCTTCTTCTATCATCATTCAGATTGGTCCTGATGATGTATCCCAGTTGGGATTTGAAACATTGACAGAAACATTGTTTCTATTGTGGATACTCCAAGACTAAGCTCAAAAGAAATGAACCACAGATGCCTAAAATCCAGAATCATTTCCTTGTATGGAGGGGATAAACAGAGTGAAACTATTTTACTTGAAAATTTTAGAGTGAAGTAAACAAGAAGAGATGCAGATCTCAAATTCCTTAAAAATCCTTTCACAAACTCTTCTTCTATCATCATTCGGATTGGTCTTGATGACGGATCCCTGTTGAGATTTGAAAGGTTGACAGAAATGTTTTCTACTGTGGATACTCCGAGGCTAAGCTCAAAAGGAATGAACCATAGATGCCTAAAATCCAGAATCATTTCCCTGTATGGAGGGGATACATTGAGTGAAACTATTTTACTCGAATATTTTAGAGTGAAGATAGCAAGAAGAGATGCAGATCTCCAATTCCTTAAAAATCCTTTCACAAGCCCTTCTTCTATCATCATTCAGATTGGTCTTGTTAATGGATCCGTATTGGGATTTGAAACGTTGACAGAAATATGTTTTCTACTGTGGATACTCCGAGACTAAGCTCAAAATAAATGAACCAAAGACGCCAAAAATCCAGAATCATTTCCCTGTACGGAAGGGATACATGGAGTGAAACTATTTTACTCAAAATTTTTAGAGTGATGATAGCAAGAAGAGCTCCAGATCTCTAATTCCTGAAAAATCCTTTCACAAACTCTTCTTCTACTACCATCATTCAGGTTGGTCCTCATGATGGATCCTTGTTGGGATTTGAAACATTGACAAAATATGGTTTCTACTGTGGATACTTCGAGACTAAGCTCAAAAGAAATGAACCATAAATGCCTAAAATCCAGAATCATTTCCCTGTACGGAGGGGATACATGGAGTGAAACTATTTTACTCGAAAATTTTAGAGTGAAGATACCAAGAAGAGTTTTAGATCTCCAATTTCTTAGAAATTATTCCACAAGCTCTTCTTCTATCATCATTCAGATTGGTCCTGATGATGGATCCCTATTGGGAATTGAAACGTTGACAGAAATATGGTTTCTACTATGGATACTCCGAGACTAAGCTCAAAAGAAATGAACCATGGATACCTGAAATCCAGAATTATTTCCCTCTACGGAGGGGATAGTTGGAGCGAAACTATTTTACTCGAAACTTTTAGAGTGAAGACAACAAGAAGAGATGCAGATCTCGAATTCCTTAAAAATCCTTTCACAAGCTCTTCTTCTATCATCATTAAGATTGGTCTTGATGATGGATCCCTGTTGGGATTTGAAACGTTGACAAAAATATGGTTTCTGCTATGGATACTCTAAGACTAAGCTCAAAATAAATGAACCACAGATGCCTAAAATCAAGAATCATTTCTATGTACGGAGGGGATACATGGAGTGAAACTATTTTACTCGAAAATTTTAGAGTGAAGATAGCAAGATGAGTTGTAGATCTCCAATTTCTTAAAAATCCTTCCACAATCTCTTCTTCTATCATCATTCAAATTGGTCCTGATGATGGATCCCTGTTGGGATTTGAAACGTTGACATAAATATGGTTTCTGTTGTGGATACTCAAAGACAAAGCTCAAAATAAATGAACCACAGATGCCTAAAATCTAGAATCGTTTCCCTATACGGAGGGTATACATGGAGTGAAACTATTTTACTCGAAAATTTTAGAGTCAAGATAGCAAGATGAGCTGCAAATCTCCAATTCCTTAAAAATCCTTTCACAAGCTCTTCTTCTATCATGATTCATATTGGTCCTGGTGATGGATCCCTGTTGGGATGTGAAACATTGACAGAAATATGGATTCTACTGTGTATACTCAGAGACTAAGCTCAAAAGAAATGAACCACAGATGCCTAAAATCCAAAATCATTTTCCTGTACGGTGGGGATACATCGAGTTAAACTATTTTACTCAAAATTTTAGAGTGAAGATAGCAATAAGAGCTGTAGATCTCCAATTCCTTAAAAATCCTTCCACAAGCTCTTCTTCTATCATCATTTAGATTGGTCTTGATGGTGGATCCCTGTTGGGATTTGAAACGTTGACATCAATATGGTTCTACTGTGGATGCTCTGAGACTAAGCTCAAAATAAATGAACCACAGATGCCTAAAATCCAGAATCATTTCCCTCTACAAAGGGGATACATGGAGTGAAACTATTTTACACGAAAATTGTAGAGTGAAGATAGCGAGAAGAGCTGCAGAACTCCAATTCCTTAAAAATCCTTTCACAAGATCTTCTTCTATCTTCATTCAAATTGTTCATGATGATGGATCCCTCTTGGGATTTGAAATGTTGACAGAAATATGGTTTCTACTATGGATACTCCAAGACTAAGCTCAAAATAAATTAACCATATATGCCTAAAATCTAGAATCATTTCCATGTAAGGAGGGGATACATTGAGTGAAATTATTTTACTCGAAAATTTTAGAGTGAAGATAGAAGGAAGAGCTGCAGATCTCCAATTCCTTAAAAATCCATTCGCAAGCTCTTCTTCTATCATCATTCAGATTGGTCCTGATGATGGATCCCTGTTGGGATTTGAAACATTGACAGAAATATGGTTTCTACTGTGGATACTCCAAGATTAAGCACAAAAGAAATGAACAACAGATGCCTAAAATCCAGAATCATTTCCCTGTATGGAGGGGATACATGGAGTGAAACAATTTTACTCGAAAATTTTAGAGTTAAGATAGAAAGAAGAGCTGCAGATCTCCAATTCCTTAAAAATGCTTTCACCATCTCTTCTTCTATCATCATTCAGATTGGTCCTGATGACGGATCCCTGTTGTGATTTGAAACATTGACAGGAATATGGTTTCTAATGTGGATACTCCGAGACTAAGCTCAAAAGAAATGAACCACAGATGCCTAACATCCAGAATCATTTCCCTGTATGGAGGGGATACAAAGAATGAAACTATTTTATTTCAAAATTTTAGATTGAAGTTAGCAAGAAGAGCTGCAGATCTCCAATTCGATAAAAATCCTCTCACAAGCTCTTCTTCTATCATCGTTCAGATTGGTCCTAATGGATCTCTATTGGGAGTTTAAACGTTGATAGAAATATGGTTTCTACTGCGGATACTCTGAGACAAAGATGAAAATAAATGAACCACAGATGCCTAAAATCCAAAATCATTTCTCTGTATGGAAGGGATACATGGTATGAAACTATTTTACTTGGAAATTTTAGAGTGAAGATAGCAAGAAGAGCTGTAGATCTTCAATTCCTTAAAAATCCTTTCATAAGCTCTTCTTCTATCATCATTCAGATTGGTCCTGACGATGGATTCTTGTTGGGATTTAAAACATTGACACGAATATGGCTTCTATTGTGGATACTCAGAGGTTACAGCCAAAAGAAATGAACCACATTTGCCTAAAATGCAGAATCATTTCTCTGTACGAAGGGGATACATGGGGTGAAACTATTTTACTTGAAAATTTTAGAGTGAAGATAGCAAGAAGAGCTGCAGATCATCCTTTCACAAGCTCTTCTTCTATCATCATTCAAATTGGTCCTGATGATGGTTCCCTGTTGGGAATTGAAACATTGACAAAAATATGGTTTCTACTGTGGATACTCCGAGACTAAGCTCAAAAGAAATGAACCACAGATGCCTAAAATCCAGAATCATTTCCTTGTACAGAGGGGATACATGGAGTGAAACTATTTTACTCGAAAATTTCAGAGTGAAGATAGCAAGAAGAGATGCATATCTCCAATTCCTTAAAAATCCTTTCACAAGCTCTTCTTTTGTCATCATTAAGATTAGTCTTGATGATGTATCCCTGTTGGGATTTGAAACGTTGACAGAAATATGGTTTCTACTGTGGATACTCCGAGACCAAGTTCAAAATAAATGAACCACAAATGCCTAAATTCTATAATCATTTCTCTGTATGGAGGGATACATGGAGTGAAACTATTTTACTCGAAAATTTTAGAGTGAAGATAGCAAGAAGAGCTGCAGATCTCCAATTCCTTAAAAATTCTTCCACAAGCTCTTCTTCTAGCATCATTCAGATTGGTCCTAATGATGGATCCCTGTTGGGATTTGAAACATTGACAGGAATATGGTTTCTACTGTGGATACTCTGAGACAAAGCTCAAAAGAAATGAGCCATAGATGCCTAAAATCCAGAATCATTTCCCTATATTGAGGGGATACATGGAGTGAAACTATTTTACTCGAAAATTTCAGAGTGAAGATAGCAAGAAGAGCTTCAGATCTCCAATTCCTTAAAAATCCTTTCACAAGATCTTATTCTATCATTATTTAGATTGGTCCTAGTGATGGATCCATGTTTGGATTTGAAACGTTGACAGAAATATGGTTTCTACTGTGTATACTCAGAGACTAAGCTCAACATAAACGAACCAGAGATGCCTAAAATCCAGAATCATTTTCCTGTATGGAGGGGATACATGAAGTGAAACTATTTTACTCGAAATTTTAGAGTGAAGATAGCAAGAAATGCTGTAGATCTCCAATTCCTTAAAAATCCTTTCACAAGCTCTTTTTCTATCATTATTCAGATTGGTCATGATGATGGATCCCTATTGGGATTTGAAACGTTGACAGAAATATGGTTTCTACTGTGGATACTCTGAGACTAAGCTCAAAATAAATGAACCACAGATGCCTAAAATCCAGAATCATTTCCCTGTACGAAGGGGATACATGGAGTGAAACTATTTTACTCGAAAATTTTAGAGTGAAGATAGCAAGAAGAGCTACAGATCTCCAATTCATTAAAAATCCTTTCACAAGCTCTTCTTCTATCATCATTCAAATTGGCCATGAAGATTTATCCCTGTTGGGATTTGAAACGCTGACGGAAATATGGTTTCTACTGTGGATATTCCGAGACTAAGTTCAAAAGAAATGAACCATATATGCTTAAAATCCAGAATCATTTCCCTGTACGGAGGGGATACATTGAGTACTAGTTTACTTGAAAATTTTAGAGTGAAGATAGAAAGAAGAGTTGCAGATCTCCAATTCCTTAAAAATCCTTTCACAATCTCTTCTTCTATCATCATTCAGATTGGGCTTGATGATGGATCCCCGTTGGGATTTGAAATGTTAACAGAAATATGGTTTCTATTGTGGGCACTCCGAGACTAAGCTCAAAAGAAATGAACCACAGATGCATAAAATCCAGAATCCTTTCCATGTACGGAGGGGATACATGGAGTGAAACTTTTTTGCTCGAAAATTTTAGAGTGAAGATAGAAATAAGAGCAGTAGATCTCCAATTCCTTAAAATCCATTCACAAGCTCCACTTCTATCATCATTTAGATTGGTCTTGATGATGGACTGTTGTTGGGATTTGAAACATTAATAGAAATATGGTTTCTACTGTGGATACCACGAGACTAAGCTCAAAAGAAATGAACCACAAATGCCTAAAATCCAAAATCATTTCCAAGTATGGAGGGGATACACAGAGTGAAACTATTTTAGTCGATAATTTTAGAGTGAAGTTAGCAAGAAGAGCTCCAGATCTCCAATTCCTTAAAAATCCTTTCACAAGCTATTCTTCTATCATCATTCAGATTGGTCCTGATGACGGATCCCTATTGAGATTTGAAACGTTGGCAGAAATATGGTTTCTACTGTGGATACTCCGAGACTAATCTTGAAAGAAATGAAACACAGAAGCCTAAAATCCAAAATCATTTCCTTGTATGGAGGGGATGCATAGAGTGAAACTATTTTACTCAAAAATTTTAGAGTGAAGATATCAAGAAGAGTTGCAGATCTCCAATTTCTTAAAAATCCTTTCATAAGCTCTTCTTCTATCACCATTCAGATTGGTCCTGATGATGGATCCCTGTTGGGATTTGAAACTTTGACAGAAATATGGTTTCTACTGTGGATACTCTGAGGCTAAGCTCAAAAGAAATGAACCATAGATGTCTAAAATCCAGAATCATTTCCCTGTACGGAGGGATACATGGAGTGAAACTATTTTATTTGAAAATTTTAGATTGATGATAGCAAGAAGAGCTGCAGATCTCCAATTCCTTAAAAATCTTTTCAAAATCTCTTCTTCTATCATCATTCAGATTGGTCCTGATGATGGATCCCTGTTGGGATTTGACACGTTGACAAAAATATGGTTTCTACTCTCGATACTCTGAGACTGAGCTCAAAAGAAATGAACCACGAATGACAAAAATACAGAATCATTTCCCTGTCGAGAGGGATAAATGGAGTGAAACTATTTTACTCGAAAAGTTTAGTGTGAAGTTAGCAAGAAGAGCTCAGATCTCCAATTCCTTAGAAATCCTTTCACAAGCTCTTCTTCTATCATCATTCAGATTGGTCCTGATGATGGATCCCTATTTGGGTTTGAAGCATTGATAGAAATATGGTTTCTACTGAGGATACTTTGAGACTAAGCTCAAAAGAAATGAACCACAGATACCTAAAATCCAGAATCATTTCTCTATGGAGGGGATACATGGAGTGAAACTATTTTTCTCAAAAATTTTAGAGTGAATATAGGAAGAAGCTTGTAGATCTCCAATTCCTTAAAAATCCTTTCACAAGCTCTTCTTCTATCATCATTTATATTAGTCATGATGATGGATCCCTGTTGGGATTTGAAAAGTTGACATAAATATGGTTTCTACTTTGGATACTCTGAGACTAACCTCAAAAGAAATGAACCGCAGATTCCTAAAATCTAGAATCATTTCCCCGTACAGAGGGGATACAGGGAGCGAAACTATTTTACTCGAAAATTTTAGAGTGAAGATAGCAAGAAGAGCTGCAGATCTCCAATTCCTTAAAATTCCTTTAACAAACTCTTCTTCTATCATCATTTAGATTGGTCCTGATGATGGATCCTTGTTGGGAATTGAAACGTTGATAGAAATATGGTTTCTACTACTGTGGATACTCAGAGACTAAGCTCAAAAGAAATGAACCACAGATGCCTAAAATCCAGAGTCATTTTCTTGTATGGAGGGGATACATGGAGTGAAACTATTTTAACACGAAATTTTAGAGTGAAGATAGCAAGAAATGCTATAGTTCTCCAATACCTTAGAAATCCTTTCACAAGCTCTTCTTCTATCATCATTCAGATTGGTCCTGATGATGGATCCCTATTGGGATTTGAAACGTTGACAGAAATATGGTTTCTATTGTGGATACTCCAAGACTAAGCTCAAAAGAAATGAACCACAGATGCCTAAAATCTAGAATCATTTCCCTGTACGAAGGGGATACATGGAGTGAAACTATTTTACTCGAAAATTTTAGAGTGAAGATAGCAAGAGATTCTGTAGATCTCCAATTCCTTAAAAATCCTTTCACAAGCTCTTATTATATCATGATTTAGATTGGTCCTAATGATGGATCACTGTTGGGATTTGAAACGTTGACAAAAATATGGTTTCCACTGTGGATACTCAAATACTAAGCTCAAAAGAAATGAACCAAGATGCCTAAAATCCAAATCATTTCCCTATATGGAAGGGATACATGGAGTGAAACTATTTTACTCAAAATTTTTACAGTGGTGATAGCAAGAAGAGCTACAGATCTCCAATTCCTTAAAAATCCCTTCACAAGCTCTTCTTCTATCATCATTCAGGTTGGTCCTCATGATGGATCCATGTTGGGATTTGAAATGTTGACAGAAATATGGTTTCTAATGTGGATACTTCGAGACTAAGCTCAAAAGAAATAAACCACGGATACCTAAAATCCAGAATTATTTCCCTATACGGAGGGGATACATGGAGTGAGATTATTTTACTCTCGAAAATTTTAGAGTGAAGATAGCAAGAAGAGATTCAAATCTCCAATTCCTTAAAAATCCTTTCGCAAGCTCTTCTTCTATCATCATTAGGATTAGTCTTGATGATGGATCCCTGTTGGGATTTGAAACGTTGACATAAATATGGTTTCTACTGTGAATACTCTGAGACTAAGCTCAAAATAAATGAACAATAGATGCCTAAAATATAGAATCATTTCTCTGTACGGAGGGGATACATGGAGTGAGACTATTTTACTCGATATTTTTAAGAGTGATGATAGCAAGAAGAGCTGCAGATCTCCAATTCCTTAAAAATCCTTTCACAAGCTCTTCTTCTATCATCATTTAGATTGGTCCTCATGATGGATCCCTGTTGGGATTGAAAGGTTAACAAAAATATGTTTCTACTGTGGATACTTCGAGACTAAGCTCAAAAGAAATGAACCACAAATGCCTAAAATCCAGAATCATTTCCCTGTACGGAGGGGATACATTGAGTGAAACTATTTTACTCGAAAATTTTAGAGTGATGATAGCAAGAAGAGCTGCAGATCTCCAATTCCTTAAAAATCCTTTCACAAGCTCTTCTTCTATCATCATTTAGATTGGTCCTCATGATGGATCCCTGTTGAGATTTGAAACGTTGACAGAAATATGGTTTCTTTCTACTGTGGATACTTCAAGATTAAGCTCAAAATAAATGAACCACAGATGCCTAAAACCCAGAATCATTTCTCTGTACGGAGGGGATACATGGAGGGAAACTATTTTACTCGAAAATTTAGAGTGAAGATACCAAGAAGAGTTGCAGATCTCAAATTTCTTAAAAATCCTCCACAAGCTCTTCTTTTAGCATCATCATCAGATTGGTCTTGATGATGGATCCCTACTGGGATTTGGAACGTTGACAGAAATATGATTTCTACTATGGATAGTCAAAGATAAAGCTCAAAAGAAATGGACCACAAATTCCTAAAATCCATAACCATTTCCCTATTTGGAGGGGATACATGGAGTGAAACTATTTTACTCAAAAATCTTAGAGTGAAGATAGCAAGAAGTGCTGCAGATCTCCAGTTCCTTAAATATCCTTTCACAAGCTCTTCTTCTATCATCATTTAGATTGGTCTTGTTGATGGATCCATGTTGGGCTTTGAAACGTTGATAGAAATATGGTTTCTACTGTGTATACTCAGAGACTAAGCTCAAAAGAAATGAACCACAGATGCCTAAAATCCAGAGTCATTTTCCTATATGGAGGGAATACATGGAGTGAAACTATTTTACTCGAAATTTTAGAGTGAAGATATCAAGAAATGTTGTAGATCTCCAATTCCTTAGAAATCCTTTCACAAAGATTTTCTTCTATCATCATTCAGATTGGTCCTGATGATGGATCCCTATTGGGATTTGAAACGTTGACAGAAATATGGTTTCTACTGTGGATACTCCGAGACTAAGCTCAAAAAAATGAACCATAGATGCCTAAAATCCAAAATCATTTCCCTGTATGGAGGGGATACATGGAGTGAAACTATTTTACTCAAAATTTTAGAGTGAAGATAGAAAGAAGAGATGCAGATCTCCAATTCCTTAAAAATCCTTTCACAAGCTCTTCTTCTATCATCATTAAGATTGGTCTTGATGATGAATCCCTGTTGAGATTTGAAACGTTGACAGAAATATGGTTTCTAACTGTCGATACTCCGAGACTAAGCTCAAAATAAATGAACCACAGATGCCTAAAATCCAGAACTATTTCTCAATACGGAGGGGATACATGGAGTGAAACTATTTTACTCTCGAAAATTTTAGAGTGAATATAGCAAGATGAGCTGCAGATCTCCAATTTCTTGAAAATACTTCCACAAGCTCTTCTTCTATCATCATTCAGATTGGTCTTAATGATAGATCCCTGTTGGGATTTGAAACATTGACATAAATATGTTTCTACTGTGGAAACTCCAAAGACAAAGCTCAAAATAAATGAACCACAGATGCCTAAAATCTAGAATCATTTCCCTATATGGAGGGGATACATGGAGTGAAACTATTTTACTTGAAAATTTAGAGTGAAGATAGCAAGAAGAGCTGCAAAATCTCCAATTCCTTAAAAATCCTTTCACAAGCTCTTCTTCTATCATCATTCATATTGGTCTTGGTGATGGATCCCTGTTGGGATTTGAAACGTTGACAGAAATATGTTTCTACTGTGTATACTCAGAGACTAAGCTCAAAAGAAATGAACCACAGATGCCTAAAATCCAGCATCATTTTTCCTCTACGGAGGGGATACATCGAGTGAAAGTATTTTCCTTGAAATTTTAGAGTGAAGATAGCAAGATTGGCTGCAAATCTCCAATTCCTAAAAAAATCCTTTCACAAGATCCTCTTCTATCATCATTCAGATTGGTATTGATGATGGATCCCTGTTGGGATTTGAAACGTTGACATCAATATGGTTTGTACTGTGGATACTCTGAGACTAAGCTCAAAAGAAATGAACCACAGATGCCTAAAATCCAGAATCATTTCCCTCTACGAAGGGGATACATGAGTGAAACTATTTTACTCGAAAATTTTAGAGTGAAGATAGCAATAAGAGCTGCAGAACTCCAATTCCTTAAAAATCCTTTCACAAGATCTTCTTCTATCATCCTTCAAATTGGTTGTGATGATGGATCCCTGTTGGGATTTGAACGTTGACAAAATATGGTTTCTACTGTGGATACTCCGAGAGTAAGCTCAAAATAAATGAACAATATATGACTAAAATACAGAATCATTTCCCTGTAAGGAGGGGATACATTGAGTGAAACTATTTTACTCGAAAACTTTAGAGTGAAGATAGAAAGAAGAGCTATAGATCTCCAATTCCTTAAAAATCCATTCACAATCTCTTCTTCTAATCATCTATTTAGATTGGTCATGATGATGGATCCTTGTTTGGATTTGAAACGTGGTGACAGAAATATGGTTTCTACTTTGGATACTCCGAGACTAAGCTCAAAAGAAATGAACAACAGATGGCCTAAAA
>CM062814.1:296913052-297231774 GCA_031772625.1 Pinus tabuliformis
TATTAATGGACTTGTTGTTCTTGTTTGATGACTATTCTTTAAACATCTTGATAAAGATGTCTTTCAGTTGATGGGATACTGTGCCTATTTTTTCATTGCTGCAGCCTTTGTCATTGTTTTTGATGGAGAGTTCCTTCTTTCGGAAGTTGTAATATAACACAGTTGATGGGATACTGCGCCTATTTTTTCATTTCTGCAGCCTTTGTCATTGTTTTTGATGGAGAGTTCCTTCCTTCGGAAGTTGTAATATAACACATTTTGGATATCGAGCTTTTCATTGCTGCATTGTTTGTCATTGTTTTTTATGGAGAGTTCCTTCCTTCGGAAGTTGCAATATAACAGATTTTGGATATCAAGCTTTTCATTGCTGCAGTGATGGAGAGTTCCTTCCTTCTAAAGTTGTGATATAACACATTTTGGATATAAGCTTGATAGGAGGCTTCATTTATGCCATTGGTAATTGCGAGAAGAGGTATTTATGCTATTTACATTTTGGATATAAGCTTGATAGGAGGCTTCATTTATGCCACTGGTAATTGCGAGAGGTATTTATGCTATTTACAAGACTTTGCATGTTTATAGCGCTTGTAACTATATACGAATGCTAGCTTTGCATGTTTCTAGCGCTTGTAACTATCTACGAATGCTAGCTGCTTTAATAACATGGAGAGAATATAGGTTATTATAAGTTGGCGGATTATAAGTGTTGTTTAGTTGGGAAGCAATCGGATAAGGTCATTGTTGGAATAAGCTTGATTTACTACCCTAATAACATTGATTTACTACCCTAATAACATGGAGAGAATATAGGTTATTGTAAATTGGCAGAGAATATAGGTTATTGTAAATTGGCAGATTATAAGTGTTGTTTAGTTGGGAAGCAATCGGATAAGGTCATTGTTGGAATAAGCTTGATTTACTACCCATTGTTTCTTCTTCTCTTCTCCACTTGTTAAGCCCCGTTGTACCATTGTTCATTGTTGGAATAAGCTTGATTTACTAACCTTTATTTCTTCTTCTCTTCTCCACTTGTTAAGCCCTGCTTTATAGCATACACAACTTTACTTCTCGACACACTCCAAATGGAAATAATGCCAAAATAATGTCATTGTCCTCTATCACCCTTTAGTGGATGCTCTTAGAGGTTTAGGCACATTGTTCACCTTTTAATGGATGCTCTTAGAGGTTTAGACACACACTCTTAATTGAGGAAACACTCAATTACTTATTGATAGAGTTTAACAAGATTTCTTATTGCTCATGAAATTCTTCTAAATATATGGAAAATGAAAATTAAAATGACCATTTGAAGCTCATGAAATTCTTCTAAATATATGGAAAAGAAAAATTGAATTGCGTGATCATGAATCAATACTTTCAACTGCATGATCATAAATCAATGCTTTCATCTCATATTTAACTGACATTGATTTTCATTTAATTGGGATATTATTCATAGCCCTCAAACGGAGAGGCTGAGGCTTTTTTTTAATGAAAACAAAATATTCACAAGTTTTTAGAATACTGAGAGTTGAGTCGTGTCATTGTCCTTGGTCACCCTTTAGTGGATGCTCTTAGAGGTTTAGAAAAATGATCTTAATTGATAAAATGTTGATTACTTAATGATAGGGTTATGCTTTCAACTCATATTTAATTGACATTGATTTTCATATTTCACTGGCACTCATAAGTTTTTAGAACATTGAGTGTGCATAAGTTTTTGGAATACTGAGAGTTGAGTTGTGTGATTGTCCTTAGTCACTCTTTAGTGGATACTCTTAGAGGTTTAGACAAGTGATCTTAATTGATAAAATGTTGATTACTTAATGATAGGGTTATGCTTTCAACTCATATTTAATTGACATTGATTTTCGTTTCACTTGGATATTATTCATAACTCCAAGAGGGACGGGTTTCATTTTTCATTAAAACAAAATATCGATGCCGGTTTTAGAATGTTGAGCGCTGAGTTGCCCTCAGGGACCCTTTTGGATGCTCTTAAGAGGTTTAGACACATGATCTTAATTGATGAAACATTGATTACTTATTGATAAGATTATGCTTTCAACTCATATGATTTTCATTTCATTAGAATATTATTCGTAACCCTCTTTCAACTCATATGATTTTCATTTATTATAATATTATTCATAACACTCAGAAGGACATCCTTTTTCATAAAAACAAAATTTCCATGCAAGTTTTAGATTTTTGTGAAGATATACAAGATAGATGCATATAGAATTTGGAAAAGTTGATTTAATGATAATTGCTTCAATGCAAGGAAGAGATTTCAAATTTAAGTGAGTTCACATAATGGATAGAACAACACATAATAAAAAGATAGAATCATCCGTGTTTGTTTGTGTTATGCAGAGACAATTTGTCATTGTGTAACGAATGGTTTTTATAGAATGTTTGTTTTTCTACATTATATTTAAATGTGACATTGAACATTTATATAGAGCAATTGAAGTGTGTGTAAGGGGTAAGACATTGAACATCTATATAGAGAAATTGAGGTGTGTGTAAGGGAGAACTATCTGAGTCTCAATGCTAATTACTTGCCATGAATTTTAGTGATCTTGACGAAAAATCACAAATTTTTTTTGAATGCGAAAAGTATGCCCTGTGGGAATACCTAGGTGTACTCTAAATGTTTTTCCAATGAGACGTCAACTTGTTTGAAGAATGGACATTGAAAGATATTTGATAGTGAGGTGATGACTATTATGTACTCCAAATGTCTCTCCAATGAGAGTTAAACTTGTTTAAGTATGGACATTGAAATATGTTGAAAGTAAGGTAATGTCTATTAAAGCCAAGAATAAAAAGAGAGAAGCCAAACACATTTAGAACAAGTCACATATTAATTCAAAAGAAAAAGGCAAATCACTGGTTGTCTATATTGACATGAAAAGGTTGGCCAACCTAAGCAAATTGATAAGCAATCCAACCAATAAATTGAAGAGGATACAACAAAAGTGTAATTATTATTGCTAAGAAGATCAAACATAAAAAGGGTATGGACATTGAAAGATGTCGATAGTAAGGTAATGACTATTAAAGCCAAGAATAATTGGAGAAAGAAGCCAAACCCATTTAGAACAAGTCACATATTAATTCAAAAGGAAAATGACAAATTAATGATTGTCTATATTGACATGAAAAGGTTGGCCAACCTAAGCAAATTGAAAAGCAATCCAACTAATAAATTGAAGAGGATACAACATAAGGAAAATGACAAATTAATGGTTGTCTATATTGACATGAAAAGGTTGGCCAACCTAAGCAAATTGACAAGCAATCCAACTAATAAATTGAAGAGGATACAACATAAGAAGGGTAACTATTGATTCTTGCACCTAGATAAATGATTGATAAAGGTGTTGCGAGTACAAGTTGTTGAAGGCTAGATAAATCAACAAGTCAACACTGAAAATGATTTGCACTAGCCACTAAGATTGATCCAAATAGCCACTAAGATTGATCCAAATAACCAATAGATTAACCTAATGTAGTAGTTGTTTGAGATCTCAATGCAAGTGAAGAAGATTACAATGCTAGCAATTGTCAATTTATTATATTCATTTTTTGATCAAGTGGCCCACTACCACTACCACTACCACTCATAAAGCAACACAATCATGACGTTTCATAACATTTCATGAATGACTAGCTCCAATAGGTAAAGGAATGTTCGGAATGACGAGACAAAAAATACTCTAAAGTAAACTAAAATTAATATAGAGTCCAGTATGAGTATGGTGAAGATGTTGTAGTATGAACATTTAAATGGTGGCTCAATTAATAATAAAAAGTTAAAAGTAATAAAAACAATAAAATCTAATTTGTTATATTGTAATTTGTTTTGCAGGGCAACTTAGTCCCTCCAACTCAAGTGAGAAATTATGAAAAATTGTATAAATATTTATCATTTACATTAATAATTCTTGATAGACAAATCATCCTACAGTCTTGCTTTGGGAGTAGTGGATGTAAATTGCTTGGTCAAATAGAATAACTTGCATAAATTTTGGTGGGTAGTAACCACTAGTAAGTATACACATTTACAATTTTCCTCCTACATAATTGTTGAAGAAAACATAAATAATGGTGGGAAGTCACTCTTGTAACTATATTTTTACATCTTATTCCTATCCATTTTTTATGCGAAAACTTGCTTAAATTATGGTGGGAAGTAATTGATAGTATTAACAATTATTATTATAAAAATAAAAAATAAAATTATATATATATATCAAATAATAAATAATATCTTGATTTTAGACTTTTGTGATCCATACTAAGTTTAATAAAGTCTTTCGAATTAATCACATTATAAGTTGTTGGTCAACCTCTGGAACCATCTAATGTGGTTCATCCTCAGGACGAAGTTGAAAAAATGATTCAATCAGAATGTTTAAATAGCAAAGATGCATCTAGTTCCAGAGTTAGCCATTACGAAATAGCTATTAGGAATAGCTGTTAAAAATTAGTTGAATATATATATTATCATTGTAGCTGTTAAAGATTAGTTGAATATATATATTATCATTTTGTTGTGTTTTATTTTTTTATATATTATTATAATTAAAAATATAAATAAAATAAAATAAAACATAACAAGATGATGATGATGATGATGATTAACGTCCACTACGACGAATGTGGTCTATCGGACCTCAAGAAAATAGTGTCTAATTGTCATTCTTCAAAATCTTGTTTCTATGATCAAAGAGCAAGCGTTCTAAGATCAATATAGTTGGGTTGGATTAATAAGTCAAGAATATTGGAGGTGTGACTGATGATAGGGAATTGAGAGCGGATGTGGGCAAGAGTCGGGCAATCTAAAAGGAATTTATTTTCATCTTCCACCTTGTTAGTATCACAAATCTAACAAATTCTATCATCCCAGGGAGTCTTGGAAGTAGATCGATGCCCAGTCTCACTCTGAAGCTCATGAGAGTTAGTTCTAATCCTAGCGATGTTCATTTTCGTCTTAGTGCTAGTCAACATAGAGAGATAATTTTGGTTATGGGGTTGATCACCTCCTTATAGTACCTTAGCTTCCTTTTACCCTCCATCTCCTTAGCATCCCACATCTTATCCTTAAAACGGGACGTAATAGTATCTTTGATATTGTCCTTGCTTCCCATTATGATCTCCTCCTTAATCCCCCAAAGGTTGAGCCAAGATTGAGCATCCTGATGCCACCCGCGCTTAAGGCGTAGGTGGGGGTTTTGACTAAAGTTAGAATCAATTTTTTGGAGCCTCTTGGATTCGATATTGTTAAGCTTCTTCTTATACATCGGATATCTAAACATGGCCACACTTTAAATGGGGGACATGCCAGCTTCGATCAAGAGGATATGATAAGGATTATTTCTCTTGATCTTGAGGCTATAGGTTATTATTTCACCCCAAACTTCACATCCATATAAGATAACAGGGGTGAAAAGAGTCCCAAAGAAAAACTTTTTTTACTCCAAATGTAAAGATCAGCTGGCTTACAATTGTTTTCAAGCTCATAATCAGCTTTCCAACCTCCAATAATTATTTTCTCAATGCTATAATTCCAGTTGAGCTGATGAGGAAAGTCAATACCCAAATATTTATAAGAAGAAACCTGATCAAGACAATGGTTATCGTAGACGAAACTATCATGGGTGATCTTTTTGGATTAATGATCATGGCTTTAGTCTTGTTAGTATTAACTATCATACTCAACTGGGAGTAGTTGGCATGAAGAGTCTTAAGCTATTTTTCTAGGTCATCGTGGCTCCTTGCAAGAAGAACGATATCATCGGCATAAAGGAGAAGAGTAATGATAATACCAGCGAGCTCGGTGTCTTTACAGCGTGCAATTCCTGACACTCATCTAGTTTATCGATGTAAATACCAAAAAGGGTAGGGGAAAGGGGACAACCTTGCTTAATCCCGATAATACAGACCACCATTCGTTGGTCTTAAGCTTGGCAATGACAGTCTTGTAGAGGCATATCACAACAATCCATTGGGACCTACTACTCTGTTGATAAGGTTCCAAAACCGCATGGAGCAATACTACAACTGCACTCTATGAAGAGGTTCCACACACAACCGCTGGAGCAATACTATGCTCTGATGAGCCATTTTAGGAGGAACCATGATCTCTTCAAGCCTCTCCAAAATCTTATCACAGGGAACAATGTCAAAATCTTTTCTAAAGTCCACAAAACAACAAAAAAGATTGCTTTTACTATTGTGATATTCCTTTGTGATGATCCTAAGGGTGACAAGGTGGTCGATGGTCGAGTGATGTCTCCTAAAAATAGATTTCCCTTTAGCTCTTTTACCTTGGTTCTCAAGCCAAAGGCTAAGATATTTTTCCAGAATGAGCCCATAAAGCTTGGCTAGGATGTGGCTAATCATAATGGTCCTATAGTTAGAGGGAATGATTTTGTCCCCATTTTTGAAGATAGGCACACTAAGGCTTTGCATCCAGACCTTAGGACTGCCATGCTTTACAGCCAAATTGAGGAGCTTGTGGAGATGAGGAATGAGGATAGATTTTCCCATTTTAAAGATCGTAGCTTGGTAACCTTCAATATCTTTGGCTTTCCCATTAGCGAGCTTATTAATCCCGGGCTCAACGTCTTCCAGAGAAAAAATATCATCCTTAATAGGAGATTTTAAGATGGTGTCAGTGGTGTCCAGAGAGTCATACAACTTCTTAAGATAGTTATCCCAATTTTCTAGGGGGATAGAATGATTATCTTTAGTTTTATGAACAAGCACATTCCACCAAAACTTTATGGGCGCAACTTTAAAAAGTTGGAGAAGATGCTCTTGTCTCTTATTAATATATGACCTCTTCTTTCTCTTAATGAGATTTTTGTATATGCTTATATTCTGGAGCTTAATGCTTTCATTAGGGGTGTCTCTGATTGTTTCCTGTAAATTTTATAGTCTTTGTCAGACCAAGGGTTGGAAGTTCTATTATTTTTCTTATACGAAGTCTTATTAGATATTTTTCTAATGGTTGTGGAAAGGGTAGTAGTAAATTGATAATAGATTTGATCAATGTTGTTATTATAAGTCAAAGAGCCTAAATTCCTTTCCAAATCCCTTAAGAAAAGGTCGACCTTACTTCTATCAAAGTGAATGTGACGTTTTCTTTCACTGTTCTCTTGCATGTGGGTGGTATGCATAGCAAGATTGAGGGATAAAGATAAAGGTTTGTGGTCAGAGTCAGGCGTGTACCCATTAAGAAGCTCAAAGTTTGTAATCCACGATGTTGCTACCCAACCCATGTGAACGGGTCATCTGACCGCAAAGAGGCCATTTATTAATGCTATCGCAAATGATTAGGTCTTGGGAACTACAAAGTTTGAGGAGCTCGGTGCCGAATAGGTTCTCGATTATGTCTTTAGATTTTCTCGTGATCATCCTCATCAAGCCACAAGGGGTCAGGGTTAGATTTGTTACTTAACATAATAGCTTGGTTAGTAGCATTCTGAGCATTAAAGTCCCCAAGCAAAAGGATAATATATATATTCAACTAATTTTTCACAGTTATTCCTAATAGCTATTTCATAATGGCTAAGTCTCAAAACCAGGTGCATCTTTGTTATTTAAACATTTTGATTCAATGACTCATTTTTTCACCTTTGTCCTGAGGATGAACCACATTAGATGGTTCGAAATATTGACCGACAACTTGTGATGTGATTAATCCAAAAGACTATCAAAATAATTAATATCTATAATTTGGAAATAAAATTTATTTCCTAACTAAAAAATTATTATAATTTTTAAACTATATTAAAAATATAACTATATATACATTATGGATCACAAATTATTATTATTTATTTTTATTTTATTTTTTATTTTTTTTTGGGAGAAAAAGCGTAATTTTCATTGATTTCATAAAATTACATGTTGTAGATGCAAAAGCATGTGTAGAATAGTAGGTAGAGCCACTTACAGATCAATACTCCACATGGAGTATTTGTGAAAAATCCTGAAGTACAGTCTTCAAGGCAAACGACAAAAAAAACGGATATGAAAACCCTAGCAATCCTGCAGAAACAGGCCCCAAAGGGGCAAAACACTGAGCTCCGGAGCAGTCTTGTAGAGGTAACAGAGAAACCCCATACCCATTACAAAACACATCAATTAAATAGTAGTGGTGCAACCCCAAGAGAGAGATGGCAGAACCAACTGGACCACGAACAGCTTGGACTCGGCACTGAACCACCATAGGCGAAAAACTCCTGAGAAAAAATCCGTGACAGGTAAGCTCAAATCCTAGCAGCCCAGATAATAGAGGCACGAAATGGGGAAAAAGCTGCATGGGTAGCCACTCCTCTCCTGCCCCCTCAAACTCTCCTCTTGTATCAGGCTAACCAGAAAAATAACAAGCTACTATCTATCTTCCACACCAACCTTCAGAAGCCCCAGCACACCCAACCAAGTTGTAGTGGCACGAAACAATAACAGTTTTGGCCAGGTCCTCCACACCCATGTTCCCTCAACGCTCCAAATCTCAGCAAAAGAGAGGCCAACGCACTGCCAACTTGCACTCTCTGTAGCAATGAAAACCATTGGATCTCGGTCCCGACCATGATGCAGAGGCGAAATCGGGGGCAAATGCAGAGGCAAAACCTGGGGCAGAGGCGGCTAGGGTTCAGCCTCCTCGCCCCTGCACAGTGGAAGATCCTTGTTATCAGAAGCGAAATTTTTTGCCACAGTGGAAGATCCTTGTTACCAGAAGTGAATTTTTTTTGCCACGCGAGAGTCCGAGAAATCCACTTTCCTATTATTATTATTATTATTATTATGTTATGTTTACACAAAATTAAAAATTTAAATTAAATTAAATAAAAAAATTATTATTATTATTAATTAAAGTATATATATATATATATATATATATATATATATATATATATATATATATATATATATATAAATTAAGTTAGTTCCATTTGAATTTAAGATTTTCACCCCAAAGATTTGATTCATGTTGGGCACTTAGTAGATCTACAGTTAAAATAAATGTTAGCGTTGGTAATAATAATAACAACAACGTAGAATTTTTATTTTTATTATTTTAGTTTAAAATTATTTTTATTTTATTTTGACTAAATCAAAATATTTACGAGACATTACAACATCTCTACCATACTAAACTCAAATACCCAATAAAAAATCAATTTAAATAATACACTCATTTAAATTTAAATAACTAAAATTATTATTTTTATATACATTTATCTTACCTCTCTTAAAAATAACTCACTAAAATTAAAATTTGAAAGATAAACTATTAATCATGAAATCATTTAACTATAAAAATATTCAACATGCTAACATATTTTAATGTAACTTTCATTAAACAACAATGTTAAAATATATAAGCTTTTAATAATTTAGTTAAAATACGGGAAAAACATAAATTTAAAATTCTAAGTGGGTTGTCCTCATAAGGTTCGAAACCGTGGACCTAAATTTTCCAATATAATTTATTTCGTAAATATTTAAGAAATCATATATAATTAAATTTTAAAATATGTAATAAAATTAAATACTACCAAGTATGATTTACATGTATTCATTTCCCTCTTATTTATATTCAATAGTATTTTTTAATAGATAAAGATTATATACATTTTATCTCATTAATTTTTCAATAGATTACAACTATTTTAAAGTTCGTAAAAAATAAAAATAAAAATATTATATTAAAATTAAATATTAATGAATATGAATTAATAAAATTGTTGTGAATTAATTTCACTTCTCATTTATATCAAAGAGTTTTGAATAGGTTATAAATACAATAAAATGCGTTAAAAACATTTCATAATCATACTTTTGGCTTTAAATATGTTTAAAATATATTTTCCACCACTGATATATTTGCATTATTAATTAGTTATTTTTGTAAAATAGTTAAATTTAATTTAATTGTAAATTCAAATTATTAATTAATTAGCATTATATATTTGTTATTTTTTAATTTGAATTCCAGAAAGAAAACATTAACAAAGTTAATTCATTTAATTAAAATTAAAGATATTCGGAATATTTTTATTATCTTTTCCGAATAAAAAGTATTAATTATAATGATTATATAAATTTAATTGTTACGTTTAATTAAAAAGGATAAAAGTTTCCCTAATGTATAACCATGTACCAAAATTAAAATCATTACATTAAATTAAAAATTGAAAATTTTACTTAACCTATAACGCGATGTATCAAAGCTAATAAATAGAATACTCTAAAAGTCACTACCATATGGTCGGGAGTTCAAATCACGGGCTGCACAAGCAATGGCGACAGGAGTTTTGCTTGCTGCAGCAGCAGCAGGTGGTATATAGTTGATGTGTATATGTTCCGCAAAGAACAGTTCCGCTTCCCCGCACTGATATTTAATTACTTCAGTCACGCTCAAGAGTTGAAGCATCGATCAACTTTGAAAGTATATTCAGAGGGTAGGCACGGATGGAATGGGATTCGATCCGTGGATGTGGAAGCAACAAACTAATACAGAGTGATCTGCCTTTCTACTATAACCTCATCTCGATCCTGCCAACTGCAGCACCGAAGCGGCTTTGGAACTGCACCATGTATGGAATCATCGCATCACCAGAACGGACGGCCATCAGTTAACAAAATCTGGCGGCTGTGGAGGCGCCATTTGGCGGCCATCCATCAACAAAATCTGATGGTTGCGAAGGCGCCATGTGCCGGCCATCCTTTAACAAAATCCGACGGTTGTGGAGCCGCCATGTGGTGGACATCCGTTAACTAAATCTGACTGGTGTGGTAACGCCACGTGGCGCTCAACTATGAATTAGATCTGACGGTTGTGGAGGTGGCACGTGGCGGCCATCTATCAAAAATATCTGACGGTTGTTGAGACGCCACGTACCAGCCATTTTTGAAATAGATCTGACGGTTAAGAAGGACCCGCTTGGCGGTCATCCGTGCACTGGATCTGACGGTTAGAGAAATGCCACTTGGCGACCATCCGTGCACTACATCTGACGGATCCAGTGCACGGATGGACGCCAAGTGGCAGCTCTTCAACCGTCAGATCTAGTGCACTGGATCTGACAATTGGTGACACGCCACTTGGCGTCCATCCGTGCACTAGATCTGACGGTTGAAGAGCTGCCACTTGGCGCTCATCCGAGCACTAAATCTAACGGTTACGGGAGGTGCCGCTTGGCGGACATCCGTTCACTGGATCTAACGGTTATAAATTTGCCACTTGGCGCCCATCCGCGCGCTGGATCTAACGGTTGGGGAGATGTCACTTGGCGCCCATCCAATCACTGGTTCTGACGGTTGTAGGCGCGACAGGTGGCGCACATCCGATGGCTAGATCTGAGCCGTTGTAAGCACGACAAGTGGCGCCCATCTGCTGCCCAAATCTGGACCGTTGTAAGCGCGACAAGTGGCGCCCATCCGATGGCCAGATCTGGGCCGTTGAAGGCGTGACACGTGGCGCCCATCCGATGGCCAGATCTGGGCCGTTGAAGGCGTGACACGTGGCGCCCATCGGATGGCCAGATCTGGGCCGTTGAAATTGTGACACGTGGCGCCCATCCGATGGCTAGATCTGGGCCGTTGAAGGTGTTAAACGTGGCGGCCATCCGATGGCCAGATCTCGGCCGTTCAACGCGTGACACGTGGCCCCCATCGGACGGCCAGATCTTGACCGTTGAAGGTATGACACGTGGCGCCCATCCGATGGCCAGATCTGGGCCGCTGAAGGCGTGACACTTGGCGACCATCTGATGGCCAGATCTGGGCCGTTGAAGGTGTGACACGTGGCGTCCATCCGATGGCCAGATCTGGACCATTCAAAGTACGACACGTCGCGCCCATCCGGTGGCTAGATCTGGGCCGTTGTAGGCGCGACAAGTGGCGCCCATCCGGTGGCCAGATAAGCGAAATGCCACTTGGCGGCCATCCGTGCACTAAATCTGACGGTTAGAGAAATGCCACTTGGCGGCCATCCGTGCAATGGATCTAACAATTGACGAGGCGCCACTTGGCGTCCATCCGTGCACTAGATGTGACGGTTGAAGAGGTGTACACAAGATCTGATGCTCGTGGTGACGCCACGTGGCATCCATCCGAGAACTGGATCTGACGGTCGTGGCGCCCGTCCGTGCAATGGATCTGACGGTTGGGGAGGTGCACCAGATCTGCAGGCTGAGATCGCGGCACGTGGCGGCCATCCGCGCACCTTATCAGGCGGCTGAGTAATGACACGTGGCAGCCATCGTGCACCAAATCTGACGGTTGTAGATGCGACATGTGGCAGACATCCGTGCTCCAGATCTGACGGTTTTGGACGGATCACTTGGCGGCCATCCATGCATCAGATCTCATTGTTGTGGAGGCGACACTTGCCGGCCATTCGTGTGCCAAATCGGAGGGCTATGGATATGCCACGAGTTGGCTACGCGTGCACCGAATCGGACAGCTGAGAACGCACCACTTTTCGCCATCTGCAAGAGATCGTTTGGCTGTGTTTGGGCGACGTGTTGGAAATACGTGAACCAGTTCTACCGTGCCCGACGCGACGTCGTACGGCCAGGTCCTAGCAAGAATAACATGAACATACGCCGGCGTACGCATATATGAATTCTGTGCCTGGTTTGGTTTTTTTACTGCAAGTGTCGGCCTGGCGATAGGCTATAAGACGTAAATCTACTTTTAAAAATGTAGTATGAAGTTATCATGGATAACTTATGGTGAATAAGTGATTGGCAGATAAGTTTTGTCGATAATTTACTCAGATAAGGCATATGTCCATTGCTTATCATCTAATGACTTATATTCCAAGAGCTCATCTCTGATAATTTATACACAATAACTCATATATTGATAACGTATCTCTCATAATCTATACATCACAGCTTATATATTGATAACTTATTTTTGACGACTTATATATCGAACTTATCTGTTGATAATTTATGGACATTTACATTATTATCATTATTTTAATTTATAACACATTTAGAAGAAGAATATATAATTTGCATATTTTCATTATGAATATATATATAAGAATAAGAAATTATTAAAAATGAAAATTAATTAGTTAAATATTTTTATATATAATTAAATTTTTAATATAATTTAAAAATTATAAATATTTTTAACTTATAAAATAAATTTTATTTTCAATATATATATATGAATAAAAAAATTATTAAAAGCCAAAAATAATTGTTTCAAAATCTTTGTTGTAATACTGATCTTTCTAGCCTTTTACTTTGTCAAAAATATAGTGAGCTCGAGAGGCTTCTCTCCAAGCTTTTTGAGCATAGGAATAAAATCTTAAATCAAACTAAATAATTTGTTTCTTTAAGTCCCATAAACCAAAGTTTGGTCTCAGTGGACGTTAACCATCATCATCATTATCATCATCATCATAATTATATTATTAACACGATTTGGAAATAAATTTTATTTTCAAATTATAAATATTAATCATTTCTTCGAAAATATGTATTCCAAATTTATATTAAAAAAAAAAATTATTTATGAAATATATTTTATTTTTATAATTTAATAATATAATTGAGATTAGTCATTTATATAAATTTTTATATTTAAATTGTAAAAATAATTTTAATATTAATATTAAAAAAATTAAAATTAAAAATTATCTATTTAATATATATAAATTATATATAAAAATGTAGTAAAATTTAAAATAAAGAGTAAACGATTTTTTTAATGAAAATGGAATTTGTAAGAATATAGAAAATTTTTAGAAAAAATACCTTACATAAAGTTTTAAAAAATAAAAGGTAATAATTATTTTGAGTTATATTTTAAATTATTTTAAGTTTTTAATTTATTATGTTATGATATATTTGAAGTTAATTTAAGTTGTGCTATATAAACAATATTAACATTATTGTATGTGTTAATATAAATACAATAATACTTATAATAAATATTAATAATTATTTAATTTCAATTCAAAATTATACATCAATTTGGTTTATGAAATCTATTTTTCTTTTCTAGACAAGTAACCCCTTTTTTCCTAACGTTTTTGATATCCTTTATAGAGGTGTACATACTCTACTCCTTTGAATTTAAATATGTGACCATAAACACAATCAAAAATTAAAATATCTTCATATAATAAAAAAATCGGAAAAGGGGGTGGATATTACTAAATCCCAAAAAAACATTGTGGATAAATTTTTCATATTCAGAAAAAGGAGAGGATATTACTAAATCCCGAAAAAAACATTGCGGATAAATTTTCATGGGGCCTTGGCAAAAAATCTAGCAACCAGGCATAAATGTATGGATTTTTGGGGGGGTTATCTCCAGCCGTAGATCGAGGCATCAAAGGCATTATCATTTTGGGTGATTCTTTCATAGTTATTCGTTACTTGAAAACTGGCACTCCTCCAAAAGGTAAGACCTTAAGTCTTTTATGTCATCGAATTAAAAAAACCCTTCTCTCTTTCTCTAACACTTCCTTCTTCCACATCCTCAGAAATCTTACCTTTGAGGTAGATCATCAAGCCAATAAGGCTTTCCTTCTAGCTGAAGGGAAAACAAAGGTCAATGGTATAAGAGGGAATTCAAGTTTTCTCCCTAGTGCCCCCCTTTCCTATGTCCCTCCCCCTTGAGCCTTCATGCCCCATCCCACACTCATCCCTCCCCTCTCATCCCAACTATATCAATTTGACGGATTGCTCTCATTCCCCCAACCTCTTCATGATTGTTATTTGTCATATAGACAAGGCAAGATTGTTATTTGTCAAATAGACGTGGCAAGAACTGGCCACATGCTCCTTGCAAGTATGCCTTCCTTAATACCTTTGTGTAGAATAGACTTGCTTGCAGTCTCGATCTCCTAGATAGTTATAGTTGCATCTCCTCGAATCGCTTCATGATGATTTCTTTGCCTCGGGGTACTAGAAGCAATTGTGTCAAACTGAAAGCTCGAGTGCAGCTCCCATGGTGCGATGGGAATAAATCCAATGGTGGGAGCTCAGCCTCATTCACGACCTGCAAGCGGAGTTGGTTTAGAATTCATAATTCTCAGTGGATTTTGAAGTGGGTTTCCCCTATTTTAAGGGTGTTGTCTAGGCGTTGGCATAATTGGAAGCTCTGCAATGAACTTAAAGTAACTTTGAGGGCATCCTTCTACTTTGAGAATCTAGTGCAACTTAAGAAAGTTTTGCTTGATGAAGTAATTAGTTTATATGGTATGACAAGCATTGGAAAATGTTGCCCAAATTTGTTTGGAACTATGTTCCTAGGGGTTTGTGAGTGCAACTTAAGAAATTTTTACTTGATGAAGTAATTAGTTTATATGGTATGATAAGCATTGGAAATTGTTGTCCAAATTGATTTGGAACTTCTACCATGTGAATGTATTTTTGATGTTATATTTTACATTAGAAAAAACGGTTAAATCAAATTGCAAAGTTGTAAGATCACAATGCAAAAACACTCATTAAACTTTTCCAACATCTACAACCTCAATACCCAAAATATATATATATGATCTATTAAAAAAGTTTATTAAAATTAAGATTTCTATGATTTAACACATATATTAGTAATTGAGATCTAAAAAAATATCATATTTTTAAAAACAATTTACTACAATAATTTATACATTCCAAAAATTTTCTATACCATTGAAAGGGCAACAAATAAGGTAAACAACTAAATTAATAACTACATACATATTGCTTTACATTCCAAAGATTCTCTATACCATTAAAGAGCAACAAATAATGTATAACTACATACATATTGCTTTACATTCCAAAGATTCTCTATACCATTAAAGAGCAACAAATAATGTAGACAACTAAATTAATAACTACATCCATATTGCTTTCTAAAATAATCTTATAATAATAAATAAGGGCAACAAATAAGTTAAACAACTAAATTAATAACTACATGCATATTGTTTTCTAAAATTATCTTCCAATAATAAATATACTTAATAGATATACCTAATAGGTAATATAAAAACTATAATATAATTGATATGCATATTGTTTTCTAAAATTATCTTCCAATAATAAATATACTTAATGGATATACCTAATAGGTAATATAAAATCTATAATATAATTGATATGTAATATAAAAATAAATCATTCAACATTTCAATGGCATAAAACTATAATATGATCGATATGTAATATAAAAAAAATTCATTCAATGGCACATATATATGTAAACCCATATTGCTTTCTAATTCTAAAATTATCTTCCGATTATAAATATACTTAATAAAATTATCTTCCGATTATAAATATACTTAATACATATACCTAATAGGTAATATAAAACTATAATATAATTGATATGTAATAAAAAATAAATCATTCAACATTTCAATGGTATAAAACTATAATAATTGATATATATGTAAACCCATATTGCTTTCTAAAATTATCTTCGGATAATAAATCGTAGAATTTTCAGAGAAAGATGCTGCCATGAATCAATAATTTGGGATGAAGTCTGTCGATCGATCAAAGAGACGATCTTATCTGAACCCTGGAGTGAAGATGATTGGAAATTAAACTTGGACGAGCAGCGAATACTATCCAAATTGAATATTGACTATACAATGTTATATCCCAACACTGACAGGAGTAATAGGTATCGCATGCAGAGCCCAAATCATTTTCGCTTCCCAGGAGACAGCCGAATTAAGTTGTCCTTCGATGGCGCATCAAAGGGCAATCCTGGGCAAGCAGGATGGGGAGGTATTTTCCGTGATTGTAGAGGGATTTCAAGGTGGGCATATGCAGAATGGGGAGGAGAAATGTCCAATAATGAAGCAGAGTTATGGGGGGTCTATCATGGATTGCGAATTGCAGCAAGAAATGGATATCGAAACCTTGATATTGAAGGTGATTCCCAACTTGTGATCGAAATGTTAAAGAAATTGAGAGGTGGCAAAAGCTGGGACCATGTGGCGAAAAGCTGGAGGACAGCAGCGATCATACAGGACATAGAAGGTCTGATGCGGACGGTTGACTATATTACATTCACTCATGTTTTGAGGCGAGGTAATAGGGCTGCTGATTTCTTAGCCAATTGGGCATGTGGAGAGCCGAATAGGGCGATGGATGGTAGTTGGTTAGTATTCCAGGAGGATCCACGGTGGACTGAGTTATCATCCATCTTAAGACAAGATAATGATGAGGCGATCACGCTTGACAGGACTGATTAGCTGCATCCTCATAATGAATTGGAGGGGAAAGGACAGGTTCATTAATGATAGCACCGGGGGTATGAAGAACAATGTCGTCCGAATTAATTTCAGGAGTAAGTATACTAAGGCTTTGAGCGAAATGATCATTCCAAGAAGGAATAAGGGTCAGGTACCGAGGTGGTGGAGCGGTGGCGTCAGACGGACAGGGATCGTATCACATCACGATCCAAGACCTGAGACGTGTAATAATGAGCAGGTTTGGAAGAACCCAAGCAGTAAGGAGGAAAGGTGGCCGAGCGGGGTTATAATGCTGCATGCCTGTAGATGGAGCAGCGCTCTAATCTTGCATGCCTGTAGAAGGAGAAAGGTTTTATTGCTGCATGCCTGTAGACAAAGGCTCAATTTGAGAGTGTATAACAGTCAAGCGAGGGGGGGAGGCTTAGCTCCTCTGTCTGAGTACAGTATAGCGAAATTGGGAGCGTATATTAGTAGGTTCACGAAATTACTGATAAACATTATGGCAGTGAACCCAGACAGAGGTGATGGAAGGCGAACGCGCAGCCAGGGGGTGAGTATGGATGCGAAAGGGAAGAATGTGGCTGAGGAACCGTCGCATCGCATTTACCTGGACATACCGGAAGATTCGGAAGAATTTGATATTCGGGATTATCTTGCCGAGGAGGAACAGCGGCCGACCTCGGGCGGAAAGGTTGGGATATGCAAGCGGAGTAATGCTCCATTGGGCGCCAGGGGAGATACAGAGGAGGATTCGGAAGAATCAGACGAGGATGAGGGTAACCGGCGTGGAAGGAGTCGCGGTCGTCGGGGTCGAGGGAGCGTCAGGAGCAGAGGGAGGCCTGCAGGTAGTGGCGGGAGCCGAACAAATAGAGCAGCGCATGAGGAAGGTTCAGCCAGTGGGGTCCGAGGTAGGAAGAGAGGAAAAAAGGATATGAGGAGGAAGTTGCAGGAGGCAGAGGAGGCCTATATTAATGAGACCAATCCTAACATTCGGAGAATTATAGATCACCTAGAAGAAGAGGCAATGCAGGAACAATCTGAACCTGAAATGGAAGATTGGGAGAGTCTTCTCCCTGATCCGGGACACACTAGAGGGAGAATGTCCCTTTATAAGCAATCATTACATGTCTACTGGGGTATGAAGAGATTACTCGCCAAGGCTATGGAACAAGTGGCAGTTGAAATGGTGGAGCTGGCTCAAGGAATGCCCACCCTTAAAAGAGAACTGAAGAATATACAAATGACTCTTCTCATGCAGGATAGGAAGATGGACAAGCTGGTCCAGCTGTTTAAAGCAAGTGGAATAGAGGTTAAAGCAGAAACTGAGGGCAAGCCTGATGCCATGAAGCAGTAGAATATGCAGATGTCGACAGGAGGTTTTTCTTTGAATCTTTTTTGTATTTTTGATATAGTAAATGGTCTGGTTTCAAGTTATGAACAGTATGTTTTTAGGACGAATAGAAGGGTTGTTAGCATGGTTAGATAGACTGAACATCTACTTTTTTTGGATGGTTGTTATATACTATCGAAGGCCACCCGGTTTCCCTTCTGGGCGGGTGGCGTCCTGCTTATGAATGTACATTCTCTTTTAGTAATAGAATCTTGCCTTAGTTTACAAAAAAAAAAATATATATAGGTAATAAATAATACAAAACTATATACTATAATATAATTGATATGTAATATAATAATAAAATTATCTTCCTATCATAAACATAGATAAATACTATAATATAATTGATATATAATATAATAATAAAATTATCTTCGGATCATAAACATAGATAATAAGTAATACAAAACTATATACTATAATATAATTGATATGTAATATAATAATAAAAATTTATTGCATGTAGATATGAAAAAAAAAAAATCAAATTGATATGTAATATAATAATAAAAATTTATTGCATGTAGATATGAAAAAAAAAAAATCAAAGATAATAAATATAGGTAATAGGTAATACAAAACTACTATAATATACTTGATATGTAATATAATAATAATAATTTATTGTATGTCGATATGTAACTCAAAAAAATTCAATGGCAGATATATATAAACCCATATTGCTTTCCAAAATTATCAGATATATAATATAATAATAAAAATTCATTCAACATATTCAATGGCAGATATATATGTAAACCCCATATTGCTTTCTAAAATTATCTTCCGATAATAAATATACCTAATAGGTAATATAAAATTATAATATAATATAATTGATATGTAATATAAAAAATTCATTCAAAACTATAATATAATATAATATCATAATATAATTGATATGTAATATAAAAAATTCATTCAAAACTATAATATAATATAATATCATAATATAATTGATATGTAATATAAAAAATTCATTCAACATTCAGTGGCATAAAACTAGCTATAAAATAATTGATATGTAATATATAAAAAAATCATTCAACATTCAATGGCAGTGGCAGATATATATGTAAACCCCTTATAAAACTATAATATAATTGATATGTAATATAAAAAAATTCATTAAATAAATCATTCAACATTCAATGGCAGTGGCAGATATATATGTAAACCCCTTATAAAACTATAATATAATTGATATGTAATATAAAAAAATATTATTGAATAAATCATTCAACATTCAATGGCAGTGGCAGATATATATGTAAACCCCTTAACCCTTATAAAACTATATAATATAATTGATATGTAATATATAAAAAAAATCATTCAACATTCAATGGCATATATATATATATATATATAAAAGTAAACCCCTTATCACAAGGATGTAAAATGTTCATTTACCTGCAAATTATACAGGTAAAAAGACCTTGACCTCAGCAGAACTATTCACAAAAATTTCAACCCACTCCCACATCAATAGAAATTCTTGGCTAGTGCTGGTGGTAACCAAGGGCATCTCTAATAGCATTTCAATCTTGTAAAATACACTTAATACTGTTATACATTTTTTACCACTTTCAATCTGGTGCAAAGAACCATACAAGTATCATTCCCTGCACCTTGAGGATAAGCGATCTAAAAAAAGATGATCCACTGTCGAACAGTGTTGCTTTGATCTGCACATGCTACACTCTTTTTCACGAGAGTGTTGATTGTAAACATAAATAGTTGATGCTACACTCTTTTTCACGAGTGTTGATTGTAAACATAAAAAGTTGATGGTTGCCCAATAATATGGCACTATTCTTATCACCGATTTTAGCTCTTCCACTTGCTGAAGATTGCAGTCTCCATGGATTGCCCACGGATCCGTCTTTGTTAAAGGATTTTTATAGAAGCCTTGTTCAGAAACCTGAAATTTAATTGCCAAACATCCATCAATTAAACTAAATATCGTGCATAACAAAGATTACTGTTTTAGTATATTCTGAGAAATTCAATGGAATGCACATCATTTCAGAAATAAATAAATAAAATGGAATGCTCATCACTGTTCTAGTATATTCTGAGAAATTCAATGAAGATTCAATGGAATGCACATCATTTCAGAAATAAATAAATAAAATGGAATGCTCATCACCTAAAGGAAAATTCATGCTTGAAGAACATGTCGGACAGCTATTTACATACCTTTGCTTGAAAATCATCGAGAGCAGCCTCAAAGAAAAGGTCTTTATCAGAATGCAAGGTATTTGCCGTAAGTGCAACAATGGCTGTCTTGACTCCCATTGATCTCAGTTGCCTTGTTGCCTGAATAAACATGTCGGACAGGTATTTACATACCTTTGCTTCAAAATCATCGACAGCAGCCTCAAAGAAAAGGTCTTTATCAGATTGCAAGGTATTTGCTGTAAGTGCAACAATGGGTGTCTTGACTCCCATTGATCTCAGTTGCCTTGTTGCCTGAATTATGGACAGGTATTTACATACCTTTGCTTGAAAATCATCCACACCAACGGATTAGTCCTGATACTAACTCTATTGATTTTTGTGTCTTCCACGAGCAAGATTCTTTTGGGGGAGCTACAAGAATCCTGAGAAATCATGGAACCTTTTGACTGGACAGTTCTAAATCTCCGACTTCTGGTTTCAGTCTGAGATGAAATGTCGAGATCATCCCATATAATGTGTGTTGATCTACAATCTGTTGCATCAATTTTAAAAACAAATTGAAATTGAAACCCATTTCAGTGTAGGGCAAACGATTTGAATGTTATCCAAATAAATGAAAACCCTTTTCAATTAAGTTAAAACAAATGACACCAATTTCAATTAAACAAAACGGACTTTAATGCAATCCAAATAAATGAAGGAATATCACTAAAATTACCTCTCGTATTGTGAAACACATTGGTCATGAATCCTTTAGAGCATTGGGCTTCCTGAGTTCTCTGGCTTGCATCCTCTTCCTGCATATTGTGAAACACATTGGTCATGAATCCTTTAGAGCATTGGGCTTCCTGAGTTCTCTGGCTTGCATCCTCTTCCTGCATAGCCCCACAATATGACCATGTCCTCCTACGTTTCCAAACCATCCCAAAAATACCCAAACAGGCCACCAGACCAACACTCATTATTTTACTTTAATGTAAATGCCCCTCAACAAAAAGGAAGTGAAAATAAAATGCTCTCTCGGAGACCGTGCTAGATGACTTCAAAACATTTTTTGAATAACCACGGTGAATTTGTGGACAACCATCTTCCAAAATATTGGTAACATAATTTCATAATCCTTAGCAGATACAAATGGTGCATGCCACCCATACAGAGGAAGAGTGAAAATTTCGAACGGGCATTTTCCCACCAAGTCCCACTCTTTCGGTTTCACTAAAAAGGTAAAAGCTCTCTCATGGTCTTCTCGTTGATTCTAGCCTCTTTCCAATGAGTATGTTTCAAACCCGCTTTGACTGGATATTGAAAAGTTGATTCCAGCCTCTTTCCAGTGAATATGGTTCACACCCGCTTTGACTGGATATTGACAAGGAACTCCTGAAATTATAACAGTTTATTAGAACTTGCTAATGCACATCAGAATACATGTCACAGGACAAATGCATTGTGAATAATTTTAAAGAGAAATCTTAATTTGCATTTTAAATCTTCCTTACGCAATATACTTTTAATTGGATTCTTATACGAGAAAATAAAATATTTAAACTATTGATGTTATATTCTGATTTTGAATTTTGTCGGTTTACCGTTGGCAAAGTCCTTCACAAAAGGTCAATTGGGATCCTTCCTACCCAAGTTCATTTTCAAATTTCTGATATTTCTGATATATTCGCTCTTTGATAGTGCTGCAACATCAACATTGACACTCATAATTGAGAAAATAATGCCTTACTTCGAATCAGTTCATACATTTTACTTCCAGCTCTAGCCTGCCTTCCCCAAGATGGAGAAAAATTCAGTGTTGATTAGGAAGATTACTGTAGTGCAAATGCCTGGAAACCCTAAAACTATGTTGCAGGAAACGTGGTATAGAGGTCCGTTTCTGTACGGAAACAGGTACGAAATGCGGAAACGCGTTTGGTACGGCCGTGAAACGCGTTTCCGGCCGTACTCCCACGTTTCCTGAAATGGAAACGTGGCCAGTACGGCGGAAACGCGTTTCAGGGCCCGTACGACCCACGTTTCCTCATTAACTTGTGTTTTTTAAATTTATTTTTTTTAATTTGTTTTTTAATTTACTTATAGGGTATGTTAGTGACTTCTTGTTGCTCCTAGATGCGTGTCTAAAGTTATAAAAATGTATTTTTGCCCTAGTGTTGATATGCAGTTCATCATGAAGTTTGAGGGATATGCAGTTCATGGTAATGTTAAATTCTTAAAGTAAAAGTGATATTCTCCTTTATTTTTCATTTTCATCCTTTTACTTAAATTTTTAACATTACCATGAAATGACTCAAGATGTTTGAGAGTGATTATTGCAGAACTTTTGACTGGACAGTTCTGAATCTCCGACTTCTGGTTTCAGTCTGAGATGAAATGTGGAGATCATCCCATATAATATGTGCTGATCTACAATCTATTGCATGAATTTCAAAAACAAATTGAAATTGAAACCCATTTCAGTTAAGTTAAAACAAATGACACCAATTTCAATCAAACAAAACGGACTTTAGTACAGTCCAAACAAATGGAATATCACTAAAATTACCTCTCCTATTGTGAAACATATTGGTCATGAATCCTTTAGAGCATTGGGCTTCCTGAGTTCTCTGGCTTGCATCCTCTTCCCGCATAGCCCCACAATATGACCATGTCCTCCTACGCTTCCAAACCATCACAAAAATACCCAAACAGGCCACCAGCCCCACAATATGACCATGTACTCCGATGCCTGAGAAGGCAACGAAAGATGGCATTTTCTTCGTGCAGCAACCAGAACTTGTGCAAAGCTAGTGAATGGATTTCCTTCTGGTGTAACACAAATGTAGAGATTTGCCCCCAGAAGGAAGATCGTGACAGAAATAAACATCAGACTGGTAGGGATACACAAACCCCAACTCCAGCTTACATCATCTTGAATGTATACTATGATCATGAGTGCCAACATCATCGCTATGGCAAATGAAAAGTAAATGCCAACTGAAGAAGCTGTGTATACTTCTCTTCCCCTTTTCGTTTGTATAATCAAATTGATTTGCTCCAAAATCTATCGAAAATGGCCTGATACCGCCTGCACCTATGGTCATCATTATAAAGGAGGAATATAGCAAAGCATTTTGGCCTCCTGATGCAAGTCAGGACGGGTTCCCTGTATTAGTGTCGCATGGAGGTGGTCTGAACTGTGGAAATATGGCCGTAAAAGAGAGAAGAGCCATTCCCTTCACAAGAAAGACCAGCATATTAGAAGGCAATTACTCAGCTGCAATATATGACTACATTTTGCTTTCGGGACACACAAAGATTTACTGGCTGAAGTCTCAGCTTGCACTATTACAATAAAAACAAAAAGTTTAAACACTAATTTATTTCGAATTGATCAATCGTTGCTAGAATGGATTTCTTGACTGTGCATTTTCAAATACTTATGACTATTGATATGAGCAGAGACAATTGAAAAAGAAGCATACAACAAGAGATGCTACGCAGCCAAGAGCAATAGTCCAGTGTCTGGCAATATAAGAATAAAAAATAAATGCCCCTAGCAGCAGGGAAAGGTTTGTCGTTCCCGTCCACAGGTTGAGTGTCCACAGGTCAAGGATGTATGAAGCGGCCACATTTGGCATGTTGAATTCTTTTGTTAGGTAGACGATCAGAACCGGTCACATTTGGCATGTTGAATTCTTTTGTTAGGTAGACGATCATGTTTGCAAGCAAACATACAGTTGCCAATTTCTCACAGGCCTCGTTTCCTGCCATTTCAGCACAAATTAATAGAATTCTTCTCTTAAAGAGACATCTACTAAGTTAGTAGTAAATATGTACGCTGCCATAATTCTATGTGAAAATAAAACATGCTCGTCTTCATCTGAGGTGAAGAAAGCAAATATGGTACTGCCCATGTTGTGTTGCCATCCTGGTTTCACTGTGTCAAAACAATCAGATCAAAATGGACTGCTAGAAAGTTTACATCTTGGGAACATGGAATGTATAAGGGCAAGCAAATATGGTACTCAAAGTGAAAGATAAACTGCCCATGTTGTGTTGCCATCCTGGTTTCACTGTGTCAAAACAATCAGATCAAAATGGACTACTAGAAAGCTTACATCTTGGGAACATGGAATGTACAAGGGCAATGAAGAATTTCACAAGATAAATAGAGGGGTGGAGACAGTGATCTGGAGGAAGATTTTCCAGTTCTGGGGAGGCAAGAGAGAAGGTTGATTTATTTTCTCTAGGAGGCAGCGCAGGGCCTACACAAAGCCTCAAAGAGGCAGTTCAATTTAGCTAGAGTGGAGGTTGTTTCAATTTCCAGAGGCCGGGAGGATATTCCTGGAAGGTAGGAGAGACACTTTCCCAGTCAGCAACAGGCAGAATGGCTTGAGTAGCATCAGTTTTGGCTTGAGCATGTGATAGGCTGCGCAGAGGATTTGGATAGCTTGCTTTTCAGTTGTCAGTTTGAGTCGGGATTGCTTGGAGACAAGGGTAAATTCTCTCAGGTGATTTTGCTTGTATTTCTCTTAGGATGGATAGCTAGTTGGGCATCCAAATTTATTGCGCTCAGAATTCACTGTTGCATAATAATAAAACCCTCAATTGTTGCACCAGTTTTCCCACATTGGGCTTTTCCGGGGACATTTGTCCAAAAATAACTATGTTAATTTTTATGTGTGTGCTAGCTTTTCTCAGTTCCTATTTTTGTTTCCGCAGTATTTTGGAAGCAATATTGCTAAACAAATACGGTATGCAGCATGTAGAAAACGTAGTTGACATACCTACAAACCCAGATCAGCTAGTGAATTACAATAAGGAGATGGCCAAGGCAAAGCGGTTGATTCTCGGTGGAGTTCAAGATCATAATGTTTCACATGTGGCAGCCAAGAATACGGCCAAAGAAACGTGGGACACTATTGCCTCACTATATCAGAATCCTTTCGAGCAGCGAAAGATGTTCCTAATGGAGAAGCTGAGGAATGTTTGAATGAGGAAGGGTGAAGGCATAGATCCCTTTCTCACCAGAATTCAAGATATCCGAGATGAGCTTGCAACCGTAGGAGAAGCGCCTCAAGCTACAGAGCTTGTGCGCTTGGTCCTGAATAGTGTCTCCGAGGAATGGGAAATCTTCGTCCAAGGCATATTGGGACGAGATACATTACCTGGGTGGGACCGAATGTGGTCAGACCTGCAACAAGAGGAGATGAGGCAATCTCTAGTAAAGAGCTACATAAGCGGCAACAGCATCAAGGGATCAAAGGGTGTGAAGGAGGAAGACAATGTGGCCCTTGCATCAAAAGGGAAAGCAAAAGGTCCCAGTCAGGGACAAGGCTCGCAGGGAGAGAAGAAGAAGAAGGATTTATCTAAGATCAAGTGCTTCAAGTGTGGCGAGTTTGACCACTACAGTATTCAGTGTCCTCAAAGGAAGAAGGACAAGAAGGAGAAGCAAGATCAGGCGGTAGCACCGTGGAGATAGATCAAGTATCCTCCCAGTTGGAGGAACAATTCGCCTTGTATGCAGCTATACCTCTAGGAGAGAGGTGGGGAGACATAGAGTTCTAGACTCCAGAGTTGCGCAGAGATTTGGGCAGGGTCCATTAAGGTGAGCATTGGATGGTGTTTCTTTATGGATCATTACCCTTGCTACAGGGGCCCGCGGTATTCAGTAGCAAGAGGATCAATGTCAGTTGATGCAGTCAGATTCCAGAGTGACAGTTGCATAATAGTAGCAATCAGATGTTGAGAGTCGCAACACAGGAGGCTCAGTGCAGAGTCAGTTGCAACGTAGATTTCCTAGTGGATAGTGCAAAGGCTAGTAACAGTTAGAGGCTCAGGAGACAGTTGCAGCACAGTGACACAGTTGATTTAGTATATTGGATGCTTCTTAGTTACTGTAGTTGCATTAGCAGCAACAACTTCAGAGGGAGTGTTAGATGGATTGCAGTGCAGATGCAAAGATGGAGCAGTACAGGATGTACAGTGCAGTGTCGGCAGCAACACAGATGCAACATGGTTCAGCTACATCAATGGCAGTTGAATCAGAGTTAGCGCAGTGGTTGGTGGACAGTGGCAAGCAACTACAGTTATCAAACATCACCAACGTGGTTAGAGGATGTTATGAAGACAGAGTTGGAGAACACCTTCCTCGCTAAGAGGGAGTGTTAGTTTTTGTAGCATCAAATTGTGTTCTAGTCTCAAAACTTTGTGGAGAGGCTAAAACACAGGAGTTCTCCATAACTCAGAAAGCGTTTCTGGAAATTCCACATAGAGATAGCTCAATTAAATTAATTGACTTAGGAAAACTAATTAATTAATAGTAATTAATTAAGAAAGGTGAGAATTCTCTAGAAATTTTCACATGGATCGACTTGGAGATGATCTCAGCCATCGATTGAGCTTTAATCTTGGACGTTGGAGACCCAACTAGAGATTATAAGAAGAGGTTTATGGGTAGATGGATAAATATAGATCAGAAACACATCACAGTAAGTGAGAGCCAGTTGTGTGAGTTCATTAGGAAGGTCGAGCTAGCCAGCAACAGAGTTCGAGCTAGAGAGGGGATGCAGGGCTAGAGAGGGGTAGAGGCAGTGATCCAGAGGAATATTTTCCAATTCCAAAGAGGCAAGAGAGAAGGCCTAATTATTTTCTCCAAGAGGCAGTGCAGGGCCTACGCAGATCCTCAAAAATGTAGTTCGATTTAGCTGGAGTGGACGTCATTTCAATTTCCAGAAGCCGGGAGGATTTTCCATAAGGCAAAAGAGACACTTCCCCAATCAACAGCAGGCAGGACGACTTGAGTAGCATCAATTTCAGGTTGAGCATGTGATAGGTTGCGCAGAGCCTACGCAGAGGGTTTGGACGACTTGATTTTCAGTCATCAGTTTGAGCCGGTATTGCTTGGAGATGAGGGTAAATTCCCTCCGGTGATTTTTCCAGTATTTCTCTCAAGTTGGATAGCTAGTTGGGCATCCAAATTTATTGTACTCAAAATTCACTGCTGCATAATAATAAAACCCTCCATCGATTAAGTTTTAATCTTGGTCGCTGGAGTCCCAACTGGAGATTATAAGAAGAGGTCAATGGGTAGATGAGAAATATAGATCAGAAACGCATCAGAGTAAGTGAGAGCCAGCAGTGTGAGTTACTTGGGCAGGTCGAGCTAGCCAGCAGCAGAGTTCAAGCTAGAGAGGGGACACAGGGCTAGAGAGGGGCAGAGACAGTGATCCGGAGGAAGATTTTCCAGTTCCAGAGAGGCAAGAGAGAAGGTTGAATTATTTTCTCCAGGAGGCAGCGCAAGGCTTATGCAGAGCCTCAAAGAGGCAATTCGATTTAGCTGGAGTGGAGATTGTTTCAGTTTCCAAAGGCTGGGAGGATTTTCCAAAAGGCAAGAGAGACACTTCCCTAGTCAACAGAAGGCAAGACAGCTTGAGTCGCATCAGTTTCGGGCTAAGAGTGTAATAGGTTGCACAGAGGTGACGCAGAGCATGTGCAAAGGGTTTGGACGGCTTGCTTTTCAGTTGTCAGTTTGAGCCAGGATTGTTTGGAGATGAGGGTAAATTCCCTCAGGTGATTTTGCCAGTATTTCTTTCAGGTTGGATAGCCAGTTGAGCATCCAAATTTATTGTACTCAGAATTCATTGTTGCATAATAATAAAACCCTCAGTTATTGCACCGATTTTCCCACATTGGGTTTTCCTAAGGACATTTGTCCAAAAATAAATGTGTCAACTTTTATGTGTGTGTGCTAGCATTTCTCAGATCCTATTTTTTCTTCCGCAGTGTTTTATTTGGTGAAGAAATTGCAGTGTGAATAACTCAATATTTTGTTGTAAACAAAATAAACTGTATAATTAATTTTCCAGTTAGAAGAATTATTTCCAGTTGTTGCATTTCAAGGAATTTTCACATAAACTGTGAAAGTCTACCCATCGTCTAAAAATGAGGAGACGTTATCCCCATCAACAGGGGATCCAATTGATGCTTTGAAACTTTGAAACCAAAGCTTCAATTAAATTCCTTGATGATGAAATCCAATTAAAGCTTTGAAATTTTGAAGGGGACCAAAGCTTCAATTGGATACCATAATGATGGGAGGGATGTCCACTCAAGACATTGGAAATGTTTCTAAATTATAGCACAGTTTAAAAACCCAAGAATTCTACTTGAATCATTTCACGGGATATTTTTTCAGTTATATGAGAAATGTAGAGATGTAATTCAAATTGTTTAACAAGAAATCAAAATCTATAATATGGACCCACAAAGACATCAACTTAAGTTCAATTAGAATTGTTGGCTTTTTAAATTGTGGAAGTCTACCAATCATCATGGGATCCAATTGAAGCTTTGAAATTTTGAAGGGGACCAAAGATTCAATTTAATTCCCTAATTATGGGTAGGGTGTCCATTCAAAATATGAGGTAATGCATTCAAACTGACCAAAGATTCAATTTAATTCCCTAATTATGGGTAGGGTGTCCATTCAAAATATGAGGTAATGCATTCAATCTTCTCATGCATTTGTTGCTTTTGTTGCTTATATATACTTACTGTCTAGTTAAAGAACATATTTCATTTTAGTGGTTGTATTCCTAGGTTGTTCTAAGGGAGGGTTGGACAAGTGGCGATCGGTAAGTGGTCACATCTATCATGGATATGGGACTTCCACCTCAAACCAAGATGATCAATTAGGTTGAAGAAATGTACTTGACAATGATGAATCTTAACCAAAAAAGAAGGATCAAAAGTTGTTTCACCCTCAGAAGCAAGAATGAGCTACTAGAAGTCCCATTATTCTGTGGAGTAGCAAGATGGAAGAACCATAGCAAGTTCCAAGTAAATAAGGTGTTGAGAATGAAGAGAAATCCATGGCTTCAATCTCCTAAGGCATTTGTTTCTTTTGAGACTCACTTTCATCTCCTTTTTGTCTAGTTAGAGACCTTTTCTTCGATAAATTTGGAGACTCGCTTTCATCTCCTTTTTGTCTAGTTAGAGACCCTGTCTTTGTTTTATCTAGTTTGTGTTCCTAGGGTTTTTTAGGCTTAGTATCAAAAAAACTTAATGTGTGGACTAAGGCCTAGCAGAATTTCACTGAATAATGGCAAAAACATGTATGTAGGATGCAGTGTGAGGCCTTGTCCCAAGACAAGGACCTTTGTGTGTGAATTAAGGCCCAACTAAAGTTGATTGAAGAATTGAAGAATAGCAAAAAGATATATGTAGGATAAGCTCTAAAGGGAGTTGTTGGAGACTGGAGTGAGGTTGAAGTCTATGCTTGTCTCTAAACCTTGCACAAACCAAAGTTGGACACACTCTTTCCCAGATTCTAGGGAGGCCAAATTTCTTCTATTCAATTTATTGCTTACAATAGTAAGTTCCTATTGCACATGCATTCCTCTAAGATAGGGAGATGGAGGGATTCCATGATGTTTTTGGCTCCTTATCCAAGATTGAAAGGTGAAGTCTGAAGAAGAGAAGTGTATTTGGGAGTTGGAGAAGGATCTAAGTAATATGAAGCAACCATCTAAGTAAGATGAAGAAAGTTGTAAATGTCATGGAGCTAAAAGGAAAAATCAAAATGCATTGTGTTTTAATGAAATTGTTGAGATTGAAAAACAAGTGAGAAACCCACACCCTCCAATGGCACAACGTGCCCAATCCCCCTCCTAGTTCTAAATGAAAACTAGTATGTTTATAACTAGGCTTGAAAAAAAAAATCTTGTTTCATCCATATCTACAAATGCTACTCAATTAGAGGCAAGTTTGGCTTATGCCCAAAGATTCCAATTAAAAAAACATAGAACCATAAAATTATGTAGCAATAAACAAGAAAATTCTCTCATACATACCTCCTTCACCTTTGCTCATTGCATCCATGAAATCTTCACCTGCCTTGATTTCCCCGTCCATTAAGTCCCAAACAAAACCATGAAACAAAAGTAAGAAATGCAAGAGAAATCAAACACAAAAAACAAAACACCAAACCACAAATTAGCATGGCCATGCTCACAATGCAACAAAAAACAACTATAATGGTAGAAAAACGAAAGAACAATATCCAATAGCAAAAGATACAAACAGCAACAGCAAAAAGAACCAAATAATAAAAAACAAAAAACCAAATAAACAAAGAGAAATAATAGACATGGACTCTCCTCTACAAGCCCAAAAAGCATCCATGGTCAATCAAGGCCATCCTGCACACCAAAAAATAGAGAAGTATTAAATTGGGACCATCAAATCTTATGAGGAATATTAAATACAACACAAATATCTTATGAGAATATGAAACAGAGGCCATCATGAGGAGAATTTCATAGAAAATCGAGTGGATTAACCGAAAGAGAACTCACCTCTACCTCTACCTCTTCATTATAATATAGTGATTCTGACATAGATATTTCAATAGTTTCATCAAATTTCCTCCATGCTACTTTCTATGCATTGTGTTGCATTCAATATTTAAGTAAATGACAAATAATCTAAGATGTTTCTAATTTAAATTAACACAAACAAAACCATACATACCACATGAGCGCCTTCACCCACTACACTTGCGGGATGTGCATTAGTCGTATATCCACAACATGGGTTATCAAGACCTGTCTTAATTTCCCCACAAACAAAACCCAACAAAAACCATATCATAAAATATTAAATAGAGAACATAAAATTTTATGAAAAAAACTATGAACATACAAAATCTCAACAGAAAAATTAAATAGATATTGAAATATGTCTTGATATCTTAAACAATAGCGAAAATTCTTATGCAAAACTAAATACACTTCATACAAAGACCAAAAATCACAAACCTTAAATAGCTAAGGAGGGAGGAGCATCATTACAATTGAAATGAACATTTCATAGTAAAGCATACATGTGTTTTGCAATGAAAGAGAACTCGCCATCTACCTGTGCTTCTACTACACTAATCTCTCTCTCTCTCTCATATTTTAGTAGTAGCTTCATTAGCTTCATCGACAATGCTCAAAGTATGAAGTATCTCTCTGGGTCTACAATGGGCCTTGTGTTCTCGAATGTTAAAAAATGGAAGATTTTGTTCATGCATCACCTCAATTGGGCAAGTTCTAGGGCATTTTGGAATTGGAACCTACAAAAATAACATAAAAAAGAAAAATCAAGATCTTGAGATATGTCATAGTTGGTAGTGGAAGAGCAGTGTTGTAAGGAACTTTCAAGAATTATGAAGGTGTTACTTCCAAATCCTCCATCATCTCAAACCCGCTTGATGAATTGAACCCGCTTGTCCCAACAAAAAGATATCCATGAATTTATGTTGGCCCTACTTGTATTCATAACTTTGAAAAGTTAGCCCTAATCTATTTTGAGGTCTCAATATAAATGAAACATTAATAGGGGCTTATTTGTGGTAAGTTTATGTTGATGGTTTTTGGAGTGTGGGAGTGCCCATGCCTATTATAGTCACAACATAGAAGATTATCTCAAAACAATCTTCCTCTTGATATCGAACATCTAAGGTTACTACAAGACGTAGAACTCTATCAAGGAATCTACACTTGTAATGCTCTACAACATTATTATTTCGAATATGCCTAGCCTTTGAACTTATCTGACTATTATTCCAATCTCAAATTTGTTTGTTCCAAGCTAGCCCTATATGCATAAAACTTGAAAGGGAGGTTACAAATCTTGTATGCAACATGTAAATGTTTCTTTTCAAGCTACACTAGTGGATATGATCTACATCAAGCATTTGTAGCATTTGGGAATCGTGTTATCCACCAAAAGGCAAGTAACCCATTGGAGAAATCTTTCTCCTCCTTGTAGAGGCGACCAGCTAGCACTTGGCATGAAGCCATGGAACCTCCACATATATGCTTTAGTTAGATTTCTCTCTCCCATCTGACATTTCTTCTTTAAGGAAGGTCGGTCATCCATCGACAGGGACTTTTACCATTTTTTAGCCATATGCTTTTGCTTATTATTTTGAGGCATACTAATATGAATCAAAGGGTGATTGGAATGATTGACCGGTCTTGACTATATTCTTGTTCCCTCACTTCACCTAGGTGGTTAGTCTTTGATCCTAATCAAGTGGGAGCTACTCTGAGGCCTTAGGATTATAAGAGGGACAATACTGGGGAGGCTTTGATTGAAGTAGTATGCCTGGGATATTCCATATTTGCCACTTTCCATCATTCCCTCTAATCCATATCCATTCTTCAAGCAAGTGGTCATTGGTCCTGGCGATTGGCACACTCATCCGCACCCTTGTGTTTGGGCTAGAGAACATTGCCCTATAGGTTGATGCAACTAAAAGAATGATGAAAGCAAAGAAAGCCACAATAAAGGAAAAATGAAAAATGCAAAAACATCTGGGACAAAAATTAGCGTGTGGGAAAAATCTTAGCATGAGCTCTAACCCCCTCATTAGCCATCACCTAATTCCCATAGCACTTCATGCTCCACACATAAAAAGGAACCATGTATTGTCCCAACCCTAATGAGCAATAAAACCACCTCATCTAAGGGATTATAAATGCTAAATCTCTCAAATGCAAGCTTGGGCTCCTAAGCCATGCACCCATATCAAAAAATTATGATAAAGATGTAAAAGGCGCACCAGATGGGTGGAGAAAGCGAGACAAGGAAAGGGATAACTCACACCTCCATGATGGCTTTCCCCCTTGCATCTATATACCCAAGATGTTTGGCCACCATTAGTTGGTCACTTGGTTATGGCCCTTGACCCTAAAGTCTTGCCCACTCCATTACCACACACCTATATGAGAAGACACACCTATATGGGACTTGGTCTAGGTCTAGTTAGATATTTGATGGTGATAGTTGCGTGAAATATTGGTTGTGCCCCTAACTTTTGTTGGAGAATGTAACTAGTGTTGATCTTCATAATGTAATGTAATCTATCATTGATGTATTTTATTATATTCATTTATTATATTTATTTTATTCAAAGCGTGTTCTTCATGCTTATTGAGTCAAAGAAAAAATGTACTTTTTTCAACTGAATCGTGCCTATAGCAGCTCTCATGCATACATAGTCTTACCCGAGATTGGACCACAAGGCCTGTGTGGACCAAACTTCCCCACCTAACCATTGGACCACATCCTCAAGACTCAAAGAAAAATGTTCATGAGTCATGTCCCATTTGGATATTTGTAACAAAAACATTCTAAATTTTATTGTGTCAAGTCCACCAAAATGGTCAAAGTCGACCCTCCTTAGGAACAAGTCAGTTTGGCCTCCAAAAGCCACCTATTTGACCTCCTAGACAACTATATATAAGAAGCTAGTTCAACCCAATTCGACCAACAAGATTCATCTGAAATTAGAGAAGAGTCAAAGCAAGTCAAAAGAGAGAGAAGGACAAACTCAAAAGCAAGAAAAAAATTTCAAGTTTGACCAAAATTTTGACCCTAGAGTAGCTCCCACATGTGACTGTGATTTCTGTGAAAAGGGTCGAATTTCGGCCTCCTACTGCAAGTCTGTAATTTTTGAACATTGACCAGATTTGGACATTTTGACTATCTTTGACTTTGAATAGAGTTGACCAGATTTGGAGGTGAAATGGAGGTCTAGGTCTTGGTCTTGGAAATCTCATTTTGATATGATTCTATAAGAGAAGGATTGTTGGGTTTTCTGCCTTGTGGAGTTTTGCCCTAGCTTGGAGCCTAATTTTTATGTCTCTTGCTTCTTTGTGATCTCTATATTTTTTCTAAAACACTGAATAATTGTATAATTTCTTGATGAAGAAGACATAACAAGTAATAAGAAGAGTGATAACATTCACAAGTAATTATCAAGAAAGAGAAATCAATCATAATCTACATCTACTTGGTTTCTCAACATAGAATTAGAGCTAATGTAAATGAAGGAAGACCACACTCTTAAAGACACCATTGAAGTAGTAGCTCTCCCTCACTTGAAGACATCTTTGAAAGGATATTCTTGTAGTAGCTCTATTTCAAATTAGCATTCCTCCAAGTGACAATGTCTAACACTTCTAATCCAATGACATCCTTTTGCAAGGAAAGCAACAAGCTTGAAGGAGAATCAAACTTCAAAGCTTGGAAAAAGAGGATTGATTTAGTTCTCATCAAAAACGAGGTCAACAATTTCTTGAAGGAAAAGTTCCAACACCAGATAAAAACAATGCTCAGGAAGTAGCCAAGTATAATAAGGGAGAAGTTAGAGCTCAAAGGATTTTATATGAGTCCATCAAAGATCATCTCATTAGCTTTGTTTCATAATTATCTACAACCAAAGAAGTTTATAATACTTTGGTGAAGTTATACTCTATAAACACAATAGGTCACAAGATAGCCTTACGAAATCAACTCTATCAATCAAAGATGACAAAAGAAGACACTATAGTTTCATGCTTCATGAAGATATCAAAGATTAAAGGCCAACTTCAAGAAGTTGGTGAGCACATATTTGATTCAGAAATGATTACCATTGTAATCAATGCTTTACCTAGAGAATGGAATGGTTTTGCTGGAGGCATTTATACTAGAAAAGAAACTCCTACTTTTGAAGAATTATGGGCTCAATGTACTCTAGAAGAAACAAGACTAAAGGCTAGAAGCAATACTCAACCTACCAATGAGGACTCTCAAGCTTTTGCAGCTAGATCAAAGAAGAAATTTGAAAAAAAGAAGAAAAACAAAAATGTTGGTAGCAGAAAGAAAGACATGTCCAAAATTCAATGCTTTGGTTGTCATGAATATGGGCACTACAAAATAGATTGTATTAAGAATCCTAAGAACAACAAGAGGAAGGAAAGACATGTAGCATCAACAGTTGAATATGAGGAAGCTTCAAAGAAATTGAAGAAGGAAGATCCCAAGGATCTCTACTATTAAAAGATCATGAGGATTATGACTGGTGTAACATGCATTAATCCTTACACCAAGTTTGAAGTTTAATTTTTCATAGAAGATAGCTAACATAATCATGAAGACTAGTATATGTCGATTTGCAATTAGAAGTTTGTTTAGAAGGAAACTCCAATAGTAGCATCGTTGAAAAAGGGACTAGCAAAAATATCATAGAAAAATTGCATGGTGGAAACCTTTGTAGAGAAGTCAGTTGATGACAGGCTATCTAGATCTTGGTAGGAATTGGAATTTACAAGTCTAGAATGAAAAAGGAGTAGGTAGGTCGCAGTATTTCTTATCCACAAGTGCATCTCATCATAGTAGATAAGCACAAGACCACAAAACACTAGGAGAAGCCGACTTTGCAAGGCAAAGACGAGTTTGGTGAAGTTTGGTTGGTCGATCTTAGTAGATTTATTCATGGTTTGTTTTGGGCACAAGTTATGCTCCAGTTTTTTATGACATTCTTTATGACAAATGAACTCTTTAATTAATTGAACGAGGAGGTTTGAGACCCTTGTCTGAAGTGGAAAGGGAGGCCTAATTGAGGCCGAGTTTCTTTGCAAGATCCGCAAAGTTCTTCTAGTTGTAGAGGAGCATGTTATAATGGTTAAAGAGTTGAACGAAGGATTAAGGTAACCCTAGGTTATTTTAGAAAATCATAAAGGCAAAAAGATTTTCTTATTCTTGATAATTACTTGCGATGTTTCTTGTTATTATGATTCTTTATATCTTCTTTCTTTTAGTTCATCAAGCAATTACCAAAGCAGCAGCACATAAAAAATAGACACCAGATGTAGGCACTATGCCAGGGCAAAACCCTCCTCGAGGGGAAAACCCAGTCAAGAATTTTTTCGTTTCAGTAGTATTCTTTGAGACTCTTCACCCTAGACCAAGACCAGACCTTCCCTCCACAGCAAGTCAGCCTCCCAGAATTTTGACCCCTTTCCAGCTACCTCGACTAGGCAGCGACTTCCGGCAATAGTGAAACTTGGAAGACTTCAATCTCCCAATCTAGGGCCAATGTTTTAAAACTCCGACTCCGACTCGGCCGAGGATCGACTCCGACTCCGACTCCGAAACGGTAATGACTCGGCCGGCTCGACTTCAATGACTCGGTCGTTGTAAAAAATACATTAAATATTTATTTCTTTTATAAAAAAAAAAACATAATTTTAAAGAAAACCATTTATAAAAGGACTTTAAAGTTAAAATGAGTATTATTTTTCAAAGGATTTTCCCAATTATACCTTCACTTTATTTACATGATGCAGGGCATGCCTAAGGATTATTATAATGGGTAAACTATAGTAGAAAATAACAGTGGAGAATGATTTTAACATGCTTTCTTCCTTTTCTTGTGAACAATTGACAAGTTAAATTTTACTTTTTGTCATAGTTTCCCATTTACACATCCAACCACCAAACGTACTTCATAAAAATAGAAAATTTGGGCCGGTTTGACATCTATCTAATTTTATTATAGTTACCTCAATCTGGCAGCAATTCATTCAGGTCAATGTGTTAGCATCTTCCCTCTCTCGAGTACTAAACATTACTGGAAAAATTCAGTGTCCTGCCTCATTGGCCCTCGTTCACCTATGATTTCTTTCCATGTGATATCTGATTCCTATCTATGTGATGTCTGATTCCTATCTATGTGATATATGCAGCTATCATGCTATGATAGCGTATACATTGATGGGATTCACTCTACATTAATACTCTCCTAACACAGTTGGCATAGGAATTGCAACTTGTTAAATTGTACCTCAGATAGTCTTCTACAGCCCAGACACATATGTGGCAGTCCAGCACACACTTATGAACAGATGTCGATACTTCAGTTACAGTAATTCGAGCTGTGCACTGCAACGATGCACTTCCTCTCTTGTTGACTGAGCACTATAATGCATTATATACGTAGGATTGATTACTGTTCTATTTCCACAAATTTTCCTCAACTATTTGCATGGTATCCTCAGAAGTTTACATGTATTAGTTCAATTTTATTCTAGCAGCTTTCTAATTTTGACTTTAGAGTTCAATCTAAGTTGAGTTAGGTAAGATGTATGCAGTCCAATTGAGAGGACAGATCTCTAGGAGAATGCATGGTTGCAAGCATCAGATCATCTACAGTAGAGATGCACTTACCTGGTTTATAACTTTATCTATGCCCTCAGGACTGACTCGGTGGAGGAAACGGCCGAGTTGGCCGAGTCAGCCATGACTCGGCCAAACGAACCGTTTCCTCCACCGAGTCAGTCCTGAGGGCATCGAATCGGACCAACTCGGTCGTTTCCGTTTCAGAACGGTCGTTTCTTAAAACAAGGTTTAGGGCACAAAATAGAGAGAGAGAGGTACCAAAATTTCAATTTTCTTCTTCTCCTTAGGCTCCACCCAACTCACACTTCCTTTGGCTTCCCGGCAACAGACTTTGCACTTTTCCCAGCTACAAGAGATATCGAACTTCTTGTGAGAGAGTGTGTTCCAAATGAATTCGATGTGCTTGTATTTATAGGCTCCATGTGAGGTCGAATTAGTGTCCTTAGGCCGACTTGATCTCTTCTAGGTCAACTTGGTGTGGAGGATACATAAATTATATTTGACTCAATACTTAACCTTTTTACATGATTCAAAAGCCCAAGAAGGGTCTCTTTAAAAGTACAATGACTCTATTGACTCAAAATAAATCCTAGAAGTCCTCAATGGGGACTTTGACCTAAAACATGGTGACCCGAGCATGAAACCCATGCTTTAATAAGTCACAATAACAATAATAATAATTCTTTTATTTATTCTTTTGAGAAGTACATTACAAGATGACTCAAATACATTAAATGAAGACTGAACCTAGCTACACTTTCCAACAAGTTAGAGGGTCGCAGAGGTCTATAGACGACGCCGAGAACTTCAGTTAAGGATGTGTCCAAGGCTGAGGATCCATTGAGAAGTTCAGCCTCGTTCTCAAGGAGGTAAGGTGTTGTCTTATGTTGGTGATTTTCTATGTGTGGAGGAGGGTTTGCCCTAGCGTTTAGGGAAGAATTTTGATGCCCTATTTTAGGGTTGCTTCAATGAAGGAACAACCACCTAAGTTCTGCCCTATACAACCATCCTCAAGACAATGTCATCCGTTGTGGAATTTTATGCAAGATTGAAGGTGGTTGAGACCTTGAAAAGGGTGACAAAAGTTTTGTTTTGTCACTGTTATGAAGACCACATACCTCAAATATCTAGCAAGCAAATTCAAGAATCGTGTATGGCTGAATGGTGTCTTTGTGTAACGACTAGTGTGAGGAGAAGGGTAGATGCAAAGGAGTTGCACCAAAGTGAAGAAGTTTGGAGTGTTTAAGGGTCATTCATAGAAGTGTTTGAACATCAGTTGTGTGTGCCCTAGTACTGTCAACAAGGAGCAGGCTTGTGACAATTAAGAGGTTACTCTTGGAAGCCCTAGATTAGTCAAGGTGTGGACTATGTGTGAGCAATTTTAAAAGGCCCTAAGAAGAGTGACAAGAGGGTTGATTTGTCACTGTGTGTGGGAAGACATATGTTTGGCTTTTGGAGGTAACCAAGAGTAGTCAATAGGGCTAGTCTTTGTGTCCTAGTTCTATGATTGATAGAGATTAACCAGAAATGTGAAAGCAACATCCAAGTCTTGAGTCTAGTCTTCTTTAGAGCAAAAGAAAGACAAAAAGATTTAGCAATTTGTGTTGTTAGATGACAAGCAGTTTTGGCTCCATCAATTGTTCAAATGAACTATTTGATGACATACTAGAATCAACCATGGTACTTTGTAGTAATCAAAGATGATTGTCAAGAACCATGTCTTCATGGAAGATTCAAGAGCATGGTGTTGATAGGAGCCGAGAAGCTATAGCAAATCTCCACGAAAGAATAGGTACCTAATGTAAGAGAAGTATGAGTACTTCTGACACAAGCTTGGGCTTGTAGATATCTCCTCGTTGTTTGAGAGGGAGTGAGGATGGATTTCTCCTCCCAAGTTAAGAGGGAGTGAGGTTCGACAAATGGTTCTCCTTGTGTCATGTACTATGACGAATACCATGATAGGAGCCGAGAAGCTATAGCAAATCTCCACGAAAGAATAGGTACCTAATGTAAGAGAAGTATGAGTACTTCTGACACAAGCTTGGGCTTGTAGATATCTCCTCGCTGTTTGAGAGGGAGCGAGGATGGATTTCTCCTCCCAAGTTAAGAGGGAGTGAGGTTCGACAAATGGTTCTCCTTGTGTCATGTACTGTGACGAATTAAGGTTAACACCCTAAGTCAAGTACATGGACAAGGAGAATGGTAGACTAGATAAGCATATTGGGCAGAAATTCCATAGTCATGTACTGTGATGGATTAGGATTAACACCCTAAGTCAAGTACATGGACTTGGATAAAGAATGGTCCAGTGGACACACATTTCCATGTAGGAGATGGTCAGGTAGAGGACACACTCTAGTGATCCTAGGTGGAGTATGGGCCTCGGAAGTGTGGTGTCATATGGAATACCTCCCAGCATTGTGCTTTGATCTAGTGGAGAGATAGAGCGGACTTTTCAAGGCCTTCGTAGTTTGACAATGATGGTTATGATGAAGTTATCATCATTGATGCTTATCAATCTAGATCCTTTCTTATATGAATATTTCAACTTGAGATTGTCCAATTGAGTCATTATGAATACCTCCCTAGTTAAGAGGGAGTGTTGGAGAATGTAGCTAGTGTCGGTCTTCATAATGTAATGTAATCTATCATTGATGTCATCTATTATATTTGTTATTAGTCAAAGCAATTTCTTCATGCTTATAGAGTCAAAAAGAAATTATTTTGAGTCAAAGAAAAATGTACTTGAGTCATGTCCCATTTGGACATTTGTAAGAACCAGCCTAAATCCATCTTAACTCTGGATCTACCAAGCGCTGAGAGGGATCAAATCTCTTTTTCCCCTAAAAGAGGTTTGCATATCAAGAGATTTGATCCCCTCCCGACGCTTGGTAGATCCAAAGTTAAGATGGATCTAGACTGGTTTAATTTCCCCCCTTAAAAAAGTTATATTCCACATGAATACCACGGGTCAATACCATGAGTTCTCAATACCATTGATTAATACCAAGGGCCATTTTTATTTTTGTTATTATTTTATTTTTAGAGGGTTATTTTTATTTGTATTTACATTAATGTTTTTATTTTATTTATTTTATTTTATTTTTATTTTTATGAAAAGTGACAAAGTCAAAACGTTAAACATTACATAACAACATCTCTACCATACTAGGCCAGAAAGCGCCTCTCAGCGCAAAAATTTTTAATTTTATTGAGTCAAAGTCCACCAAAATGGTCAAAGTCACCCTCTTTGGGAACAAGTCACCCTGGCCTCCAAGAGTCGAGCCACCTATTCAACCTCCTAGCAGCTATATATAAGAAGTTAGTTGAACCCAATTGGACATCATCCATTTGACCAACAAGACACATCTGACTTCAGCAAAGAAGAAGATTCAAAGCAAGTCAAAATAGAGAAGGACAAAGTCAAAAGCAAGAAGAAAATTTCAATTTTGACCAAAAATTTAACCTTGGAGCAGTTCGCACATATGACTATGATTTCTGTGAAAAGGGTTGAATTTTTTTGAGGTTACAACAAGATCGAATTTCAGCCTCTTACTACAGGTGTGAAATTTCTGAACATTGACTAGATTTGGATAATTTGACTTCCGTCGACTTTGACTAGAGTTGACCAGATTTGGAGGTGACTTGGAGGAGGGTTGGACTTGACATTTTGGTGGCAGTTTTGGGTCTTGGTCTTGGTCTTGGAAATCTCATTTTGATCTGATTCTATAAGAGAAGGATTGTTGGGTTTTCCCCCTTGTGGGGTTTTGCCCTGGCTTGGAGCCTAATTTTTGTGTCTCTTGCTTCTTTGCTATCTCTATATTTCTTATGGAACACTGAATAATTATATAATTTCCTTATGAAGAAGACTTAACAAGTAATAAGAAGAGTGATAACAATCACAAGTAATTATCAAGAAAGAGAAATCAATCATAATCTACATTTTACTTGGTTTCTTAACAACTTTTAAAATGGGCCACTATGATGCATCTATGGTTTTACTTACCTAATGATTGATTGATTTACACTTGATCTTGATGGGGTTTTGTCAGGTGGTCGACATTACAATAGCAAAGGCTTCTTGAGGTGATTGCCCACCTCCTCAACACAGGAGTAGAAGCTATACTATCCAGTGCAAAGAGAGAGATGAACTTTGTTTGTGCATCATTTCCTACCTAGGAAAGAGTGTTGGACTATTTGAGGACTTCACATGATGCTTGACACTTGAAAGAAACCCCAAATGTTGAAATGTTGAGCCCTTGATGCTTAGTATTGGAGACATTGTTGATGTGCATAGTGGACCCAAGATGCCCAGACACTATTTGATGGGCATCACTTGATTCAAAGCCTAGATGATGATGGTCATCCTTGAGATGACAAGGAAGGGCTTGTACATCACCTTGGAGCCCCAACGCTTTGAGATATTTTGATGTCACGTCACTCCTTTTCGTCTTGAGAGGGTGACATACGACACCTTTGGGCATGACCTATTGGCATAGAAACTATTGATGGCTTGCATATGATCCGTGAAGCACTTCATGGAGAATGGAGCACTCCTTATCCCTTACCTCACACTTGAGGGCTTATTGAGCTCATTTGGAAGGTGACATCACACTATTAGAGCATTTATTCCCACACATGTGGGATTTTATGGCACATTTGTCTTGTTTTTGAGCTATGAGGTTGGCTTGTAACCTCTTTCTTGTAGAACACTCAAAAGTGAACTTGTCATTAGTAATTTTAGTGAGTGGAGGAAGGCTCATATAAATAAAGCCTTCCCCTCACTTCTATTTTCATCATCACACATGTAAATTTGGCCTCTCTAAAAAGAGCGTGACTTGTTTTCTTATTCACTACCTGGGCATTTTATAGATGTGACTTGTTCTTGGATGTGATTTTTGCTTGGAGACGTTATTTTGGGATTGAAAGAAGAGCTATTGTGGAATATTTTGTAATTTTATTACTGATTATTGATATTTTGCATGCTTTAAATGCTTTAAATAGGGTTTCTATTGCTCCATGTCTAAATGCTTATCATTGGTGAAACTTTGCTTCATTATTGCATGTAGAATTGTCTTCTTAATAGCCTATAAGGAAACTCCTAGCATGTATACCTTATAATTAATTTCTCCCTTCACAAGAATAGTAGCTAGGGTTTTACAAGTGGATGCCCTAGAGCATCCCCCCTTACTGCATCAAGATCCTTCCTTGGAATTTAACTTCATTAAGACTACATTTTCCCTTGTAGGTTAAGGAGCTAGTCTATAAGTGTGTTAATCGACCTCAAAACTAAATTAAATTTCCCTAAACCCTCTCTCTCCTAAACGACTAGGGCAGCCACTAAGGTTCTAAAAACACATTTGTGCATAAGGTGTTATTTTGTTGCATAAGGGTGGTTATAATTGTAGGATAATTTACATAAACCATATAAAAGCAAAATCTAGCATCATAAGTTGCCTTGCACAGCCTATAAGGGATGACATCATCTCTATTTATTATTGTTTGCACATATCCAACAGCCCTAAAACTATTTTACTTGCATTAACCTTAGTCTCTAATGGAAACCCTTGTTCCTTTCTTGTTGAATATCATTTTAAGGTTTTTTCAAAGGCTGTTATATGTCATTGCATGACCTAATCTTGAACATCATTCAAACCCTAACTTATAGCAGCCTTGTCATTAGTACAACCTTAGAGAGTTTGAACCCTAACTTTGAATATTTTGGCCATCTTAAGCCCTACCAAGGCCATCATGAGCCATAGTATTAGAATACCTTGTCGATGGCATGGGGAAGCCTCCCTTATGATTGAAATCCCATTAAACAACAAGAGGAAGATTGTTGAGGTAACAATGGAAACCATTCCTTATTGTTGCCATAAGCTTTGGCCCTTTACCAATGAGTCCATTAATATGACCTATTAGATTTTGCAGCAACAATCCTAAGCAGTACTTTTTTACACAAACAAGAAGATCAAACTATTTAACGAGATTAAAAGTGTCCAAATGGAAAACATCTAGCATACCTCACCCACAGAATTGAAAAAAAAAATAATTGGTTTGAGGAAGATGGGTTCATGGTACATAGTTTATGTACATTGTTCATGCTAACTAGAGCTACCTATTTTGGCATTTCCAATTGGCACATTGTATTTAGTTACAACATGTTATCGTCCATCATTTACTGCATATTATTCACAGGAAAAGGATTATTTGCACATAATCCCATGCATTCAATTGAAGATTGTCCACTTAAAAGGTTGAAAGACTCACATATCCATGCATATGAAGGAGGCTTGACTTACACATCTTCTCATGTTGGTGAGTTGTCCACATATCTTATCTATCTTGATTAACTCTTCTAGAAGGGCACATTTTAAGGTGGGGTTGTTACTACTATTTGGGATATTTGACTTGGTTTAGGAAGCCATGCTCACAAATGCAAACAAATAAGAGCAATGGTAGTGGAAAAACAAAAACAAAAAAAGAAAGTCACCCTCTATCCCAAAAGATAACTTACCCTCTACACCATGGCCACTACCTTTGCTATAGTGTTCTTTCTCATACAAAGATATTCAATGGCTTCATCAATGCTTCTCCACCTTCCTTAACCTACATTGCATTTAATTTAAACAAATGATATAATTATGAAGCAACAAATGAGTTAAATTAAAACAAGCATGGAACCATATAATTATGTACTAGCAAACAAGTAAATTCCTCAATACATACCTCCATTACCTTTGCTCACTACACTTTTGGAATTAGACCCACAATAAAAGTTGTAAAGACCTGTTTAATTTCCCCACCCATTGAATGCCAAAAAAAACGAACAAAAGTAAAAGAATTAACAAAAAAAAGAGTATATAAAAAAATAAAATATCAAGTCACAAATTAGCATGGCCATGCTCCAAAAAAAAAAACATAAAATTTAAACCAAAAAAAACAATAACAAAAGATGCAACCGATAATAGCAAAATAACAACAAAACTAACCCAAAAAAAACATCAAGGAAAAAAAAAAACAATAGATGGGGACATTGATCTACAATCCCAACATGCGTCGATGGCCAACCAAGAACACCCTGCACACCAAAAAAATATTATGTTATATTAAATATACAAAATATTGTAAGAAACATGAAACAAAAATCAAAACAGCTTATGAAAAATCTTATGCACTAGAAATTACAGGTTATTCAAACACTAAAAATCAACCTTAAATAGATAAAGTGGGAGAAATGGTGTATTTGAAATGAAATAAAGAGGATTACTTAACAAATCATATACAGATTTTGCACCAAAAAAGAACTCACCTCTACCTTTGTATTCTTTGCACTCTACAACAATCTCTATCACATAAAGACATTTTGGCAGTTTCATTAGTGGTCCTCCACATTCCATGATCTGTATTGCATTGTACTCAACAAAATATTATAAAAAAATATTAAACACACAAAATGTTGTGAGGTATTATGAATAAGCACTAGAAAGTACATCTTATGCAAACACAACAAATCATAAACCTTAAATAGATAAGGAGGGAGGATCATATATAGGTAAATAGTGGATCATATATGGATATTTACACCAAAAGAGAACTCACCTCTATCTTTGTGTTTACCTTTGCACTCTATTGCAATCTCTCCCTCACAAGTACATTTCAGTAGTTTAGCCAGTGATTTCTCCACATTATATTACCTACATTACATTGTGGTGGAGAACTAAATATAAAGAAATCGATAACGAAGCGGATGGCGACCTCCCGCTCCTGGACGCGGCCCTGATCTCCCTTGCCCGAGCTTGGCAGCTCTGCTGCTGGGCTGCAGCACCTGCTGCGGGCCCCTTCCGCCTGTGACCTCCTGACTCTCCCTTTCGGGCCCCCTGCCCTGTCTTCGCTTGGCTGCGCTGCAGCCGCTGGCAGCTCATCGCTGCTACCCTCTTCTCAGGGCCTCCTGCCCTTCCTCCCCTTTCTCGCCTATCGATGAGTGCCCCTGGCTCGATGGATCCTCCTTCTCTAGAGCAGGCTGAACTGGAGAAAGCCTTTGCAACTCTCATTCCAGAGAATAACTCAGAAAGGATTCGGCCTACAGCCTCAAAGTTTGTCAAGAAGCTTGACGAAATCCCAGAAGTCCCTCTTCCCCCAGCACTCCCAAGGAGATCCGCTGTGGCCTTGGCTGAACGCGGCCTGGTTGGACAGTTCACGGGGTTATGGCCCTCCCCTCGAACGGTTCAGCGCTGGGTTGAAAGAAACTGGAATGCTATGGTCCAGGGAAAAATCGCAATAAGGTTTTGTGGAAGAGGCTTCTTTACCTTCCTCTTTGAATCAGTGGAGGATCGCAACCTCATCTTCAGGAATGGACCATACTTCATGGACACCAGAGGCCTTTATCTCAACCGCTGGACCCCTGACTTCGATCCAGAAATGGACGTTCCCAACGCAGTCCCTGTCTGGGTTCGCCTCCCGCATCTTCCGCTTCACTGCTGGGCTGATGAATCCGTCCGGGCTATCGGAAACGCAATAGGGAAATACGTGGATAGATCGGAGCCAAAGGAGAATATGCATGCATGCGCAAGGATCTGTGTTGAAGTAGATTTGGGTAAAGGTTTACCACAGGCAATCAAGCTCAGAGTGGATCAGTGGACGCACATTCAGCAGGTGGATTATGAACAGCTCCCCTTCAAGTGTAAGGTATGTCATGAGTACGGTCATTTTGCTAATAGGTGCTCTAAATCTAGATCAGAAGACAATAACAATAATGAATCCCCTGAGGAAGCATGGGAAATAGTCAGGAAAAAAAAGAAGTCAAACCCTTCCCCCGAATCAGCTGTGCCCCCCTCTGAAACTCCTACCCTCTCCACCTATCCTTCAAGCTCGGGCCACCCCATCCCCTCATCCTCCAATCCCTTTGAATCCCTAGCTTCAGAGGAACCCTCATCTCCCCCTCCATCCCCCAAGGGCCCCAGAACCTCCCCCTCTTCCCCCCTCCAGGCCTCCCCTCCTCAAACAGTGGAAAGGATCCTAACAATAAATAAAACTAAGGAAAACATTGCAGCCACGGATCCACCAAGGAAAGTAGGAAGAAAATCGAACAAGGAAATAAGAGATGAGAATGCAGCCAAAGAAATGACTACAGGGACTCAGCAACCAATAGACACATACCTGGACAGGGACAAGGGAAGTGGCGAGAAGATGAGGGAGAAAAGCGGGACTCACAACAAATCAGGTAAATGATGATTTTGGTCTCTTGGAATTGTAGGGGGATGGGCTCCTCCCTGAAATCAAATGCAGTCCGAGACCTTATCAAAGCAGAACAACCAGACTTCCTCCTACTCCAGGAGACCAATCAGTGACCAAGAATTCCAAAATAGCTTGACAAAAAATAGAAAGTATGAAGGAATAGCCACGAGCGCCATAGGAGCCTCAGGAGGCATAGGAGTAATATGGAAAAAAAGCAACTGGAATCTCACAAGCAACAAACAAAACAGATGGTGGATTAGAATTGATATGCAAAGCTCAGATCTGAAGGAGGAATACACAATCTATAACGTGTATGCACCACCTCACTTCAGAGACAAAGCTACTTGTTGGGAATCTTTGACAGCAGATATCGAGACTACCCAAGGGAGGAAGATCTTTCTAGGAGGAGACATGAACTTAATAAGGAATGCAGAGGAAAAACTAGGAGGGAAGTTTTACATTGACCCATTCAGAGAAAAACTGGAAGATATCATTCAAACTCACAAGTTTTTAGACATTCCTCCCCAAAATGGTCGTTATACATGGTCAAATAAAAGGACAGGCAAAAACAATATCAAAGAAAGACTTGATAGAATTCTCGTTCAGGAGCGAACAGCTGCCAACTTCCCAAGGATTCGCAGCACAATCATTCAGGGATTCATTTCTGATCACAAACCCGTGGCGCTGTATCTAGACAAAGAGGAAGACTTGGGTCCGTTACCATTCAAATATAACAAAGTTTGGGATGCCAGCGAGGACTTCAAAGCCATGATAAAAGAAACCTGGAGGTCAGAGATAACAGGCTCCCCGCACTTCGTTTGGGAATCGAAGATCAAATTACTAAGGATTGCCATAAAAAATTGGGCAAGGAACCACGCGAAGGAGGAAAGGATGGCAAAAAACGAATTGCAAATAAATTTGGAGCAATGGAATCAGGAAAAAGAGGCAGTCCAAGAAACGGAAGAAGACCAAAAGAAAGAAGGGGAGATGTACAAAGCACTGTACAACCAGCATCGTAAAGAAGAGGAAGAGCTAAGGCAAAAGTCAAGATGCCTCTGGCTCAATTCTGGGGATAAAAACACCTCGTTCTTCCACAACTGTCTCAAAGTAAGGAGAGCTGGGAATAACATAGAAAAGATAATGTCTGAAGGGAAAGAGATAACGGAGAAAGAGGAAATTAAGGAGGCTGCTTCAAACCACTTTCAATCTCTGCTCACAGCCGACCCTCACTATCAGGAAAACACAGATTTCACCAACATCATTGAGAGGAGGGTTACAGAAGCCCAAAACAGCGAATTGGACAAAGAAATCTCCATAGAGGAGGTTGAGTGGTCAATCAATAGCATGCCTCTTGACAAAGCTCCCGGGCCGGATGGCTTCACGGTAAGCTTCTACAAAACTCACTGGGATATCATCAAGAAAGACTTCCTTAGAATGGTTAGAAATTTCCACTCAAAAAGCAAAATGGGCAGCAGTATCAAATCCTCGCACCTTGCTCTAATCCCAAAAGAGCCCAACCCTCAATCCTTTGACAGGTTCAGACCTATTTCATTATGCAATGTCTCATATAAAATCATCTCAAAGATTCTGGCAAATAGGCTGAAAAAAATCCTTCCCTCAATCATCTCGGATAACCAAGGAGGATTTCTCCCCAAGAGACACATAACTGATAATGTAATTCTGGTTCAAGAGGCGATACACAGCAGTATAGCTAGAAATGAGAAAGGCATGATAATTAAGCTGGATATGGCGAACGCTTTTGACAGGGTAAACCACACATTCTTGAGGACTGTGCTTGCAAAATTCGGGGTTTCAGAGCATTTCATCAACAGGGTTATGGAATGTGTCTCCCAAAATTGGACAGCTCCTTTAATCAATGGTAGACCATGCAGAGCCTTCAAGAGCACTAGAGGCTTGAGGCAAGGCTGCCCTCTCTCCCCCTTCCTCTATATTATAATGGCTGAAACATTAAGTTTGCACTTGGAAAATAAGCGAAGGTTAAAGGAAATAACAGGAGTGGACATCATCCGAGGAGCTAAAGGGATCAATCATTCCCTATTTGCAGATGACACTCTTCTAATAGGCGGTGCTTCAAGCCTTATGGCCAGGAGATTCAAGGCCATCTTGGACCTCTTCCTTCAAGCCTCGGGGGGCAAATTAAACAACAACAAATGCAAGATATATACCTGGAACGTTCCTAGATACATAACCCAAAGGATCTCTATAATTATGGAAATCCCAGCTCAATCAAGCTGGTCACACTTTATGTATTTAGGACTGCCTTTGGCCAAAGAGACAATCAAAAGCGAAGTTTGGGTCAAACTAATTGAGAAGCTGAGAGGTAAACTTCAGGGTTGGGGGATGCATTGGCTCAATCTGGCGGGTAGAACAATCCTTATCAAATCAATCCTTTCAGCCCTCCCTATCTACCAATTTGCCATAACCCTCGCCCCATCAAGCATCCACAAGCATATGGAGCTGATCCTTCGAAGCTTCCTCTGGAAGGGAGGAAAGCAAGAAACGAAAAAATTCAGTCTAGTAAAATGGGAAAAGGTCATCCTTCCCATAGAAAAAGGTGGACTAGGAATCAGAGTTCCCAGATTGGCAAACTTGGCAACGGGATTTAAACTAATCTGGAGAATCTTAATTGAGAAGGGATCCTGGTGGGCTGAGGTTCTCAAAAAGAAATATCTGAGTGGGAGCAATAGCAACATTCTCTCTGATGTAATCACAGAAAGGCAATGCACCCCTGTTTGGAAATTGATCAAAAAAACCTTGCCTCTCCTCAAGTCTCACATCTCTAAAGTCCCAGGTAATGGGAAACATATCAGCATATGGAGGGATAGAATAATGGGTTTGGAAGCCAAGGAAAAGTCCATCAATCTGAGGCCGCTGCAGCTGTGGATGTCTGAAGCTAACCTTAAAACCCTCTTCGACATCTCACTTTGGGAACAAAACAGCTGGAAAGGATGGAAAATTATGCACCTCCCTGAAGAATTAGATGACCTATGGAACGATCTTAAGCTATCACTGGCAGGAGCAGCCCCTTCAAGCAGAGCGAAAGAGGATAGTTACATATGGGATCCAACTGGAGGTAATTATACAGTCAAGGAAGGTTACAAGGCGCTACAAAACCAAGCAGCACCCAACAATTGGCAATCTTACAAGGCAGCTTGGAAAATTGAAAGCCTTCCGAAGATCAAACTTTTTAATTGGACCTTGCTCCATGGCAAAATCCTAACAGCAGAAAATCTTAGAAAAAAGGGTATTCAGGGTCCTTCAATTTGTTTTATGTGCAGGAAGGCGGAAGAAAACATCAATCATCTCTTCATTGAGTGCCCAATAGCATCGTCCTGCTGGAAACTCATAATCAGCCCTCTTGATACAGGGGACCTACCCAATCAGGTCTCTCTTCTTCAGAAAGGCTGGGGGAAACTCTTTCCTTATGCAAGCAAGAACATGATCCTCGCCAAGAGATTATGGACCAGCATCCCTTCTAATCTCTGCTGGCAAATATGGTTAGCTAGGAATGAAAGTATATTCAAAGACAAAAAACCCAGTGTTTCAAGCATCATGGTAAAAACAATTGCGCTCATAACAGAAACTATAGAAGCTAATGGGATCCAACATGCTGACCCGGACTACACAGATGAGAGGGCGAAGGAATGGGTCCGAAGATTCAACTACAAGATAAAAACAAAAAGCAAACCAATAAAAGGAACAGGGCAGAAGGAATGGAAACTCAGAGGGACAAAAGAGGAAGTCAATAGATGGATTCAAGAGCAAAAGAGGTTTACGCTCCACTTTGACGGGGCCTCAAAAAACAACCCAGGCAGAGCTGGAGCAGGGGGAGTTATCAGGGACCCTCAAGGGAGAACGATAGCTACCTATGAATGGAGTTTGGGCACTATGTTGAACAATAAAGCAGAAGCATACAGCCTCCTATTGGGGACCTCAATTGCCTTGAAGCTGGGCATTCATGACCTACTAGTGCTAAGGGACTCTGCAATTCTCATAGCAGCCATGAATACTGGAAAAAACTTCAACCAATTTGCCTTGAACAGAATAAAAGAAAGAATAATGGATCAAACCAGGGGCATCAACAAAGTGACATACAAGCACATCCTCAGAAACTCCAATTCGGCAGCGGATGAGTTGGCCAACAAGGCCACGAGAAGACCCACGGGTAAGGTTAAGGAGAACAATGAAATCTATGACAAAGATATCCCATAGTCAACTTCCTATCCCTATGCATCAGACTACAAGTCACCTCAGGCATTCTCTTCAAGACTATTGGCCTGCGCAAACGCGATCCTCTGTAACCCATATCCTTCTCGACTGCCGAAGCCGGGGAAATAGGACAAGGTATCGGCCTCAGGATTCGAGAAATGCAAGAATAAACAGGGACTCATCATTGTACACCTCAGAAAATATCAGAGGGCGTGATCACGCCCATGCCGGCTTCAGATCTCAAGGACGGGGAAAAATCAACTCAGAGGACCTCACGACAGCCAAGACCAGATTCACCACCCCTTGCCACAAGCGTGAGCAAGCCCGCTTCGCTCTTATAAATCTCAGCAAGCCTCTCAGTGCTTCCACAATCCATTGTAATCTGAGACAGAGGCGAAGAGCTCTTTGGTGTCGGGGACAGCGATCAGAAGGCCCCCTTCAAGGCTGCAAGACTAGTACTGGAGCTAAAAGAACCTCCGAGCCCCTCTCAGTTGGCAGCAATCATCGGACTCTCTCTGCTCACATTGCTCGCTCAAACACCAAGCATCGATTGAAGACGATCTATCCGTGTTGGAACTCAGTCGACATTCTTCTGATCAGGGTAACCAACTCTCCTCATTTCTGTGTTTTTATCAGTGCTAATAATCGGGTTTGTGTTCTCAGCAGCGCCCTCAATCAGCATCAGAGCCCTCCGTCCCATTTTGCTTTGATCAAGCAGCCCGGCAACACCAAGCTTACGCCTTCCATATCTCCTGCATCTTCTCGAGGCAAGGTAGAAATTGTTCCAAACACGATGGCTGAGCAGAACAACCAGCCTGCCAATCAGCCCCAGCCCAGAAACCCTATGGACAACATTTTTAACAACAGGGAGTGTCATATGTGCAAAGCACATGTAGTCATGATCAACGCCCTGAAGAAGCAAGTGAATGAGCTGACTGAGGATTACCACGCTGACAGAAACTCCAAGCGCAAAAAGCTGGAGAAAAGGAAGAAAGAGATCGAAGATTTAAAGGATCGCTGCATCCATATGGAAGCTGTAATAGATCATTTCCGCACCATCACCGAAAGTCAGCAAGCAGAAGCCTCAACTAGAGTAAGCAGGAGGGAACTCCTCCCGGATGACTCGGTCACACAGCACTCTCCATAATACTTATGCACTGCAAATTTAGTTGGCTAGGAGGATCGTTTGTAAGGCATTATAGCCGTTGGTTTTTAGTTTTATGTGTAATCAAGAGAAGCTTTGAGGACTACGGGTCTGCGCACCCAATTTTGAACCTCAGCTCCCGGAGCTTCCCCTTTTTTGTAATAGATTTCTGAACTGCAGTTTTATAATACACAAGTAGACGAATTTGTTAAAAAAAAAAAAAAAATTAATATATTGGAAAAAATGTAAGATGCCTTGAATTTAAATGTACACATATAACCATACATATCAACTCAACATTTGCCTTAACCCACTACATCTATGGAATTATGGGTTGTTAGGACCTACCCTAATTTACCACTCAATGTACCAAATAGAAATCAAAATAGACACTTAAATATATTATGAGAATATCATAAATGAAAACAAAATGTCTTTTGAGCAATATTATGCAAAGTAAATCTTATGCAATTACCAAAAATCATAATTCCTAAACAAGAAAAGAGAAAAGAGAATCGTTGTATTGAAATGAGAAGATATCTTTGATCACATTCTGGCTCTACATTCTCCTACACATCTACAATTCTCTCACACAAAAATATTTTTGTAGTTTCATCAATGCTCCTCCACCTTCCTTTACCTACATTTGCATAGCATTCATTATATAAATAAATCCCAAATAATATAATATGCATTCAATTATACATTTGTTATAATGTCTCACATCACACAAAAATATTCAGTAGTTTCACCAGTGGTCCTTCACATTTCTTAATCTTAATTGCATTTAAATTTCAATCAATCAATATAATTTAGTAACAAACCATATAATTTAGTAACAACCATATATTAAATTGATCATCACAACCATATAATTTAGTAACAAACAAGTAAGTTCCCTCATACATACATCTTTCACTTTTGTTACTTAATTATGTGGTTGTGATGCTCATTTTAATGTAACTCATTTGTCGATTGATTAATATATCATGTGCGTTTGTTGAAATTTAGATGTAATACAGATCAAGAAATGTGAAGGACATGAAACTACTGAATATTTTTGTGTGATGTGAGACACCATAGCGAAGGTATAATTGAATGTTTATTATATTATTTGAGATTATTTATATAATGAGTACTATCCAAATGTAGGTTAAGGAAGGTGAATGAACATTGATAAAACTACAAAAAAAAATTGTGTGAGAGACTCAGATGTGTAGGAGTCCACAAGTATATTGGGTTAAGGCGAATGAGGTATGTATGGGGAAATTTATTTGTTTATGGGCAAAGACAAAAGAGGTATGTATGAATCGACTTGTTTGTCACTTAATTATGTGGTTGTGATGCCCATTTTAATTTAACTCATTTGTTGATTGATTATTATATCATGTGCGTTTTTTGAAATTTAGATGCACTACGGATCAAAAGATGGGAAGGACCATTGGTGAAACTACTAAATATTTTTGTGTGATGTAAGGCACTATAGCAAAGGTATAATTGGAATGCATATTATATTATTTGGGAGTTATTTATATAATGAATGTTATTCAAATGGAAGGTGGAAGAGCATTGATGAAAAACATCTAGATATTAGAATCATGGCAAATGAAACATTGTGTCTAACTCGTATATAGAACCAAGGATGGAAAGGAACCATAAAGAAATTACACAACAAATCCAGGATATAGGTTAAGATGAAAGAGACGAAAAAGGCAGGAAAGACATGGTGATGGAAAGCTTTATGGAAAATCAAAAGCCCTATAAAAACTAGGATAGTTCTTTAGTTGGCATTATGGAATAAGATTCTAATAAGGGAAAATTGCAAAGAGAGAAAATATCAAGAACCTCGTACCTCATTCTATGCAAAAGGATGATGAATCTATCAATCACCTACTTGCACATCGATTGCTAGGAGAGGAAGTTAGGAAGGGAAATTGTATCTAAATGTTTTAAGGGATGGTATAGGGCAACAATAGTTGCAAAACATAAATCCTTGCCCTTTACAGTTGTATTGGCCCCATGGTTGGTGAGAATTTATGACATTTCATAGCAAGGAAATGTTAATTTGGCAGCTCAGTGACAAATTCCAATCATTTGACTAGATGAGAGGACCAAAACTGACCTTTGAAGCACTAAATTTGGATAAGGAAAAATGTATTTTTGAAGTCAATCCCACAGGTACACAAATTGTCAAGGTCAGCCTAAGGACAAATTGCCCCTCCTCCAACGCATATAAATACTAGTGACCGCAAGCTCATTTGGACATCATCTCAAGTTTCAACACAACTCTTCTCTCTCTTTCAATCGGATTAGTTCATACAAGTCTAAGGTAGCTCTCAGGTGCGAAGGGTTTCTTGGCATCTTTGACTTCTACGTTGACTTTCTGAAACAGGAATCTTTGACCAACATTGACTTGGGTGATTTTGGCAAATTCCAATCATTTGACTAGATGAGAGGACCAAAATTGACCTTTGAAGCACTAAATTTGGATAAGGAAAAATGTATTTTTGAAGTCAAGCCCACAGGTACACAAATTGTCAAGGTCATCCTAAGGACAAATTACCCCTCCTCCAACGCATATAAATACTAGTGACCTCAAGCTCATTTGGACATCATCTCAACACAACTCTTCTCTCTCTCAATCGGATTAGTTCATATAGGTCTGAGGTAGGTCTTTCTCTCCACAGGTGCAAAAGGTTTCTTGGCATCTTTGACTTCTATGTTGACTTTTTGAAACAGGAATCTTTGACCAACATTGACTTGGGTGATTTTGGCATGCTTTGACTTCGTTCTTTTGGAGGGATTTCTGTTTTGGTAGGCCACATTAATTGGCACACAAACCGAGAAATTATGGGTTGTTTGACTTGAGTTGACCAAAGGAAAAAATTGCAAACTTTGACCACAAATTTTCTCTCATTTGACAAAGTTTGACTAGATTTTCTTGGATTGTTTTGGGCTAACTTTGACCAACTGTGAAAGCCGAATTTGTGGGTTGTTAACTGAACCCTTGGAGGACAGATTTGACCATTGACTTTGGCTGGTTAGGGCATACTCTAACTGATGTTGACTTGGACAGAATTGTAGATCATGACAATTGACCAGATTTGACTATTTCATCATGGCATATTGGTTTTTGGTTGGTTCATTTGTTGGTCAAGTCAAGGCTGACTTTGACTCTTATTATTGAATTTGTCTCATTGACTATTTCATCATTGGCATATTGGTTTTTGGTTAGTTGATTTGTTGAAGTGAAGGCCTTGACCTTGACTCTAATTATTGAATTTGGCTCATTGTACTCTCTGTTAAACATTTGAAGACAATCTAATAGAACAAGAATTTTCAAAGGTTTTTCCCCCCTTATGGGGCTATTCCCTGGTCTTTGACCAAATTGGTGTCTCCTGTTGAAACACTTGATTGTCTCTTATTGCCATTGCATTTACTGTTCTATCTTCAATTACTATTGATCATTGGAAGAATTAATTGTTATTGAAAGATTGTTAATTGAAGAATTGAATTGGGCTAAAGTAATTGACATAGCATAGAGCAGTGGAAAATTAGCATGGTATAAAAACTAATGTGAAGGATAAGCTCAAAGGAGACGAGCTAGTGCAACCTTTGGAAAAGTTCAAGGAACCTATCTAAACAGGTCAAGATGACTACCTCATACTTCAAAGGAGCTGAGAAGCTAGGAGACTCGTAAAATTTTGTTGCTTGGAAGATTAGGTTGGAAATCATATCCAATGACAATGATGTCTTGGAGTACATTCAAGGAAAAGTTCCTCAGCCCCCGAAAAGCGCTCCCGTTGTTGCCAAGAACAAGTACAAGAAAGGTGAGTTAAAAGCAAAGAAAATTATTGTTGATGGTTTGCAAGATCATTTACTTGCCTATGTTGGAAATTTGAAGAAATCTAAGGATATGTATGATAAGCTAGCCGACATGTATGCGGTCAACAATTTGAGTGAAATCATCTCCTTAAAAGATCAACTCAAAGATATGAAGATGAATAAAGGAGAATCTGTGCAATCTTATATCATGAGGATATCTCGTCTTAGAGATCAATTGCAGAGAGTTGGGGAAATTGTCCCTGATAGGGAGTTGGTGTTGGTAACCCTTAGAGGTCTCCCTCCTATTTGGGAAACCTTCATTACCACCATAAGCAATAACAATAGTTTCTCCTCATTTGATGAACTTGTTGGAAAATACATTCAAGAAGAATCCATAATGATCTCAAGGGGAAGGATTCAAAAGCATGAAGGAGGGCCTTTTGTTTTTGTTGCTCATGACAAGAAAAAGAAAGGAAAGGGAGGTTCATCAAGCTCAAGGAAGCTTGCTCCCCGAACCTCAAATAGAAGGAATGGAAGAGAAAAGGAATCGTTGCAACATTGAATGCTACAATTGTCACAAGAAAGGTCACTATGCTCGAGATTGCCCTAAGAAGAACAATACTCCAAGATACAGCACTCGAAGCAACAATAGCGGGTCCAATAATTGTAGACGAAGAGATAATCGAAGGAATGATCGAAATGGAAGAGATGGAGGAAGAAGAAGAGATGCTTTGGATGATCGTGAAGAATACCACCATCCTTAAAAGAAGTCAAGAAATTCTAGGTATGAAAATAATGTTGTTGCTAGTCAATCTGAATATATTCTTATTTCTGCCCTCTCTAGTTCTTCTCCTCTGAATTCATTTGATAGTTGGCTAGTACATACTGGGGCCTCTCGACACTTCTCCAGGTATAAGGAGGTCCTCTCAAATTTGGTTGAGAAGGAGACAATTTTGAAGATTATTCTCGGAGACAATACCGAATATCCTATCAAGGGTTTTGGATCTGTCAAATTTGATTTGAACTCTAGGGAATTCATTATTCTTCATGAAGTGATGTATGTTCTTGAATTAAAGAACTTGTTATCTATTTCTGCCTTGGCAGACAAAGGAATGAGAATAACCTTTATCAAAGGAAAGGTTCTTACCTGGTCGAAGGAATCCTGAATGAAAGATGCCTTTATATTGGGATATAGAGTGGAAGGACTCTATAGAGTCACTGGAAGACCTCTTCTAGCAATGTTCCACGACACTAATCAGCAAAGTGAGCTACAACACCAAAGATTGGCACATCTACATTATGTAGCTCTTTTGAAATTGAAGAAGTTGGTCTCTAGGATCCCTGATGTTCAAGCTCAACATGATGGAGTATGTCCAGGATGTGCCAACGAAAATAAGACAAGGGGACCATTCCCCTCTAGCAAGAATAAAACTAATGACATCCTCCAACTCATTCATTTTGACCTATGTGGACCAATGCCCATACATTCTCTTGGTGGCCATCTCTACTACATATCTTTCATCAATGATTTCTCCAAGAAGACATGGATATATTACTTGAAGCATAAGGATGAGGCCTTCGATATGTTCAAGGACTTCAAGGCTTTAATCGAAAACCAAATAGGAAAGAAAATTAAGGTCTCCAGGTCTGACAACGATTGAGAGTACATTTCAAATGAGTTCATACACTTTTTCAAGAAGGAAGGAATCAAGAAGGAAACTAGTATGCCTTATAATCCCAAACAAAATGGAGTAGCTGAGAGAAAAAACAAGTCGATTGTGCAAGTTGCCCGAGCAATTCTCCAAGATCAAATGTTCTCAAAGTTCCTTTGGGGAGAAGCAACAAATACAGTGGTATTCGTTCAAAACAGGGTTCCACATCAAGCATTGGATAACAAGACTCCCAAAGAAGTATTCACAGGTATGAAGCTCGACATCAGTCATCTCAAGATATTTGGCTTCCCTGTATATTTCCATCTACCAAAGGACAATAGGAACAAGTTGGAAGCCACCAAAAGAAAAGGTACGTTTGTTGGGTATTGTGAAAATTCTAAATCATTTAGGATATATATTCCTGGTCAAAGGAAGGTTGAGATTAGCAGGGATGTAACATTCGATGAAGATGTTGCTCTTGGAAAAGCAAGGGACCTTCCTCAGCCTCCTCCTCCTGAGAAGAAATTGACGATATAGATATTCTAAAAGGTCCTTCCGTGTTGGAATCTCAAAGAGACATTGTTGATGATCTCATGGAGCCCATGGACCCCTTGGATCGTCCTCCACGTGATCCCCCCGCCTGGAAAAGGCCACTTTGGCTTCATGACACATTACAAGATGCTGAAACTTTAAAGACATGTTGCTGCCTATGGAACCTTTAGAGAAAGCAAGAAGTAGTGTAGGTATCAGGGATATGTTGTAACGATGAGCAATATGATACAAGTTGAGCCTCCCACCTTTGTAGTAGTTGTAAAAGAACAAATTTGGATGGATGCCATGGCCGAAGAATACGAATCAATTATGAAGAATGATGTATGGGATGTCATTCCGAGACCAAAGGGCAAATCCGTCGTGACTTTAAAATGGCTATTCAAAATCAAGCATGGAACTGATGGAAGCATTGAGAAATATAAGGCAAGATTAGTGACAAGAGGATTCTCCCAAAAAGAGGGAGAAGATTATGATGATATCTTTGCTCATGTGGCCCGACATACCGCCATTCTCTCAATAGTTGCCCTTGCTACAAGTCAAGGATGGACCCTTCATCAGATGGACGTGAAGACGACATTCCTGTTACCCACCATTTGAAGTAAAGGACCTGTTAACCACCATTTTATGGGTAATATCCCCAGGAGGAAAATATTCTCCAAGATGGTCCTCAACCGACAGCCAGCAACCCCTTGCAGCCATCAGCTAGCTCATTGTGCCATTTTCTCCACCACCTGAGCTAGCCATGTGGTCCCTCGCCCATCTGCCATGATCGTATGTTTGAAGGTGGGCCTCCCGAATCCAAAGGTATGCCTTGTCATTTTGAAATTGAGTATTGTAGTTTGCTTATCATGGACACTTCTGGGTATGGATTGATAAGGGGATTCAGTGGAAAGAATGGGCTAGGTTTGTGCTTCTGTCCCCTAGACCTATTAGGCATTAACCTTGGATTCTAGTCCCATGGGATCTCTTTTACAAGCCATTTGGTTCCAAGGATGGTATTTCACAGGAAACCCCGATTTTAGTTGCATGGTCTCACTCCCTTATCCACTCATATTGCCCCCTTTCCATTCATTACTACCCCATCCATCATTTCTCCCACCTGGGTCCACATTCCTCCATCGGGTCGACATAGGGTCAGCTCACCCCTTCCCCTTGCCCACACCTTAGGTCATGGCCTGGAATGAAGCCTAGAGGTTGATGCAGCTAAAAATGCAAAAGATGGCCAAATTCAACAGGAAGAGTACAACAAAATGCAAAAGATGGCAAGGACAAAAACATTTAGCACATGGGAAAAGGCCAATACATGAGCTCTACCCCATCAGCGTGGCCATCACCCTGGTTCCAACAGGTTTTATGAGCCTCTTCATCATATAGGAACTCATGATTGTCCCAACCCCTGGGGGGGTGATGAACCACCCCACCTTAAAGGGAGGAATTCACTGCTATATCCTATACATCATGCTCTAACCCCTTATACATCATGCTCTATTGCTCCCTCCTACACCTTATAAACCCAAGGATGGACTTCCCTCTTATTAGATACCCTTGTGCCCTAGCATGTGACCCAGGTCTGCCCCTTTTCATTCCCTCAATGATTCACCTATCTGCCACATGCCACCACCTTCTGACGGATGCACCTTGACTATATTACCCCTTTGGAAGGAGAAACCACTTAGTAGGGTACTTGGTTAACCCCATTGGGAGTTTAGGAGACATTGGCACATCCCAAAGCCCATTATGGAAGGGCGAGCCATTATGAAGTCCACACCTATGGTCCATGATTAGGTAAGCTCATTTACTCGATTTCACTAATGACTTGATGTACTGGAAGCCTAGGGGACGCATTGGATCTTATGCAGGATTGCAGATGGTTTCCATTTGGGGTTTGGTCTCCCTATACGAGGTCCTAACCCTCCAGAGGGCTACATTAGCACATGTAGGGTGAGCGTTGAGAGCCATGGGCCTCCACGGCAGTAGATTACCCCTTCCCATCGCCCACACCTTGGGTCCTGGTCTGGAATGAAGCCTAGATGTTGATGCAGCTAAAAAGAAAGTTAAAAGCATATATGGCCACATTCAACAGGAAGAGTACAACAAAATGCAAAAGATGGCCAGGACAAAAACATTTAGCACGTGGGAAAAAGCCAATACATGATCTCTACCACATCATCATGGCCACCACCATGGTTCCAATAGGTTCAAGGAGCCTCTTCATCATTTAGGAACCCGTGATTGTCCCAACCCCTAGTGGGCGATGAACCACCCAACCTTAAAGAGGGGAATTCATTGCTATATCTTATACATCATGCTCCCCTAGAGCCCCGAGCAGTTAATCAAAGAAAATCATAAAAAGGCAAAAGGCATATAAAGAAGGGTGGAAAAATCAAGGTCAGGGCACCACATGTACCACGATTGCTCCCTCCTACACCTTATAAACCCAAGGATGGGCTTCCCTCTTATTAGCTACCCTTATGCCCCAGCATGTGACCCAGGGCTACCCATTTCATTCCCTACCTCATTCACCTATCTGCCACATGCCACCACCTTTTGACAGATGTACCTTGACTATATTATCACATTGGGAGTTTAGGAGACAATGGCACATCCCGAAGCCCATTATGGAAGGGCAAGACATTATGAAGTCCCCACCTGTGGTCCATGATTAGGTAAGCTCATTTACTTGATTTCTCTAATGACTTGATGTACTAGAAGCCTAGGGACGCATTGGATCTTATGCAGGATTGCAAATGGTTCCCATTTGGGGTTTGGTCTCCCTATACGAGGTCATAACCATCCAGAGGGCTACACTGCCACATGTAGGGTGAGCGTTGAGAGCCATGGGCCTCCACGGCAGCAAATTACACTCCATGGATCCCCACATCCATTCATGGATCGCTCGTGGTTCACATATTGGATGAGGAGGATGCACTTGATCCATCATGCCCAGCCAACCCCAAATCTACACCATACATTTGGCAAATGAACCAAGACTTCCACAATGATGTGGCATCACCTACACCATCATCCTAGCCCTTGAGGGTGGTCACCAAAACTCCTATATTCTTCACCTTCTCCCAAATCTAGCCACATTTGGGTGCTAGGGCATTAATTTCCCAGCCAGTTAGCCACTGGAAAAGTTCGATCTCCTATGGTCTCTTGCATTGGCCTCTTTTCTAGCCCTCCTCCAGATTTGAAGACATTCCGACGATGGAGTTGGGAGAAAGGCCAAGCCCTAGCTCTGGGACAAAACTTGCCCTACCATCCCCAAGGCTAGCACTTCCCAAGGTCAAACAAACACCATTGAGTCAAATACTTTCTTTGATCCTTCCCACCTTGTCTAGGGTAAGAAAATCATTGATTATCCCATACCTTCCTCATACCCTAGACCGGGTCCACTTGGTCTCGTATAGTCCCACTCCTTCAAGGGACTATCCTTCAAGAACCATCCGGGATGCCAACTTAAACAAGGATTTAGGGTGTGGGAAACTCCTTTCAAAGTCTATCCTCATACACCTAACCCCCAAAATCCTCCTCCTTTCCCTAGAAGCACATAGTACCTTGCTTAGAAAGCAAGCAAGTCCCATTATTCAAAACCTTCTCGGAAAGGGTTTGGGTCACCCATAGCCATTAACTTATCATTAATTGGTGACCCCATATATATCGGGTCTCCTCCCATCAGTGAAAGTCCGTAAATAGAAGGGAGCCTTAGTTGAGGTGACAGTGGGCTAAGACTCCATTTGTTGCCCTTTGCCTAGCATTTGCCCTTTAGGATTTCCCTTTTGGTCCCTTGCTAGTTTGAGCAATAACAGCACCGGAAGACACATGTTTGTGGGTTGAATAAGGCATTGTATGGATTGAAGCAAGCCCCCAGAGCATGGTACGCTCGTATTGACAGTTACCTCATGAAGCTTGGATTCACTAGAAGCAGCACTGATCCTAACCTCTTCTTCAAGGTGGTCCAAGGTATGCCTTTGATTTTGGTTCTATATGTTGATGATCTATTCTTGACTGGTAGTGAGCCCCTGATAATCGAGTGTAACAAGGAATTAGCTTCTGAATTCGAGATGAAGGACCTTGGACTCATGCACTACTTTCTAGGCCTTGAGGAGTGGCAAAGGCCCAGTGAGATTTTCCTTTCACAGGGAAAATATGTCGTGAAGTTGTTGGAGAGATTTGGAATGATGGAATGCAAGTCCCTGGCCACACCAATGGAAATGAATTGCAAAAGGCTATGCGGAGGAGTTGCAGCAACCGATTTGGCAAATCCATCAGAGTATAGACAGTTGATTGGGGCTTTGATGTTTCTTTTGAACACTTGTCCGGACAATATGCATTGCAATGAACACTTTTGAGTCAATTTATGATTAAGCCCCTCCATGCACATTGAGTTGTCGCCAAACACATTTTGAGATACTTGCATGGGATATTCTGCTGACGATGTTCGACTTCATGGATATACCGATGTTGACTGGGCAGGAAACATTGTTGATAGGAAGAGCACTTCAAGATGTTGTTTTAGCCATGGATCTGCCATGATATCTTGGATGAGCAAGAAACATAAGTTCGTAAGCTTTGAGTATCGTCGAGGCAAAGTATATTGCCACTGACATGGGTAGTTGTGAGGCAGTTTAGTTGAGGAAGCTCTTTGGAGAGCTTTTGAGGAGGTCTAGACACTATAGTGATATATTGTGACAACAAAAGTGGGATCTGATAGGCAAAAAATCTTGTATTTCATGACAAGTCCAACATATATAGATAAGGTACCATTACATTCGAGACGTGGTGCAGAGAGGAGCCGTTAGACTCAATCACATATCGACAGACGAGCAGATAGCATATATTCTCACAAGGCCTTGCTGAAAAGGAAATTCTTGGTCTTCAGAGAGCAACTTGGACTGATGGATGTGACCCCTCCAGATAAGGGGCTTCACTGATCGAGAACATTGAGCATAGTTCTTCCCCCTTGGTTGAGCTCCCAAGGTGGGAATGGAGCATTGAGGGCTCCTAGGGTTGAGGGATCTTTGGACAATAGGTGTGTGTGATCCCTACTCTTGCAGTAGGTCGGGTATCTCCCCTATTGTCACCCATAGGGTGTGCGTGATCCTTGTCCTTTATGACAAGTCAGGTATCTCCCCCTATCTTGGTCTAGTAGAGTATACCCCAGTTGGCATCATACCCACAAGTCGGGCTTGTTGGGATTGTCCCTCCCCATCTGGCCAATGGGTTGAGGAGGCATTGAGGCCCCTTCACAAAATTTCAGAGCTAGAGCACATGTGATGCTACCCAAAATCAACACTCCCTCTTAGCGAGGAATGTGCTCTAGCAATACTTCCCAATAGAAGCATCACACTGATCCACGACATCGGTCCTCTGTGATGTTGATGCTCGGTCTGTTGCCCTTCATCCCCTGCACTGCTGCCCATGACACTGCCACTGCCATTGCCATTGTTGCATCTGTACTATAGCTCCCTCTCAATATGCTGCATCATAATGCCCATAGCATTGCCACTGCTAATTGTTGCACTGCAACTTAGTTGTTGAGAAGTAAGCAACTAAAAAAGTCACCCAAAAGCTGACATGTTGATTAGTCTAGATGTCCTTGGACGTTGAAACTACCTCTGCTGCTAATCTGTGCTGACCCGTTGATGCTATTGCACTGTTGTTGTATCTACTCTATGCCTCCCGCACTGCTGCAACACTCCACTGCGCTGCTTCAAACTTTGGCACTATAGCTCTACCACTGTTGCTCCATCATCCCTTGCACCAACTAACTACCATCATTCTGCTACTGTCATTAAGGGCTCTCGTAGCCATATGTGATCCAAGAGTTTGGGCACATCAAGGATCCTGCCCCTTGTGTAGTCCTCCTGACTACAGCTCAATATCACCCCACCTCTTCTCTAGAGGTGCATGTGCACTCATGGCGAAATCCACGTCATCGTCCTCCTTGTCAGCTTTTGTTGGAGCAACCTTTGAGTCAGACTTCTCTACCTTGCCCTTCTTCTGAGGGCACTGAGTGGCGAAATGTCCCAGTTCCCCACATCTGAAGCATCTGACTTTGGATATATCTTTCTTTTTCCTCTTTTGTTGCCCTTGTTGTCCCGCTGATGCGAGAGTTGCATCCTCCTCTTCCTCCTTCTTGACTTTGACTCCTTTGCTGCTACTTCCTGCCTTGGTTAACTATTTGATCTCTTCCTGTCGAAGAGTTGCCCACATCTCCTCCCAACTGGGGAGAGAAGCCCTGCCCAAGATGCTCTGGACAAAGGTCTCCCAGTCTTCAGTGACTACATTCAGGGCAGTCCTGACCATGAACTCAGGATCTGGTGTAGACCCCACGGAAGTCATCTGGTCTCGAATCCCTTGCAACTTGAGAAGGAAGGGATCGATTTCTTCTCCCTTCTGCATCTGATATTGTCTCAACTGGTTCTCAAGCAACATCTTTGGTTGAACGAAAGTTCCCTCATACAAAGTGGTCAAGGCCTCCCACATTTCCCTTGTTGTGTCCTTTTCAGCAATATGTGGAACCACATGATCCTTTGACCCTATCCAAGATCATGCACTTCGCCTTTGCTTGAGCCTCCTCGTATTTCTTGAGAGGGTCAGCATCGACCAAAACAACAACCGTCCTCAAAGTATAGTCCTTGATGCAATTTTTGTCCAAGACTGCCAGGATCCTGACCTTCAAGGTGACAAAGATGGATGCTCCATCCAATCTGTCCTAATTACTCAATCCATTTACTGCCTCTCTGCTCAAATGTGTGTCGAACAAGTTCTCTTCTCCCTCTTTTGTTGTTGCCTCAGCAAAACTCGGATCTGGATTTCTTTGGCACTAGAAATCCTCTGAGTCCTGATTTCCTTCACGGAAATCCTTCCGCCAAATAACGTTGAATCACCCCTCTCTGATCCTCCTTTGTTGTTGCTCAGCGACCCAGATCTAGATTTATCTAGCAAGAAATTTGTTAAGGCACTGATTCCCTCTACCTTGGTTTCGTCTCCACAGACACTATTCTGCAACAATAGCAACAGCGTTCCACCAGCACCACAGATCTAATCTACATTGCTCTACTGCGTCACTCCTTCCTGGTCCAGAAAGATGACTTGGCTCTGCATGAGCCCTATCTGCCCCTCTCTGCTTCTCTGCTGGCCCAAAGAGTTGACACAGTCACTGCGTGGGCTCCTCCCGTCTACTGCGTCACCCTCTCCTGGCTCAGAATGCTGACACAGGCACTACGCGAGGCCCTGTACTTCTTCTGCACTACGTCACCCTTCCTTTGCGTTTCAGGCTCGAGAACAGTGATGTCACTCCGGACAGCTGCCTCTCTGCAGCAGATTTGCTGGATCTCCCAGCGAATGGCTTTAGCGTCCTATGATCTGCAATCCCTCTGATACCATGTGAAAATTTCTAAATCTTTACAAACAGAAATCCTAATGCAGTAACTAGTTTAACATCTCTTACTTGTTATTTCATTCAACAAGTTATTTAATTAGATAAACACTGATGTAAACACTACTGCAGACTACATTGACATACAGATCACAAACTGAAACAATAATGAGACAAACACACAAGGGACATCGTTATTTTTGGACAACACGTCCCCGGAAAAACCCAACTTGGGAAAATCGGGGCAGTAGATAAAGGGTTTTTGTATTATTAAGCAAGCAGAATCTGAGTACAACAAGTTGCCTCTCACAACGGCTAACCTTACAAAGAAATCACGGCAGCAAGAAATACATATGAGGGTTTACCTCGTTCCTCAAGTCACAACTGATCCAATGAGCGATCTAGCTCCTCCCGACAAACACTTCGAAGTCCCTACGCAATCACTGCGTGGGCCAGCGTCTTACCTTTAGAAGACTGCGTCACCCCTTCTGCTGGATCGATTTGTTGGATGAAGACTGTTGTTTAGCCCTCCTAGCTCAGAACCTCGCTTCTCCACCAAAATCTCTGACTACTGATGAATACTCTGCACTGCCACTACAAGAGCCCCTCTGGAGTGCGTCAACTCTGCGTGAGCCCCTCCTGCGCTGCATAGGCCTCTTCCCTGCCTCCTTGATGCTCAAGCTGCCTCTCTGCTACGTACTCTTTGGCTCGGAACTTCCTCTCCGATTCAAATCTCTGCGTCTGCCCCTCTCACTGCAACTCAGATAACTTGTTCGATTCTATCAACAAACCACGCCCCAAAAAAATCGAACTGACTGATCAACTTAGTGTGTCTCCAACTGACCCTCAAACCTCCTCTTATACTTTTCCTGTTGATGAATCAATGACTGAGATTAAGTCCCTAATCAACGGCTAAGATTAAATCAGACTTGATCTTTGTCTCTTAGAAGCTTCTCACAAATATTTTTATTAATACCCATTAATATTTTTATTTTCTTAAGTTTAGACTTAGGAATCCCATTAAAAATATTAATTATTTTAATAAAACACAAACCGTAGGAATCCCATTAAAAATATTAATTATTTTAATAAAACACAAACCGGGTGGAATTTCACCAAACGATTTCTGGGTCTTGGAAATCTCATGTATTCTAGCCCCTCCACAAACTTTCGGAGCTAGAGCACATCCGATGCTACCCAAAATTAACATATCAGTGGTTGCGTAGCTGTTGGGTCTCTTATATACAGTAGTGAAGAATAAAACAGTTAAGTCTTACCCAATATGTGATTACCACAAGCTTTTTAGTTGTTGGGTCTGCAAAAGTAAGAATAGATTTAATCTAGTATGAGTTTTGCACAAATAGCAAGCCATTCCAGGGTGGGTGCTGCACCATATTGTCAAACTCACCAGCATAAATGGCTATCCTAATTCTAGATTGCTTACAATTTATGTTACAAGTAATAAAAAAGCTAATCTATGTACCCTGCTCATGATAAATGCGACTCTTGAATAGAGAGGATAGCATGTTGATTATGTTTGCATTACCGCTATGCCTACAATCCAAATTCTCTATGGTTTAAATTAGTTAATTGCTTATTTAAATGCAACCCTTGAATAGAAAATACAGCACGGTGACCAGGTTTGCATTACGGTTATGCTTACAATTTATATTATGAAAGATTTAAATTAGTTTGTAAACATTGCTCATCAGAAATGCAACTCTTGAATAGCACAGACAGCATGGTGACAATGTTGCATTGTTGATTTTATATCTTGATATGTCAGATGCAATTACTGCAATTACATTCTCTTCAGTAAAGGAGTTTGAATGATATAGGAATGCTAGAAATCAAGGGTTTCAAACTAAACCATCTTAACTGCTGTCATTTATTGTTTTGCTTACAACTTTTACTTTCCTTGATTAAATCTAGTTGCCAACTACATAGGCACTTTACCCATGAGAGATAGAAATGTTGCATTGCTGTCATACGTTATTCACAGCACCTGCTCTCAGTAAAGAGGTAGGTTGCACTACAGTCCAGTGAGATCCGACAAAGGAATCTAAGGACTATGCTTGTGAGGCTCTAAGGCAGCCTGCACAGAGGATACACACATTAAAAACCAATTATAACTTATAAGTCATCTTTGGTCGGTCTATAACAAATTGTAAAACACCTAAGGTTCAGCACAGTCAACATGGCAATACATGAAGTTGTATGGTGGGCCAATCTCCTTGCTGTGAGAGTTTTTTTGTCTTATAAAACTATTGGAAGGCAATTACAACCTCCATATATTGAACCTCACGTTCAGTAGCTATGAGACAAAATGTCACCAACAGTGTATCACTCTGACTCATCATCTTGGTAGTATAAACCATTATTGCTGAGGTCACTAAAGACTACCCACTCCTTCAGGAATGCAATGTAAACTCAACCATATAATATTTTCAAGTAATCCCTGGGCTATTTTTTAGTCATTCCTTAAAAGAATAATAATAAATAAATTTTAAGGGGATTTTACAAGAGGTACCAGAGCTCTCAGGTTCAACACTCGGACCTAATGGGCTCTTTCATGAAAAAAAATGAATCTTTGCCCATCAAATTATACTAAATGTGTTTCTGGTCATGATTTAAAGTATATTAGAACTATCCTAGGGGTACTACATTCAAATATCAAAATGGGTCATTGTTAATTTTAGGCTTAACGTGATCTTGCTTAGGACAGACACTTCTTTAGCCCATTATTGATTCCATTATTGTATTTCAATTCGTATTAGCCATAAACTTATAACAGTAACTGATGAAAGAACATCTAATGAAAATGCAGAAGACAAGCCAAGACAAGAGAACACAGGGATTGGCTCAAGCCAGGGAAAAACCCCAAGATGGGGAAAACCCTTTGTCAATTCTTCTTTCATTAATATCAAATGATCAGCAGAGAGAGAGAGAGTACAATGAAGATTAAGATCTACTATCTTCTGTGCATCAATAAGACTGGTTAGGGTACTTCAATAGCCCTAAACCAATATTCAAAACACGGTGAATATTCCTCCCACAGGTCTGCTCCTTTGTATGATCTAGGGTTTGAGATTCCTTCTCAATGCACCCTACAGCAACCTTTTACCGACAGCAGGATGAAGTAGCCCCAGAACTAAAGAAGAAGCCTTTGAACGACTGTGTTGTATCCTTTTGTGACTGCGGCTTGAAGGGAGGAGCCTTCCAAGGCCTTACGAATCTTCAAACAAGTGATCCAACCTGCTGGTAGATGATCCCTTCCTGCGGCCTGAACAGAAACGAAGAGGATACAAATACAAGCATCGAAGACCTTACCTCTTCTCTGAATTGTGGCCTGAGATAGTAAGAATGCCCAGCCCCAAACAGTCTTCAAACAGCCACTACAGCCCTTAAACAATTGCGGCCTCTCTTCCACAGGAAAACTGAACCCAAACAGAGATTATCTTGACACAAACATGGCTCCTCCTTTTGTACACCCAAACAGAGATTATCTTGACACAAACATGGCTCCTCTTGTATGCCCAAACAGAGATTATCTTGAGTCTTGACACAAACACGGCTCCTTCTTTTGCACGCCCAAACCTCAGACCTGCACTTCATTTCAGAAGAATTTTCGCTTCTCTTGATGTCCCAAATGAGATTGGAAGTACCTCTATATATATAATTTGATGGGCGTCAAGAGACATGACCATTAGACTTGATGAGCCAACATATGAAGGAAGCCGACCTTGATAATTTATATGAGAGAAACATAAATTCAAAAATTCATTTTTCCTTATCCAAATTTGGCGATCTTTAGATCGATTTTGGTCCTCTCGAAAAGAGGAATACAATGTCGTAATAATATTTCCCATAGAAGTTGTCCAAAGTGGAATTTGGCCCTAGTTAAAATTTTAACAGGCATAGATATGCATGTAATGAATCTACCCCTTTATGCCAATTTGCATAAAGATTTTATCCAAGGTCTTTGCTATGAAGGTTAATCAGAAGTAGCTGCAAGAGTATACGAACAAATGATTGAAATTAAGCACTCACTAAATTCAATTTTTCATATCGGCTTGCTAAATGGCTATTTATTTGTCGTTGAAACCTAAATTTCTTTGATCTGGATCCAGAGAGAAAATAATAAACTTCTCTATGATGTCATTCCAACTCATCTTCAGCCAAAATTCTGGAAACAATGGAGTAGGGTTTTGTTGGGGTTGCCATCAGGGTTATGCTGGAGATGGAGGAGTTAGTTGACTACTCTGAAGATTCCCTAGTGGGAGGTTCATTTTCATTGAAGGACATTGTTACTGCTTGAAAATGCATTATAAGAGGCATTATTTTCTTAGCAGTCCACCAAATCTCTTCCTAGTCTACTTTGTCAAAGCAGGTTCTCTTCAAATTTCATGACCAAGGCGTCTGACAATCAATATTGGCTTTTACATATGCTTATGCATGTTTCTCAATTTAGGGTACCTCACATTCTCCAGGGCGTCAATGTGGAGGAGTTTGTTTTGGTCACTTGAAGTGTTAATTTCAAGGTTTCATTATCAACAAGTAACCTAAGTTTCAAACCAGCATATGATCAGAGCCTTTTCAGATATTGTAATAGAAGTAAATGGTGCAGATTACTCTCGAGTTTCACCTTGTAGCAGACTAGGATAACCAATAGGATAGACATTGTTCTCAAGGGATTTTCATATTATTTTGTTACTGTTTTAACCCCTGAAATTGGCAATTTTGTTTTCTAGTATATTTTTGTCAATTTTAGCCGATAATGTCAGTCCACAATAGAGCCACATTGAGGACTGATTTGGCTTGATTCACTTGTTACTTTGTTAATTTTTGGTATGTTCTATGCTAGAGCAATTTATTTAAATTTTCATAGTTAGCAATCACATCAGCATTAAGATAAACTGCAGATAGAACATAACTATAAATCGTAGAAAACAAGCCAAGGCAAGAGGACACAAGATATGGCGCAAGCCAGGGACAAACCCCACAATGTGTGGGGAAACCCTTTGATCAAATCTTCTTTTATCTTCAAAATTCAGCAGAGAGAGAGAGAGAGAGTACATTTACAACAGAAGTCAACACTTTGACTTTATCTAGATCTAAGCATAGATCATATCCTATAACGATGAGATCAGTTGAAGACATTTTGCTTCAACTGATACCTATCATCATGCTGCATCTGGTTCTCTAGTTGCACCACTGCATACTACATCATGCGGCTGTCCATGTCCATGATCTTGCTCAAACTAATGTGCATCATCATCATGCTGCTGCCCCTGCTAATGTATCATTGTGCTGCCCATGCACATGATCTCATAGTGCTGCCCACCATGCTGCTGCCTCTGCCTTCTCATTGCTGCAACAATTTGCCTCTGTTGATATCAGCCTTAACTGCTTGCTCATGTATCATGCTGCTCATACTACTGCCCATTATGCAGCTCATCATGCCGCTCATAATACCCTTCTGTTGCTTCAATATGGAGGTCATATACATATCAGCCTTAGCTGCTTGCTATGGCTTGCAGCCTAGCAAAGCAGCTAGGCTATATTATTTCCATATAGGGTTTGCTCAGGGATATGACTGAATCCCATACGTTGAACTGGACAGCATGTTCCTTACACTTGCTGTCTTGACTGCACTCCATATATATATATATATGATGTCTATATGACTCCATGATGAACAGCGTATTCCTTCCTACCTGTGAGCCTTGACTGCTCAGCGTATCCATGATTGCAGCGTATATATCACTGCACAGCTTATCCATGACTGCGTTCCATGTAGAAGACTGTGTTCCAATGACTGCATTTACATGCATATATGTTACTGCGCTCTAATATATATTGTGTTGACTGCGTGGCACTACGTTCCAATATATATTGTCTTTCCATTATTTATGCCCAGCGTATATATTCCTATGACCAGCGTTTCTATGCCCAACGTATATATGTCCATTTGCTGCGGATAAACCAGAGTGAATATTGCTGCCATGACAGCGTTATATATCAGTCCCCGCATATACGAAACAGGGTATTGCCACGACAGCGTTATATATCAGTCCCTGCATATACGAAACAGGGTATTGCCACGACAGCGTTCCAAGATATAATGAGTGTGTGGTATGACAGCGTTCCAATATATATCTTGCGTTATCACTGCATGACATATTATATGACAGCGTTTCAATATATATATTGCATCAAGAACAGCGTATTACATTTCTTCATGAACGTATTTATGCCCAGCATATATTCTGCGTATATAAGTCATCAGAGTGTGCTGCCATGACTGCGTTATCCATTACACTGCATGGTAGGTCCTTTATCACTGTGGCTTCACCAGATTACTGCGGCTACCATTTATTGTTAGCGTATTAGTATTAGGACAAATGTATCAGACTTTTGGACAACGTAGAAGCTTACCATGTTGTGCGTATATATCTCTTCATAAACGGCGTGTCTTAGGGCTGTATGAAGATCTTCTTTGTTGTGTATTAGGACATGAGTTAGGGCTTCTACTAACTGCAGCTATACCTCTTAGTGACTGCGTATAACAGGTTCATTTCTTGCTGCGTATAAGCTTCTCTTCCATGCTGTGTATAGATGTGTGTTAGAAATAGGGCATCATAGGCCAGCGTACATTCTCATGGTGTCTCTCTCCTGCTCCAAAAACCCAAGACGTGGAGAGGAGGAGTTCCCATGGAGAATGTGTTCTAAATGACATCAAATCCTCTCTTATTTATACTAAAAATGTAGAGGTTGAATAGACACGTCGGTTGGGCTTCTAGAGCCTACATATGTGCTGGTCGGCTTGATAATAATTACATAAACAAAATAAATTCATATCTCCATAAATACTTATCGGAATCGGATGATCTTTGGATCAATCCTACACCTCTCGACGAGAGGGATCCAATAAAAATATCAGCTGCCATAAATTAGTTGACCCACATGGAGTTTGGCCCTAGTTGCCAATTTAACACTCCCTCTCAACTAGGGAGAACTCCATCCGCTGATCCATATGTACGACTGTACTACTCTGCCTAGCTCTGCTGGCTCTACTCAGCTCTGTTGGCTTTGCTCTGCTCTGCTCAGCGCTGTTGGCTCTGCTCTGCTCAGCTCAGCTCTGCTAGCTTTGCTCTGCTGGCTCTGCTCTGCTCTGCTCATCTCCGCTGAACTATGAAGAAGAAGAATTGATCGAGAATGAGTCATATCATTCTCCACTGACCTGAAGTCAGTCTCAGAATGCATACCACTAGTCCCAAACCAGTCTCAACTGACCCGAAGTCAGCTTCATAGTAAGTACCACTCCTACGACTGGTCCCAGACCAGTGTCAACCGACCCGAAGTCAGCGTCATAGTATGTACCACTCTCACTGGTCCCAGACCAGTACTACACTGACATGAAGTCAGTCTCGGAGTATGTACCACTGGTCCCAGACCAGTCTCAGCCGACCCGAAGTCAGCGTCATAGCATGTACAACTCCTACCACTAGTCCCAGACCAGTATCATTGATCCCAGATCAATGGAGGACATCCTAGCGTAGGGAGTACGGTAGATACAACGATGTGTCCATCGATACTACTATGGTCCCTAACTTCATTTCCCTGCTCATTGATCAAATGAGAGGTACTTCCCATGAGTCCCAGACTGCATGAGTAGGATGCCTCGACAGGAGAACTTAATCAATCCTGTCCTCACAGGAGAACACATCAATCCTGCTACAATCGCCATGGAGAACACATCAATCCAGGCTGCAATGGAGAACACATCAATCCAGGCCTCACAGGAGAACACATCAATCCTGCTACAATCGCCATGGAGAACACATCAATCCAGGCCTCACAGGAGAACTAATCATCCTGCTACACAAGAGAGCGAATCATCTTGTCCCACAAGAGAGCGAATCATCTTGTCCCACAAAAGAGCGAATCATCTTGTTTCAGTGCGCACCACCAGGGAAGGGTGAGTCACCCTGTGGTCGTATGTTGCTCAATAGAACTGCAAGCCCCCCAAAGCTCCTAGAGCTCAAAGTATGCAGCATGCAGGACCCTTTTACAAAGGTCTCTCGACGACTCCAAGTCGTTCGGGAAAATCACAAATTTGATCTTTCCTCACGGCTCTGTCCTGTACATCATCTCAGTGTGATGGAGCCTCCTTGATCATCGACTTACCATATCCCAGATAAGGCAGTAATTGATATCTATCTGCTGGAGCAATTGTCAAATACGGGATTCCTCAATAATCGAATCCCATCTCTGGTTGTCACAGAGATTCACAGTGGTATTCATCATGTGTACAAACAGCTCACTGAAGAGCTTCAGCAACCAGACTGCCTCAAAGAAGGCCATACTATCAGCAATGTATTCTGCCTTGGTGGTGCTCAGAGTCACCGACTTCTGCTTCCTGCTCATCCAGGATATCAAGGCAGATTCCAAACAGCACTGAGAAGTGCTCTAGTGATCCTCCATACTTCATGCCCACTCATCATTCGAATAATCATGTGGTTTCATGTTTCCGGCAGTGTATCTCAATTCATGAGAGATTGTGCCCTGAAGATATCTTAGAAGATTCTTGGCACCAATCTAGTGAGGCTCAACCAAATATGAGCTCACCATGCTAACTGCAACACAGATGTCCGGACGGAGGTTCTCCAAGAACATCAACACGAATGAGTTTATGAAACTCAGAGGCATTTCCCAAATCTGGTCCGACATCATTACCATATAACTTCTGAAAGTTAAGATCCTCGAGGCAGTCACAAGCTTGCATCTTATCTTCCCACATTCAGAATCCAACTCCCTCTGTCTCCTATAAATGAGAGGGTCTGCACCTGTCAGACATAGGTGCTGGTACGAGAGGTTTATCATCCACAACCTTCGAGTAATGGTTTGGATCGGTTTCACTCCTAGTGAATCTCAGCTGCATTAGATAGCTATCAATCCTCTCATATTATGCTTGAGGTGTTTTTCTTCAAGCCATAGAGGGCTTTCTTCCACCTGTATACATGAGATTCCTTGATCATGATTCTCAAACTCCTCGGGTTGTTCCAAACCTGTGAACCTGCTGCATGAGGGGAATGGTAGCCTTATAATATTTTCCTTTGGTACATTTCAGACATGTACCTTCATGCTTCCTTTTGAATTCAGGCATCCTAGTCACCATTTGACTCACAGACCTCTAGAGCTGAGTTAATGGACATGGTCCCCAGTGGAATTCCTGCAACCCTGAACTCAAAAACATCTTTAAAAGATTTATTTTCAAACATGTACATTTCCATCGATAAGTGCCACCCTGCAACCTTTGACTTCCATTTCCGAGATGGGCATCAGGTTCGATCAGGTACATAAAAGAGATTTTGGGGTTCCTTGCTTTCGTGGAAGAGTCGACCATTTCCTTGATGACCTGCATTACCAGTCATTCTTTTGATCATTGAAGATGTCCCAGGAATGATTGTTATCTTCATCAAGAGATGTGTCTCTGCCATTTGGACACTCCTTCGCATAACGGCCGAACTTATTTCAACGAGGCATTCGCCTTTCCGTCCACCCTTAGATCCGAACTTCCCAATGAAGTGATCTTAAGATGGACCATCAAAATCTTCCGCTGCGCCATTCTGATAATATTCTCTGTTTTGAATTCACCCTCGGTGAATTATGAGGAACCCATTGATCCTTCTATCTTGTCCCAACTGTCTTCGGTGATTGCTCTTTCACTCTTGCTTGGACATTGTCTTCACCTCAGCTCTGATACCATGTTAATTTTTGGTATGTTCTATGCTGGAGCAATTTATTTAAATTTTCATAGTTAGTAATCACATCAGCATTAAGATAAACTGCAGATAGAACATAACTATAAATCGTAGAAAACAAGCCAAGGCAAGAGGACACAAGATATGGCGCAAGCCAGGGACAAACCCCACAATGTGTGGGGAAACCCTTTGATCAAATCTTCTTTTATCTTCAAAATTCAGCAGAGAGAGAGAGAGAGAGTACATTTACAACAGAAGTCAACACTTTGACTTTATCTAGATCTAAGCATAGATCATATCCTATAACGATGAGATCAGTTGAAGCCATTTTGCTTCAACTGATACCTATCATCATGCTGCATCTGGTTCTCTAGTTGCACCACTGCATACTACATCATGCGGCTGTCCATGTCCATGATCTTGCTCAAACTAATGTGCATCATCATCATGCTGTTGCCCCTGCTAATGTATCATTGTGCTGCCCATGCACATGATCTCATAGTGCTGCCCACCATGCTGCTGCCTCTGCCTTCTCATTGCTGCAACAATTTGCCTCTGTTGATATCAGCCTTAACTGCTTGCTCATGTATCATGCTGCTCATACTACTGCCCATTATGCAGCTCATCATGCCGCTCATAATACCCTTCTGTTGCTTCAATATGGAGGTCATATACATATCAGCCTTAGCTCCTTGCTATGGCTTGCAGCCTAGCAAAGCAGCTAGGCTATATTATTTCCATATAGGGTTTGCTCAGGGATATGACTGAATCCCATACGTTGAACTGGACAGCATGTTCCTTACACTTGCTGTCTTGACTGCACTCCATATATATATATATATATATATGACGTCTATATGACTCCATGATGAACAGCGTATTCCTTCCTACCTGTGAGCCTTGACTGCTCAGCGTATCCATGACTGCAGCGTATATATCACTGCACAGCTTATCCATGACTGCGTTCCATGTAGAAGACTGCGTTCCAATGACTGCATTTACATGCATATATGTGACTGCGTTCTAATATATATTGTGTTGACTGCGTGGCACTATGTTCCAATATATATTGTCTTTCCATTATTTATGCCCAGCGTATATATTCCTATGACCAGCGTTTCTATGCCCAACGTATATATGTCCATTTGCTGCGGATAAACCAGAGTGAATATTGCTGCCATGACAGCGTTATATATCAGTCCCCGCATATACGAAACAGGGTATTGCCACGACAGCGTTATATATCAGTCCCCGCATATACGAAACATGGTATTGCCACGACAGCGTTCCAAGATATAATGAGTGCGTGGTATGACAGCGTTCCAATATATATCTTGCGTTATCACTGCATGACATATTATATGACAGCGTTTCAATATATATATTGAATCAAGAACAGCGTATTACATTTTTTCATGAACGTATTTATGCCCGGCATATATTCTGCGTACATAAGTCATCAGAGTGTGCTGCCATGACTGCGTTATCCATTACACTGCATGGTAGGTCCTTTATCACTGTGGCTTCACCAGATTACTGCGGCTACCATTTATTGTTAGCGTATTAGTATTAGGACAATTGTATCAGACTTTTGGACAGCGTAGAAGCTTACCATGTTGTGCGTATATATCTCTTCATAAACAGCGTGTCTTAGGGCTGTATGAAGATCTTCTTTGCTGCGTATTAGGACATGTGTTAGGGCTTCTACTAACTGCAGCTATACCTCTTAGTGACTGCGTATAACAGGTTCATTTCTTGCTGCGTATAGGCTTCTCTTCCATGCTGTGTATAGATGTGTGTTAGAATTAGGGCATCATAGGCCAGCGTACATTCTCATGGTGTCTCTCTCCTGCTCCAAAAACCCAAGACGTGGAGAGGAGGAGTTCCCATGGAGAATGTGTTCTAAATGACATCAAATCCTCTCTTATTTATACTAAAAATGTAGAGGTTAAATAGACACGTCGGTTGGGCTTCTAGAGCCTACATATGTGCTGGTCGGCTTGATAATAATTACATAAACAAAATAAATTCATATCTCCATAAATACTTATCGGAATCGGATGATCTTTGGATCAATCCTACACCTCTCAACGAGAGGGATCCAATAAAAATATCAGCTGCCATAAATTAGTTGACCCACATGGAGTTTGACCCTAGTTGCCAATTTAACATACTTGCAAGCAAGGTCTGCCTTGAATTCAACTCATGAAACTTTCTCTTATGAATGGTTGAGATTATGCAATGAATGAGTAATTGAGTATATTCAGAAATGCCTTCTTAAACAAGTAATCGAGGGTGGTTTGTAGAAGTTAACCATCTATTAGGGTGCTGTTGTAGAAGAGAAGAATCACAGCAATGAAATTTGATAGGAGTATGATGTATTGCCTAACAAGCAATCTTATTTTCAGTCTCCAAAATATTCTATCTTAAACCACTATAGAGTGCCATCAGCAGTGGATTACTTGCCTTTGGTGAATTAATTTTTTTTCTTTATGTCTTTAACAGAGGTTGGGCACCCCTTTTAACCTAATTCTGGGTGCTATTAAGGGATATTTGAGCATTCAGGGAGCCCAAAATTGATCTCACGCAAGGCTTTCTATGAAGACTAAATTCAACATGATATATATATAATCTCAGTTAAAGAATGACATATTCATTGAAGCTGTTTTCAGCTTGCTTGTGGGATGGAATGCTTACCTTCAAGAGTTATCTTGTGTCTAGCATACAAGGTTTTCTGTGGTCTAGTTTCCTGCTGTGTATGGTCCCTTTCCTGAGCTTGCTCTTCTCTGTTTTATGCACTATCTATAACATATCTTGAAGTGTAATACTTTTATGCCATGTATGCATATAAGCTAATTAGAAGGGTTCAGGGGTCACGAATTGGGAACTCTCTACTCTTGGTATAGACACATGGCGCAAATCCCAACTGATCAGTTATGTACATTAGAAGAAATAAGGGGGCAACACTCAAGCATAATGAGTCAAAGTGGTTAAAAGTGGATCTGGGAGGTTACACTCACGAGTCACAATGATGAGATATTTGATCAATTTGTGACATGATTAAAGGTCACATGCACAAGGAATGAGCGGCCAACTTGTGGACATGACATGTGACATTGAAGGCTCATCTATAGCATATGAATTGATCAAAGAAGCTAAGAATAGGGGAGTGTTCCATTTTATGAGGGATAGGGACACTTTATCTCCACAATTCAAGTACTAAATGAGAAGAGTCCTATAGGAGAGGATGACATTTGACAAGGTCAATCATTCCCAAACCCCAAAAATATGCCATCTAGAAAGAGCAAAGAGGAATTTATGAAAAGAAACCACTTCTAGATAGTTAAAACCAAAAGGGATGAAATCATCTTGTATAAATCAATTATGTGCGATGTATTTTTGAGTACCAATCAATTATTTACTTGGCTAACGATAGGATTAAGGTTGTCCTTAAACTTCAAATTCCATAGTGGAATAATTCTCATTGACAATGGCCGGAATATGATTGGATGGAGATTGTGTTTCCTGTGTCATTGAGATCTTGTTTTATGGCAGATTCAATTCAATGGGTACTATAAAATTGTCTTCTACATCATTACCTCTATGTTGTCCTTTTCTCTCACTATGTTGAATTTTCCTGCAAACACCAGATATATGGCTAGGTTACCTCAAATAGAAGCACTTGAATCCTTTGATATTGACTGCTTTAGTTAGGCTCTTGTTAAGAAATTGAACATGTCCATTATTTCTCCATTGCCCGTTTGACAAATCGAGCTTGGCAACTACAGTAAGTTGGTCTTCCTTTCCATGTTGGAGGATGACCATCTTGCTTAAAAGAGTGCTTGACATGTGGACACCTTGACTTGGAGGGCACACCACCTTGGTTGCACAAACCCTATTGTGCCATGTGGCATTTATGCTTAGTGAAGCACTTCACTTAGAGCCTTTGTTGTTGACTTAGCCTAGGGTTTGCTCGTGGACTTAATTCATGTTTTATTGTTGGCTTCACTCACCTATTCTATATATAAAAGGAGGAAAGTGTCCTGGTAATAAAACAAACATAAAGAGCATGTCATAGAAAAAAATCTCGATATGATGCCAGCTATGTGGTAGATCTTGGAAGAAAGTGCACTCACCCCTCTAACAAGGATAGTCCCTATTGAATGCATTGTGCTAGGGTTCTATGGCTTGTGAAATGCAATTGAAGAATATCAAGCTTGTGTGATGCAAGTGCTTTGGTTGGAATTTGGATAGTTGGTGTAATCTAGTGCATTGTTGAGCTCCTTGGAGAGGCCTTTGTAGTAGTGGTTGGATCCCTTGCGATGCCTTATTATCACTGGTTAGAATTTACAATGACTGTAGATTCCCTAGCTAGGGTTTGGGAAGCTTGGGAGAAATCTTTGCTTGAGATGAGTTGATAGGACTTATTGAATTAAATTGGAATGAACTGGGGCATAGTACCTTATTTAAGATATCATGATAATGAGGAGTTCTACCATTGTTGTCCTAAATTCTCTTTTATTGCAGATCTGATATTCATGTGTTTTGGGCAAGTTTCATGGTTGTTTGGATATTCTTGTTGTTGAACCAACAAGGTTGAAATGTTGAGTGATTTGGCATGCCTTAGTTGAAAACTTCAGACCTAGAATGTGTTGTTATATTTGCATACTAGATTAATTACACCCTAAACACTGATGTGTTGATCCAATTTTGAAGTTATTTTTTCGGTTGAACCTACCAAGACTAAGGTCTGCATATGTAAATATTTTAGTACAGCAGTTTTGTGTCACAAAGTCATGACCTCATTTAAAGTGAGGTGGCAATTTGAGAACTAGGCAACCTTCCAAAATTTCTACAAATGTCAATAAGGCACTCGGTTAGACTAATAACAACCCATATAATTTATAGATAAAAATCTCGAGAGGCATGACTTACTCCCCACATAATAGATGTAGAAGGGAGATGTTCCCTAACATCCAAGGGCATTGATTTCCCCACGGGAAGAGATGGAACTAAGGATGCATTGAGAAAATGTGTGACTCTTGCCAATTGGTGATGCATTGGAAGTTTCCATCTAACAATATACGGTGATGTGAAGTAGCTCTAAGCATTCCCTTCCAATTCAAATATGCTTGTTTTGGCCCAATCTTTTTTACAATCTACTCAAGTCACAATGAGTGTGCATGATCATCTCACCTTGTGTGCTGAAGACCAATTTAAACACTGTTGTCTTTAAAAGCCCAATAATGAGTACATTATAAATAAGTTATGGAACCCGCTTGAGGCAAAATTTTATATCACCAAAATCATCTCGACGAGATGAATCTAATCGTGAAGTTTGTTTTTAACATATTTTGTTTTCGGTTATATATGGTCATAGAATACCAAGGACGGTGTTCCCTTCGTGGGGGACAGGTTGTAATGACCCCGGTCATCTTGCCAAGTATGTAGACATTGTGCTAATGGTCCCAATTTTGGTACATGCATGTATATAGTGTAAATGTTGTCTTGGTCACCTTGATATTGTAAATATTTTTGTTATCCTGGTACACATGTTGATGGTTACATTCGTATGGCTATTGTGAACACTTTATTAGTTATCCAGGTATACATGACCCCAAAAAATATTCTTAACAACTAACACAATTCAAGACACCAATTAAGGAAAAGAAACAATGGTAGGGTATGACACTATTTATCAATAAATATTTCTTTGTATGTGGTACACATTAAGGTTATAAGCCCAATTTTGTATCAATCATTAGGATGGAATATAGCGCATATGATTAAGCACCAATTTGATACAGCGCATATAATTCAACAAGCGAGACCTAATAAGCCCTGATATGCTCGCAGGCATAGGATTCACAGGACTGGACGCAGCTAACAAGGGTTGGCAGATATTTTGCAAGTTATTAGCACATGGTGAACAGATTTTTTTTTCCTCCCTCACACCTTGTCGATTCTAGAACAGACCTAGGAAGAGGGCAAATGGCAGACAAGGAGAAAAAGGGAGGCCAAATGGCAGGAAATGGAAAAGCCAATTAGCCAGGCCCTAACTAACCAGAAGCAGGGGGCGAACAGTAGAAAAAGGGGAGAAATCGAGACCAAGGGGAGGGGGAAGGACAAGAAGCAGAAGAGCACAGTGAGAGCAGAGTAAGGGAGAAGGAAACGAGAAGTGAACAAAGGGGAAGGCAAGACAAAGGAGAGGACAAACAAAGGCAAGAAGGTAGCTCGAAGGGCATTGTTGCAAGGAGGGAGTCGCACCTGAACATCGTGGGGTCTGCACCACAAGGACAGCAAATCAAATTACAGTATCAGAGGTAAGCCTCCATCATGCTACTGAACTATGCATTTAGCATTTACTGCATTAGACTGCCATTGTCTCTGCATCCAATTAGCAACTAGATTCTAGGGCATAGCACAAGGGTGAAATCAAGACCATGACTCTCTTCTTAGCACTGCATTTTCCCAAACATCTACAAAAAAATATAGGTGGTGGAGTAACCACTCAATAGTGTTGTGGACTTGGTTGTCCTTACACATCAGAGGGAAAAAATCTTACAATCGTGTCCTCTTGACCTTATAATTGCTTGGTTAGTTTTACTTTCCAGGAGTTAGGGACCTTGCAGTCATGTTTGTGGCTTAGCCACCTTCCAGCAGGTGTGGTTGTAATGTGCTAGGACAATTTTGCCCTAGTTTTACCCTTGAGGGACTAGGGTTTCAATAAACGTTCAGGTATAGATAGTGACAGTATAATTAAATGAAATTATCAATACTGCAATTATTGCTCGTAAATAACTCTACAATCCAACAAATACGATTGCAATGGCATCAGTGATTTAGCAGTCCAATATCAAACAATTTGAATCCACTACATAGACTATAATCAAATATGTCGTGCTCTAATAGTTTATAAGCTGACAACCCTTACAAACTTCAATAGTTCAACATAAGAAAAATCTCATTCAGATCTGATGACAGTCTTCAGCCCTACAGACTTCAATAACAGAATTTATAAGCTAAATTTTACGATCTATAGTTAGCAACAGTAGGAATTATTATGAATCCAATAATCAATCGGATGTTATACTTCGATACCACGCTTGTCAATATCTGCAGCCACAGGAAAGTCAACGATTTGCCTCCCGAACCACTGCAAGGAGAGATGACGTTGCTTGTCCACAAGTGTTTGGTTGACTCAACTTTTGTTCGAGAATCTCACAAGGCCCCAATTCGACTACAGGGATCCACAATCGGAATTATGCCCGAATGATCTAACAGAACCTTCAATAATCTCAGGTCTTGCTACAATTATTATCCTCATGCTTCCACCAGAGTCTTTGATACTCTGTGACAGGAGTCGCACCTTTCGTCAGCACTGGGATCTGTGGAGTTCGGCTCCAGGAAACTCTAGACGCCACAGCTACAAGACTTGCACTTCGTTCCTCAACTTCAGGCCTGCGTAATCTGCTTTAGAATACCTAGTTGGCTACAAAACTTTTGTTCATGTCCCAACACTTCATGTGGACATAGAATAGATGTGTTACAACCGAGAGCCTTGAATTCTTTGTTAGATTGATGCGAGGTTGTCTTACGTCAACAGAACTAAGGTTTCATGGATCTATTTCAGGACAGGGTCCACGATTACGCACAAGCCGAATTTATCCTCAAGATCTCACTTCTTAGCTGAGTCGAGAGTTACCCTTCCAACTCACTTCTTGTGCGCACGTGAGATCCAATCAACCTCAGGAATGCAACCCGCCTAACCTCAGGGATATAGCGAAGGGCTGAGTGGTTGAACAAACTGTGACTTGCTTTGCACTCTCGTATTGTTGAGTCAACGTTTGCTCCTTTTCAATCCACTATGCAGGAAACCCATGATGTAACTCATTGGTTGGAAGATGAGGGGTGATCCTTAATCTTCCTGTGTCCAATTACTGGCCCTAACCAGAATTTTACCACCACAAAATACACTCCAATCAAACCTTTTCTCTTTGTGGATTAACTACCACAAAGAAAACTTGGCCCAAAGAATTATCCTGCCTTAAAACCTCCAAACAGAACAATTGTTTCAGCGAGTCTCCACAACTTAATCCCATAAATTCGTTATTTACCAAAAATCAATTGAAATGTCCCTCTGAGAATTAGGCAAGACAAATGAGAAGAAAAAGGAGATTGACTAGGATGGAATCTTTCACCACCGAAATCAATCAAAGAGAAAAGGGGTCTTAAAACCCTCAAAGCCTCAAGCTCAAAGAACAAAGATAAAAGATTCAATCCAATCATGATCAAAATGAATTCATCCCTCTCATATTTATAGATTTCCTAGAGGGCTCTCTCCTCCTTAAATGATTGAGTAAATTTCACTTCAAACCCCAACTTTGGGTTTCTTTGCCCAACTGCCCCAAAACTTGCCCAAACATTGGGTTTTTTGGGGTTTTTCCCCTTTATTGAGGACTATAGCCTACAGGGATTGATAGGCTACTACGTCCCTTGGGCCAATTAATCCTCTCGGAACATTACAGTTCCCCCTTCCCAACATTGCTTGTTCTAAAGCAATGGCATGTCTGGTTGCTGCATCAATTCCATGTTGTCTGCAGTTGATGGTATCCAATTCTCAGAAATTTGATTCTGCAAGTTTGTCTCTTTTCCTATGAGCAGTAGATTTGATCCTAGAATAAATGATTTTGGTATTTTGGCAGTAGCAAGCCCCTTTTTATACACCTTTAGGCCCATGAATCTTCCAATAGATGCAAAAATTTGCAAAAAAATCTTGTTACGGAGACTGATGAACTCTTCATTAGGTCTCAAATTACCTTGATTCAATGCCTCTATACCTTTTGTAATTGCAGATGATGAAACAAGATTCCTAGAAGAAGGCAGAAGAAAGCGTCCATTTTTGACGTTGATTCCAAGAGTCACACAGCATTGCCCATCAAATTTAATTCTTTCTTGTGAATAGCCTAACATCTTAGCTAGTGCCATATCAAAATCATTCCCGCAATACTTCAAAATAATATCATCCTCAGCTTGGCAAAACTAACTGTTACGCTTGAGCACCCTTTGTACTTCCGACAAACAAGTATGTACGTTCCAAGAGATAACCTTCAACAATAAATACTCTACATCAATACAACTTTGGTCAAGCAGAAACTCAGCTTTATTCCCAGTCTTAGAGTCTAACACAAAGGTATTATGAGAGTAGATAACATGTTGATCTTGTTCTGGGAAAGGTATGCAACCTAAATCTGCTCCAATTTCTTTAATAGAATCCAGCCAACAAATGATTTTTATACCAAGAGTTTTCATGTTAGCTGAAAATGTATGAGCCTTGTAAATAAGATGGTTAGTATTCGCCTTAGCCAAAGGCCTCTTTTTTTGATATATTCCTACTGCCAAGTTACTTTGCACTGTTGGTCTTGAAGATGTAGCAGGGTTCTTAGTTTATGCAAAACGTCAAAGTATTGGACCATGTATCTGCATTTCTATTTGTTTCAGGGCACTTAAATGAGGAGTCACTGGCTTAAGCAAATCTAACATAAGCAAGCCTTTACCCCTAATGGATTGACTGAGATTGCTCTACAAATTTCTTCCACAGTTGTTTAATTCAACTATCCTAAATGTAGAGTTCAGACCTATTGTTGGTTTAGAACCAGATGGTGTAATATCATGAATGCTTATATGAATTGTACTCTTACCATTGCTTAGTAGTAGTGGCAATTGTCCTTGTAACCCCATTTCCTTTACCAGTTGTTGTTCCATGAGTGACAGTCCACTACTTCTTCTCCTTGACTAAATGGGGAATGGTTGGTGATTGTCAGTACCACACAAATTTGCTTGTTGCACCTCTTGAAAAGCAAGCATTATGCATGCACTGGGTCGTGCCCTCATATTTCCTGATATAGCTTCATGTTCAGAAGTCATTGTAGGGTTGCTTAACTAGATTCCTTTTTGCTGGAACTGAGAAAAATGACTGGGAACTTTGTTTGAACCACTAGAATTGCATATAGAAGGTGATACAAGAACCTCAGTCTGCAAGCCTTTGGTCATTCCCAATACCAGAATGGAACCACCCTCTTGCTGAGTAATATTTGAGCATTGAACTTTCAGTATAGGTTGAGTTATCCCATGAAATAAAGTTCCAGACCTTATCCCTATTCTGAGTTGAATTCCATGAATCCTTCCACCCAAAATTTCTAAAATAGAGTCATGTGAAATTGCTCCTACTACATTTTGAAACAATGCCCTTACATGGCTTACAAGCTCCACATTCTCTTGTTTGGAACCAAGTTGAACAACTCCATATGGTGTTGCTACTGCAACTGTCATTATTCCAACTGCAAATTGATTCTTCCATTCAACGAAATACTCTAGATTTGAACATCCATTCTTTGGACCAAAGGAAAACCCTTTCTAGAGGCAATTCTCTTGAAAACCCCAACGATGCTTCCCAGCAGATGCAACATGTCCAATGACACCTTGTCCAAGTGAATACGTTTGGTTTGACATCTGAATCATAATGGATTGCATCTAATCCTCCATAGAACACCCATCTGAACCATGGGCTTCATCATCAAGTTGATTTCCTCCAGTATCCCAACCTTTGAGAAATGAGTCACGTATTGTTAGTGTAGAAAGATTTGAAATGCCTGGGGGTTTTGCAGATTCATAGTAGCCATCTTCCCATGTCATAATCAACTTATCTTTTGAGGGCATCCCTTTATCAATTCTAATGTCCTTTATACTAAGCTCATCATCTTTCGACAGATTATTTGATTCAAATGCTCTAGATCCTTCATTGCTTTGCTCAGTTGATTCATTGTTTGCAGCTTGGACAACCTCATCTTGAAATTGCACAGATCCTTCATCTGGTGTAGAATTTTGGCCAGCATCTGTCTCCTCTACTTGACTGACAGAAAATGCACCTCCAGGTTTATTATTAATATTTGTTGAATTCAAGCCACCACCCACTGTATCTGAGACACCAAAAGTAGAAGCAATTGGTGCATGTCGGCCATCCTTCCTTTCATTTTCCTCATGCCCATTTGTACTTCCAGTTTCAACTTCTAGATTGCGGAGGCTTTCATCCATAGTTGCACCACTTCCCTCACTATGCTGACTTTCAGATTCTATATCCCTATTTCCAGTTTCATTCCCTCATCTCTCATCATCACATCAGGGTCATCTATATTGGCTAATGTAGCAAATCCTGATCCTCTTTGTTCACTATGTTCCACATTAGCAATTCTGCTCTAGTTGTGATGGTTCAACCTTGCTCATTTGTTGTTCACCATTTTGTTGTATACTTACATTGTTCACTGTGAAACGGGTCTGAGCATCAGTTGCCATATTTTGTTGCCCTTCATCACCATTATCTGCACTGGGAGCAACACCTTGCTTGGGCTTATGATCAGTATCGCTTGGTTTATTTTTCTTGCCCCTATTCCAGAAGTCGTTCCATTTTATTTTTCTTAGATGTTGCGGCATTTTGTTGAATTCTTCTAATCTTCGGATCCTTTCTGCTTGCTGCTCTTCTAGCCTCTTCCAAGACTCAACTTGTTACCAAAACTCACATACTTTTCCCGAAAATTTGCTTGCAGTAGTTCCATTTGCACATACCATCCAGGCTGGCAAGATTTTTGATCTAATTCCACTGTAATGTACTAGGGCAATTTTGCCCTAATTTTACCCTTAAGGGACTCTGTTTTCAATAAACGTTAAGGTATATATAGTGACAGTATAATTAAATGAAATTATCAGTACTGCAATTATTGCTCGTAAATAACTCTACAATCCAACAAATACGATTGCAATGGCATCAGTGATTTAACAGTCCAATATCAAACAATTTGAATCCACTACATTGACTATAATCAAATATGTCGTGCTCTAATAGTTTATAAGCCGACAACCCTTACAAACTTCAACAATTCAACATAAGAAAAATCTCATTCAGATCTAATTACAGTATTCGGCCCTACAGACTTTAATAACAGAATTTATAAGTTAAATTTTATGGTTTACAATTAGCAACAGTAGGAATTATTATGAATACAATAATCGATCGGATGTTATACTTCGATACCGCAACTGTCAATGTCCGCAGCCACAAGAAAGTCAACGATTTGCCTCCCAAACCACTATAGGGAGAGATGACGTTGCCTGCCCACAAGTGTTCGGTTGACTCAGCTTTCGTTCGGGAATCTCACAAGGCCCCAATTCGACTACAGGGATCCACAATCGGAATTATGCCCATATGATCTAACAGAAATCTTCAATAATCTTGGGCATTGCTACAATTATTATCCTCGTGCTTCCACCAGAGTTTGTTACTATGTGACAAGAGTCACACATTTCTTCAACACTAGAATCTGTGGAGTTCGGCTCCATGAAACTCTAAACGCCACAAGTACGAGGACTTGCACTTCGTTCCTAGACTTCAAGACTCTGTAACCTGCTTAACTTTTGTTCATGTCCCAGCACTTCGGTGGACATAAAATGGACACGTTACAACTAAGAGCCTTGAATTCTTTGTTAGACTCATGCAAGGTTGTCTTACGTCCAGAGAACTAAAGTTTCATGGATTGTTTTCAAGATGGGGTCCACAATTACGCCCAGGCAGAATTTATCCTCGAGACATCACTTAGTTGAGCCGAGAGTTACCCTTCCAACTCACTTCCTGTGTGCGTGTGAGATTCAATCAACGTCAAGAATGCAACCTACCTAGCCTCGAGGATATAGCAAAGGGCTAAGTGGTTGAACAAACTGTGACTTGCTTTGCACTCCCGTATTGTTGAGTCAACGCTTGCTCCTTTCTAATCCACTGTGCAGGAAACCCGTGACGTAACTTGTTGGTTGGAAGATTGGGGATGATCCTCAATCTTCCTGTGTCCGATTATTGAAATGATGGCCCTAATCAGATTTTTACCACCGCATAATACACTTCAAACCTTTTCTCTTTGTGGATTAACTACCAGAGAGAACTTTGCCCAAAAAATTATCCTGTCGTAGAACCTCCAATCAAAAGAATTGTTTCAGCGAGTCTCCACAACTTAATCCCAGAAATTTGTCATTTACCAAAAATCGATTGAAATGTCTCTCTGAGAATTAGGCAAGAATAATGAGCAGAAAAAGGAGATTAACTAGTGTGGGATCTTTCACCACCGAAATCAATCAAATAGAAAGGGGGTCTTAAAACCCTCAGAGCCTCAGGCTCAAAGAACAGAGATAAAAGATTCCATCCAATCATGATCAAAACGAATCCATCCCTCTCATATTTATAGATTTACTAGAGGGCTCTCTCCTCCTTAAATGATTGAGTAAATTTCACTTCAAACCCCAACTTTGGGTTCTTTGCCTAGCTGCCACAAAACATGCAAAAACATTGGGCCTTTTGGGATTTTTCCCCATTATTGAGGACTATAGCCTACAGGGAATAATAGGCTACTACGTCCCTTGGGCCAATTAATCCTTTAGGAAAATCACAGTGGTATATACACTTGGTAAAGATTTCATGCGGAATATTGTGCAATAAACTTAACCCTAATCTCTGAGTGAAGAACAAGCAATTGTTTGGCCCTCTGAGGGTTTAGGAATGATGGAGGGTGGAGGATTGTATCTCTAGAATCCCTCATCAAATAGTCGGTGGAGGCCTCAGGCTGCCCTAGGCTCACACTCATTTAGTAAACTTTGGGTTCCCAGCTCAGGGTGGAGTTGTTATCTCAAGGTGGAGGAACACCTCTGGAATCTTGGGACAAGTGAGGGTGGAGATTTTGTCTCTGGAATCCCTCATGGTTGTTGGGTGGAGGAAGATTACCTCTAGAACCCCTGAACAAGCCTGTGATTGAATATTCTTAAGCAAGAAGGGTGGAGGTGTGGAACACCTCTAGACTCCCTAGTGCAACTGAATATTCTTAAGCAAGAAGGGTGGAGGTGTGGAACACCTCTGGACTCCCTAGTGCAACTGAATATTCTTAAGCAAGAAGGGTGGAGGTGTGGAACACCTCTAGACTCCCTAGTGCAAGTTGTGAACACCTCTGGACTCCCTAGTGCCACTGAATATTCTAAAGCAAGAAGGGTGACAACTGCATTCCTGGCAATCTACCAATGGTTGGGAAGGAGATTCGTGAGCCTGGTCCCATTGCCAATCCCATGTCACATACTATTGAGTATCTTGGTGAGTATCTTAATGTGTTGGCTTGCCCAATACATCTGAACAAAGCTACAGGATTACATTGTTGTGTGCTTAGGCATGGTTGAAGGAGTGGATGGTGGTGTCTTGCTACATCAAGTATTGGTCTGTTGATACCTCAGCGTGACAACGCACAGCTTCCCTTGATATTGACTTGAGATACAAGAGTCTCAAGGTCTGAATAGTGCCTGGACATATCCCTGTTAACAAAGGATAGCTATTGGTTTAACTATCATGCATTTTAGTGGCTAGTCTGTGCATCGTTTTGTAATCCCTAGGAGTCATGACAAGAGATTTTCTCTCCTGTTGTGTTTGGTCCTATGAGCTACTTAACACTCCGTCGTATTAAACTATCTCTGGTAATCCTTTCACCAGTTCATATGTATGCCACCTTATTATAAAAATAAGTACTGATAGAACAGAAAACTTGTAGGCAACCTTAGTGTGCAACCTACTGTCTTAAATGGGACCTATCGTCCAACAATACCACACCATTGTATGACATAACATCGCAGTAAATAAATTGATTGCCCTCAGCGTGGATGGTATATATGAGGTCAATGGTTCCCACACTGCCCTGCTTTACTACATAGGCATAAGGTAGTATTGCAATATGCAGTCATCAGCGTCATAAACAATTATTAGACTCATCGGAGGCTATTTCATGTGCTGCCACTAGTGATTCTCACCAAGCATCACTGGTTACTCCATGAGTTGCAAGTACAGGCCTCTTGGATAGTGGTACTCTTAGAGATATTGAAATAAGGCATGATGTGTAGTTAAGCACCAGTATGCCACATTCCACTTAACATCAGTATGCCATACTTCTCATACACAACATTATAGATACAAGGCATTTAAGACCTTACTTCAAGCCTAATGAAATGATATTGTGGCTTATGATTGACCTCACTATCTCATGCAACACCCATGTCTTACTAACATAAAGGTCACGGTTCTACTGTGTTTCTGCACTTTTGTCCCTAATCTTTTCCATAATTTAACATGCCCTTATCAGTGGTTGCGTAGCTGTTGGGTCTCTTATATACAGTAGTGAAGAATAAAACAGTTAAGTCTTACCCAATATGGAATTACCACATGTTGTTTAGCTCCTAGGTCTACAGAAGTAAGAACAGATTGAATCTAGTATGAGTTTTGCACAAATAGCAAGCCATTCCGGGGTGGGTGCTTGTTGGACACCTAATCCTCAATGGGTTAGTGTGGAAGCCAAATGGACAAAAGGAGCCCAAGAGACCTTGGGATGTGGAACCCAACGGTCACATAATGTACTATAAATGTATATCTCTTGTTAATAAAAATTGTACTCTCATGATTTATCCTTCATAGTCCTTTGTTGTCCATGTGTGTTTAACATGGTATCACAGCAGGCAATTGCTGGTCCTGCTCCAATTTGAGCCACTTGTTTTGTGGTCTCTATATATATGTCAGTTCTGCCTTTCTCCTAATCAGAATTGAGCAGAATTGCCACCTTATAAAGCGTTTTACTGTGTGCAGACCTGCCAGTTCTACCCATCACCTGTAATGCTCCATTAATTCATTATCTGCTAGAAATTTGTTGCCTCTCCTACCTGACCTGTGGCATTGTATACGCTGCTGCACCTGACTCTGGCTATTTTAAGACTCTCTGTACCTGCGCTCTCATTGTCTGCCATACCTGCGCTCTCTATCTGACATCACCTGCGCTCTCTGTACCTGCGCTCTCATTGTCTGCCATACCTGCGCTCTCATTGTCTGACATTACTTGCATACTTTGTGTTTCAATCACATCGCTTGGGTTTGGCTTTCCATTGACATCGCTTGGATTTTCATTTCCTTTTACCTGCAATATTGAACGTTGTCACATGGAGGAGATGCGGTGAGCGTGGTCCCGTTTGGAGTCTGGTGGAGAAGCGGGATATTGTGGAAAACACTGCTCCAATCCACGCATGAAAAGAATGTTGTCACATTGAAGAACGCGGAAACGTGGTATCGCTGTTACAGTTATTACTAATACGCATATAGTCACCATTCCGTTGAACGCTGTTACGTTTATACGCATATAGTTTTTCAATGAAAACGCATATAGATATGTTAATACGCATATAGTTTTGGGGAAATGGTGTGATTTGAGGTCAAATAAATCAGAATGGACCTGATATGCGTGGTTATAATACCTGATATGCGTGGTTATGTTATTGTTAATGGAAAATGAATTCTCCGAGGAGTGCAGAATTGCGTGGGACGAAGTAGAGGAAGTGAGCCAGGCCAAAGCCCACTTTCGCCTACGCTCCGAGAAACAGGACCCTTTAGAAGGTTACTGTAAGGAGAATCCAGAGACCGATGAGTGCCGTATATACGAGGACTGATGAGTGTTTGAAGTGGATCTGTGTTTGAAGGAACATGCAACCTTCCTTTGCAAGTGTGACTCCTCCCATCTTCAATGTGATATAATCAGGTAATTTGGGTCTCATCCCAAGTGCCTCTTCATCTTTGAAGACTGTATGCTTGACATATATCTTGTCAGTTTGACGCCGAAAAAAAAATCGGGCTGAGTTGGAGCATAGTGGCCCAGACTCGAAGATAAGCTGGAGGTCTCAGACAATTCCTCCTTAGAACTAGCTTTCACAACCTTGGAATACCAGTGGCTGGAACTGAAGGGCGTGCAGAGAGGTTGTAAGCGCCTGGTAGCAGCGCCGCGCAGAATTTGAGTACACAAACCTTTGAGCTTCAGCATTTTCTTCTTCTTCTGTTGGAGATGGTCACAGCGCGTAGGGTTTTTAACTGTGTTTGGGTGCCAAATCAAAGGTGTTGATTTTGGAAGCGATTGATTTGCGAGATATATAATTTGGAGCAGAGAGATTCTCACTGAGGATGACTCTACAATTATATGCAAAGTTATAATGTTTTGTATCGTATATGGCAAATGGATTAAATGCTTAGATTAGTAGTGTTAGGGGCATATTGAACATTGGTGTTACACCTTAAGTTTTATTTGGAACTACAGTAAAATGCCAGTTTGATGGAGATTTTGTTGATGGGAGATTTGATTTCAGTATCAAGGACAACACATGTCAAGTTTGTGCAAGGACGTGTCTGGACCAAGACTAGAGACCAAATCGAGTGGAATATCAGCCCATCTTGCTCACTGATTGAACATGGAAGCTGTTGGGGCAATTTGCATATGACTGGTACGAGTTTCAGAGTTAATAACACTGCTGGACATGGCCAATTAAAGGCTATTATGTATGGTTGTTTTCCCTGAAAGGAACTGATAAGTTAGAGACATCTTTGCTGAAACTACATTACCAGTGAACTATTAACAAAGGTACTATTGAAATTAAGACACCCGTGGAGCTTATTAAGAAAGGAGACAATGTTGGTTCTTCCGAGGCAGTTTTGCTGGCAAAGCTTGGTACTCGGCCATTTTCCTATGGATTGATTGTGTAGTCTGTATACAACAATGGATCGGTATTTGATCATGATCTCACAAAGGATGATTTAATAGAGAAATTTACTGTTGATATTTCTACTGTGACAGCTCTTTCTAGTATTTGAAGGATCCAAGAAAATTTGCAGTTGTTGCTGCCCCAGTTGTGGAACTGTATTTAAAACTCATTATAGTTTGTCTACATATATGCATTGATTCCTTGATTCATTTGCTGCACATTTATAAAGGATATTGCTGTGTACTGTGAGCGGGTATTACTTTTCTGCATTGAGTAGTAGTTGTGATCAGTTTTTTAAGGCGTAAAATCTGACATTGAAAAAAAAAATGGCCAGAATCAATGAAGTATTAGAGTTCCTCAAAACTCTCATATTGTCTACTACTCATGATACATTAAAACTCAGCAAAGTTTCTCTCACAGACATTCAGGTCTGTCTACAAAATGCACAAGAGAATATTGAGTTTTTGCAGCTTGAGACAAAGCTACAGCAGGAAGAATTACAGCAGTGGAGTCATCATTTTGAACATGTTTCTGTTTAGAACATTGAGACTGCAACCTATCAGAAGCAAGTCAATAATGTTACAACTGGTTCAGATTTAGTACCCAATAAAGCAATAGTTGTACATGCAGATGCAGAAACTCAGTCTGCACTTCCCAAGCCTATCATCAGACCTTGGGAACAGCTTGTCCACAACAAGCACAGAACTGGTCTTGGATATGACAAGGACTTGTCCTTTCATATTCCAGACTACTCAAAGCCCATTCAGTTTCAGAGTGCTGGATTCATTCATGACAGTTCACCTGCTCCTCATGACAGTTCACCTCCAGTTGTTCCAGTTCACCTCCAGTTGTTCCAGACTCTGCCCCTCTTCCACAACAACAACAACAACAGATTGTGAAATGCCAACTGATGAGCCCCAAATTTGGTAACATTTTGGGCTCATTTGGCCTAACTACCCTTGCTCAACCCTTCATTTTTCATGACTTATGCATCATTTTTTAGTATATTTATGTCATTTGTACGAATGAGGGCAGTCACTATTCCTAGGTGGCTAACACGTGCTTATTTCAGGTTTTTTTGTCATTTAATGGAGCAAAACCACGAAGATGAGGGCTAGGAAACAGCCAAGATGGGATTGAGATTTTGTAGGAAGGTTGTCCACAGCATTGAATGGCCTTCCTCGTGATCTTCACCCCCAACTCCGAGCTCCAACAGCCACCACCACCGAGTTAGAAGGCAGCCAAACGGATTTTGAGGAAGCAGCAGATCACTCTTAGTTTGGTCAGCCAAATCCCACTAATTTAGGAGGCCAGCTTGGCCCTCGTAATGTATAAATGATGAGGTTGTAGCCTTCGAAAAGGACTTTTGAAACCTTGTTGCACATTCTGGATTATGAGCTGTTAGCTCTGTTTTGCTCTTTTGTAAGCCATTTTTGGCATGTTATTGGACTTATGATTATTATCTTTTAATGGAAAGCAGGCAGATTTGAGTTCAGTTCTGAGTTCTTAAAGGAGCCATAGCTCTCGGGGTTGGGCCCAACCTGAGAGCCTAAGGTCTCCTTCCCTTGTATCGTTACCTTTCTTTCAGCATTGTATTTCTTTTCCTTTACATGTATTTGGAAACGCAGTTTGCTGAGTTGAATTTCTTGGTGTGGTTAAGTAGGTTAGCTTTAGGAACAGAGTTGCTTCAGTAGTTTAGAATAGAGTAAGGAGATTGGAGTTAATAAGAGTTCCAAAAAAGGGTTGACTGCACACTCATTTTCACCTCTGTTTAGGGGTTGGAATTGCAGACAGTGCCACCCACCAAAAACAGTGTTTTACATGTTCATGCAATCTTTGATACAATGTTTTCGCTGTAATAGTTGTCCATGCGTTCAGATCTTGTGGAATGATTCTTTGCTTCAGTACCATGCATGATTTTCCTTAGCAATAACGTTGTTGTTCTTTGGTTTTACTAAACAGTTAGAATAGGATCATGATATTTCGGTTATGTGCAGGACGTGGATGATTTGTTTCGTTTACACTGTGCAGTGCTACTCCCTCACTCCCTTATCCTTCTAAGTCGTGCCTAGGCCATCTACTCATCTCCCAGTTAGACCACTTGCCTCCCAACTCTTCTATTACCCACGTTATTTCACCTTTTCGGCCTTCCATTCCCTCTACCCTCCTTTAGACCAACCAGCTTTGCACACCCCCTCTTCATCTCATCTCTCTGTCACTGAGTCACTACAAACTCCTCCCCTACCTCCCTATCCATCCATGCAGCCTCTTCCACTCATCCATCACCCAAAAATCCGATTATAGGACATCCTGTAGGAATTACTGAACTTCCTGTAGAAATTCTGAACATCCTGTAGAACCCCTGCAGACTTCCTGTAGAAGCTCATAAACACGGTTGCTTGGCACCCAGACTTTGTGAAGCTCTCTGAAAAGATGTTAGGGACTCCTTAGACCCTCTCTGAGCCTTCCTGACCTCTTCCAAGCATTTCTCCCCTTGACCTACCCTTGCACAGTAAAAACCCAGTTAGAAGCACATGCATAATAATTCCAACAACTTGAGCAAAAATACAAAAATATGTTCTCTTCAGATGAAAGTAGTCTAGGCACATGCATCTCACCTTAATAGAAGTAATGGCATCACTTTCAGTAGTTTGCATTCTCACCGTTGCATCAGTAGGACTAGCTGGTAGAATTAGGGTTTGCTAGGATTTTCATTTCTTGTTGGCTTTCAGTTCATTTTCAAAGTAGGTTAATTTCCTTCGAGTTAGCTTTCGTTCATCGGTTAAAAAGCTTCTTCTGAGAGCTCATAGAAGTTGGCTTGAGCCCTAGCGGACTTGTGCTAGCTGACCAAGTGACAGCTGCGACAAGAGCTAGTACTTGTGCATACAGCACCGTCGCTTCCAAGTTTGTTACGAACTACCGGGTTGATAAAATTAGAGAAGGAAGCTCCAGGAGTTGTAGCATTATTGCTACAATACTGGAGCCCACCACCAACACTGTGATCGAGTTGGCCATTTGAAAGATCACTGTTTTGATCTTCATCCATGTAAGCACTGTCATAAAACCAGTCATTCTTCACATAGATGCTTCAGAAATAAACGTCTTGCAAGAACAAAGATTCATCTTGGATGGATCGCTTCTTGGCAATGGGCATCAACAGCCAAGAGGATATTCCAAACACATGTCAGAACTTGTTCCAGAGTATTGAATAGTCTTACAGTTGAGTTTTCTCCATCGTCTCACCTTGTATCTGACAAGGGGGGAAATGATGATCATCTACAAGCTTCAAAGTCACATCAAGCGAGCCTGAGCCACAACCTGCCACACCAATTTCAGGGTTGTAGCTACAGACAAAGATGCCCATGAACATGCCTTCAGTTGGTAATCTGGGACACTTCCTCTAGCAGAAGACTTCAACTTCTTGCCAGTTTCGGAAGAATTCCAGGAACAAAATTGGGAACACTTCCTCTACCAGAAGACTCCAGCTTCTTGCCAGTTTTGGAAGAGTTTTAGGAATTGCAATAATCATTCCAGAGTTGTTGGTCATCCTTAAACCATCACAGGTTGAGACTTCCCCTTTTAGGTTGAATCTCTCCCTTTTATGCGGGGTGAGACCTCCCTTTCATGGTTGAAGGTTTCCCTCTCTAAAACAATAGGAGCACTTCCTCTAGCAGAAAACTTCAGTTTCTTGCCAGTTTTGGAAGAGTTCCGGGAACTGCACTAAGCGTTCCAGTGTTGGTGGTCATCCTTAAACCACCGCCCTTTATACCAACATTTCAGAGAGCACATTCAGCCTTGTGCTGCGATGCATTTTTGCACATTTTGTATTAAAGCTCTCTTCTTGGACTCATACATAACCCTTCGGATTAAGATGGGGAATGTTGGACACCTAATCCTCAATGGGTTAGTGTGAAAGCCAAATGGACAAAAGGAGTCCAAGAGACCTTGGGATGTGGAACCCAACGGTCACATAATGTACTATAAATGTATATCTCTTGTTAATAAAAATTGTACTCTCATGATTTATCCTTCATATTCCTTTGTTGTCCATGTGCGTTTAACAGTGCTGCACCATATTGTCAAACTCACCATAGCGTAAATGGCTGTCCTAATTCTAGATTGCTTACAATTTATGTTACAAGTGATAAAAAAGTTAATCTATGTACCCCGCTCATGATAAATGCAACTCTGGAATAGAGAGGATATCACACTGATTATGTTTGCATTACCGATATGCCTACAATCCAAATTCTCTATGGTTTAAATTAGTTAATTGCTCATGGAAATGCAACCCTTGAATAGAAAAGACAGCACAGTGACCATGTTTGCATTACGGTTTTGTTTACAATTCATATTATGAAAGATTTAAATTAGTTTATGAACATTGCTCATCAGAGATGCAACTCTTGAATAGCACAGACAGCGTGGTGACAATGTTGCATTGTTGATTTTATATCTTGATATGCCAGATGCAATTACTGCAATTACATTCTCTTCAGTAAAGGAGTTTAATGATATAGGAATGCTAGAAATCCAGGGTTTCAAACTAAACCATCTTAACTGATGTCATTTATTGTTTTGCTTACAACTTTTACTTTCCATAATTTAATCTAGTTGCTAATTACATAGGCACTTTACCCATGAGAGAGAGAAAAGTTGCATTGCTGTCATATGTTATTCACAGCATTTGCTCTTAGTAAAGAGGTAGGTTGCACTACAGTCCAGTGAGATCCGACAAAGGAATCTAAGGACTATGCTTGTGAGGCTCTAACGCAGCTTGCACGGGGGATACACACATTAGAAACCAATTATAAATTATAAGTCATCTCTGGTGGGTCTATAACAAATTGTAAAACACCTAAGGTTCAGCACAGTCAACCTGGCAATACATAAAGTTGTATGGTGTGCCAATCTCCTTGCTGTGAGAGTCTCTTTGTCTTATAAAACTATTAGAAGGCAATTACAACCTCCATATATTGAACCTCACCTTCACTAGCTATGAGACAAGAAGTCACCCACAGTGTATCACTCTGACTCATCATCTTGGTAGTATAAACCATTATTGCTGAGGTCACTAAAGGCTACCCACTCCTTCAGGAATGCAATGTGAACTCAATCGTATAATATTTTCAAGTAATCCCTGGGTTTTTTTAGTCATTCCTTAAAATAATAATAATAATAATAATTTTCTAAGGGGATGTTACACTCTGTATCAAAATGGTTGCTCTATAGCTCGACTCATGAAAGATATTAACCATAAGACTGTAAACTATTAAAAAAATTATTGAACACATTATATGCAGAAGTACATCCTAAGTTAAAACAAAAGATCTTCCTTAACCTTTACCTGGCCCCACTGACGCTGTGAAATCTTCCACCCGGCTGAACTTAAGTTCCTCACGCACTGAATCTATAAAAACAGAACCAAAAATATTATGAAAGATATAAAACAAAAACGAAACCAAAAATATTATGAAAAACATAAAACAAATACCAAAAATCTGATCGCGTGATAAGCAAACCTGATGTGTCTCGGCATCGAATCCGGAACTTTGATTCTAGTATGGGTTTACTCCTGATATACTAGCTCCTAGTTGAGAAGACGAGCGGTTAGGGCGCTTTTGCCGATCCTGAAATTCCGGGCGATCCCTTCTCGGATGGGATCTGTTTATTCTCAATTGCCTGGTGCTTGCAAATTGGTTCTGCCATCAATTTTGCCAGCCCTTGTCCTTCGCTAAACTTAGTAGGCTAATATTAAAGTCGCTGTCACATATTATAAAAATACATTAGAAAGAAATCTATAACACTAAATAGGTAAGAAGGAAACAGATTAATGGTCTCTGAAATGAAAATGACCTAATGGTCTTTGGACAAAAAGAAGGCTATCTCACACAGAAATTAAATAGCTCCTTCCCTTTCATTATTCTAAATCACAACATCTGTATCAGCTATCATTATCTGCATCAGTTAAACTATTTGGATTGCCTTAAACTGAAAAGGGAAAAAAATTCTGAAAACAATTTGGACCAAAAGAGGACTCTGCCACACAAAAATTAAACAGCCCCTTCCCTTCATGAGTTTAAATCTTAAAACAAATTCATGAGTTTAAATTTTAAAACAAATTACACATAACTGAAACCAAGCATACCTGACTTCACTTGTGACCATCGTATCTGTGGAATCTGCATTACTTTACTAGGCTATTTGGGCTGCCTTAATTTCCCACTATTAAACCAAAAAGAAAAAACCATGAAAAAAGAAGTAACAGAAAATGCGAGAGGAAAAAAATAAGCAACAGAAAAGACAAAAGGGTAAAAAACATGCTTAAAAGTTAGCACGGCCATGCTAAAAACACACATAAAATAACAATGCAGAGAAAAAAACACCAAAAACAATAGCAAAAGGAAAATGAAAATAAAAATGAAGAACAAAAAGAAGAACAGACGCAGATTCGGACTCTGGTCCGCATTCACAGCCAATTCTAAAATCCAGCCCACAACCATCGGAGTCTCCCATCACATCGCATCGACTCTAAAATCCAACTCCGCTCTGCATCTGCATCCAACTCTAAAATCGAATTTATACTTTACTCGAATCCATATCAAACTTGTTACGCCGAATGTGCTCCTCACGGGGTTGGGCTGGCAGTATTCATATCAAACTTGTTACGCCAATCAGAACCGGGAACTTAACGAAGCTCATCCGACTCGACATCTCTAACAGGTTCGATTCCGGCGGAGCTAGGCCATCTGAGCTCACTCGACTCGCTCTTCCTCTACTTGAAGACCCTGTCGACCCCCAGCTCGGCAATCTGAGAAACCTGAAGTCATTGGATCTTTCATTCAATGACCCGACTGGAAAAATTGGAGCTCACTCTCCTGAATCTGTTCTTTAACAAGCTCCATGGCGGAATCCCCGATTCCATCGGCAACCTGCGGACCTTGAGGTACCGAATCTCTGGGACAACCTACCGGTCACGGGTTCGATTCCCCACCCCCTCGGGAGAAATGGCAAGCTGCTTGCCCTAAACGTCTCGTCTGATAAGCTCACGGGCCTCATACCGCAGGATCTCTGCATGGGTGATGAGCTTCAGAGCCTCATTCTGCTCGGCAATTTTTCTTCGGCCCCATGCCGGTAACCTTGGGGTCCTGCATGTGCTGAAAAGGGTGCCATTGAGACCAGGATGCGGTGTAGAAGATTCATGCCTATGGTTTAGGCCTGCAGCACCCTTCTGATCGCATTGCCCTGGTTTGGAGTGTGTATGAATTGATGGTTTTACAGCGGCCTTCGTCCTCTGCATCCATGCGACATCACGCGCGTGCAGCGCTGCACCTCTCCCCGCCAACCTCTCCATCCAAATTCGCATTAGTGGCATGATGCATTTAATGAAGAGCGGGGATGTTATACTGTTTAGATTTTGTTTAATTTTTATGATTTATATTTTCTGTGTTGTTTCAACAGTTAAATTCGTGGCTTAAACAGGACCAGACACATCATCAAATTCAAATTGTGAGAGGGACAGGACACAACCCATTATTCTTGGGTAGAACAAAGTAAATAATTTAATTTTAAAATAAATTATTAATTTAATATATAAATGCTTTAATTTAAAAATATATTTGTTAGAAAAAAGTATGATATATTAGATAATTTAAAGTATTTTAGTTTATTTTCATCAAATAAGTTTTATTAGGGAAGAATTAATAATTTAATTTTAAAATAAAATTATTAATTAAATACATAAATGTTTTAATTTATAAATTTATTTGTTAGAAAAATTATGATATATTAGATAATTAAAAGTATTTTGGATTATCTTAATGAAATAAGTTTTATTCTTAGGGAAGATTAGGTAAATAAGTTCACTGGTAATAATTTAGGGCGATGTATTTACGATCTTTGTGGTAATTATTTACGATCTCTGCAGTCATAATTTACAATCTCTCTGCGGTAATAATTCACGATCTCTCTGTGATAATAGGAAAACACTCTGGGGCACGTGGTCTGCAGTCCGGCTTGTTCATATCAGGTGCACACATTCCTTATATTTTTCTAATACATATCTGCTCATATATTTTCAAGTATGAATAATTCACCACAATTACCAAATATTACCAAAGGCAGACCTAGCACAGTTACTCTATAGAGCCTCTATGAATATATAGAGTCTTTAGAGAAACGTAGAGAAGAAAGAGAAATCAAACTACAAACAGAGTTAGTAGCCATGCTGGAAAATAAATTCACATCTCTAGAAGACAAGATCCAAAAATAAATAGAAAATAAAATAGAACTATTGGAGAATAAGATGGAGGCAATGGAGACTAGGTTGAAGGTTATAGGTCGTAGTCCTCGGAGAGATCTTTCCAATGGGCTATCATGCGCGTCAAACGGAGATCGTATGCCAAAGTTACGACCCCGGGAAGTTGATGTACCAATTTACCCAAACGGGGCCCATAGTTTGGCGTTTCATCTTCTAGGGTTAGGTTTTGGAATGTTAAGGGTTTTCCATTGTTTCTCAATAATAAAATAGGCCTTCGAGCCTCATTGTAAAGATAGTTCGAAACAGTTCAGAGGCATGTAGCCGACACATCTCTTCTCAGAGATAAGCTACCATCGCCCTAGCTGGGTTATTTCTATTTGTAAGCATATTTCAGTATTCTCCATTAATGAAATGAAGTATTATTTCCGCTGCATCTATGTTTTTATGGTTATCGCATCTCTGTATTTATGGTTATCTCTGTAATCTATTGCGTTCCTGCTTAAATCCAGATCAAGGAATGCCATAATGATAAATCCAATCTCTTTTGTTGCTTTGTGGACTTTACAAAGGCTTTTGATATGGTTGCTATAAACAACCTTTGGAACAAATTAGAAGAGCAAAAGGTTCCTTTTGAGTTGAGAGCTGCCGCAATAAGGTTATACGAGAATGTAATTGCCAAGTTAAAGAGCAATGAGGGGTGGTTGAAAGATATTAAGTGTAATATCGGAGTTAAACAAAGTTACCCCATCTCCCCTACGCTACTTGGAATTTACATCGACAAGCTAGAAGTTTGTTTAGAGGAAGCAGGATGTGCTGGCACGATCTTAGTTGGGATATTCATCATCCTTCTTCTCTACGTTGATGATATTGTTCTTCTCGCAAGCTGCCCCTCTGATCTTGATAAGCAACTTATACTTCTTAAGGATTTCTGCTCTACCATAGGTATGATTGTTAACACTGACAAAACAAAAGTTATGATTATCAAATCCAAGGACACTTACGCTAATTTTATGTGTGACAATAGTAACTAGGAGGAAGTGTCTTCATACAAGTACCTAGGAATTGATATTTATCACAAACTCAACTGGAACTATAGCATTGAGAAAAGGATTAATGGGGATGGAAAGCTTATTTTGGTCTTGAAAATAATTGTAAAACGACAAACCTCGTAATGTGGGATAGAAAGAAGTTCCTCTTTGAAACTTTAGTCACTCTGGTTATGTTATATGGATGTGAGGTTTGGGGTTGTAGCATCTCTAGAGAATCCTGGAGAAAGATTGAGCAAATCCAGAAGTGTTTTATAACATATAACCTCAAAATTAAAAGCAACACACCCTATCCTATTCTCCTTATATAAGTGGGTCTTTCCCCTATCGAGAGCCTGGCTATGACTAGGCTTCTGTTGTACAAGCACAAACTCAATAACATAGGAGACCATAGACTTCCTAAGCTAGCTTTAAATTCCAGCTAAAACCACCTAAGGCTCAAACGAGGTTAGTATAAAGACACCAGGGCCTGGTTAAACCATTGGGAGATCGACGAGAATGTCGCATTGCAAAACATTAATAACATTAAAAATATTGTTACTTCTAAGTTCAAAGAAAAAATGTGGTGTGAGAAAGATTTAACAACTAAAATAAAATTAAGATATTATAAGGAGGTCATCAACCCCACCCTAGAAGATCAAAAGTATCTCTCTGTTTTAACTAGCTCAAAGAAGAAAATTAATATAGCCAAGATTATAACGAACTCTCATGAGCTCCATAGTGAAACGGGTCGTTGGGCAGTTCCTAAAACACCATGGATGGAAAGGTTCTGCCATCTCTGTGAGAATACGAACATCGAGGATGAAAATCACTTCCTCTTAGAGTGCCCCGCGTACAACCACATTAGATCTCAATTTCAAAATCTTTGTTGCAATACTGACCTTCCTAGCCTTTTACGTTGTCAAAATTACAGTGAGCTCGGGAGGCTTCTCTCCAAGCTTTTTGAGCATAAGAATAAAATCTTAAATCAAACTAAATAATTCGTTTCTTTAGGTCCAATAGACCAAAGTTTGATCTCAATGGACTTTAACCATCATCATCATCATCAATTTAATTTTAAAGTAAATTATTAATTTAATACATAAATTATTTAAAAATATATTTGTTAGCAAAAACTTTTATGATATATTAGATTATTAAAAATATTTTTAATTATCTTAATGAAATAAATGAATTATTAACTACATTTTGATAAATCATTTATTACATATTTGACTTGAGATTAAAATAAGGAGTTGTCTTTAGTACGATTTTTTGGAAGCTTTTCACGTGCAGTTTTCTTGGTTTAATTTTTCTGAAATCTGGCAGGAATTTATTGAAATCACAAGTTTGATGGGTAACCCAACATAATCCAAGTGCCCTAGGGGTTTTTCAAGTTGTTGAATCCATATACAGAGTCAAAAACCAATTTAAACAACACAAATCAAGATTTCATCACAAAATTTTCCGCAAACTTCCAACACTAGAAAGTCCAAAAATCACACTAAAAACAACTCCTTAAAATAAAACTTTAACCTATTTTTAAAATAAATTATTAAATCTATTACAAATATTAAATAAATTATAAATATGTTTCAAATAAATTATTAAATATATAAACCCCGAGGGATAGCTCAAATGGTCGAGTTCCCGTTGATAGTACTCTGCCGATTTGGGAGGTCATGGGGTCAAATCTCCTCGACGCCCTCGGGGTTAGGCCTGATATGGCCGACCGGCAGTTCCCTTCGGGTGGAGCTGCCCCGCTTCTCACTGTGGACGTAGCAGCCCACTCCGGTGCCCCGTGAACCACACTTAAAAAAAATTATTAAATATATTTTGTAGAAAGGACTTATAATATAATACCAGCATAGATTTATATTTATTCTAGATCTATCAAGTCTCGAGAGGGATCAAATCTTTTTTCACTCTATGCTAGTTTGCATATCAAGATATTTGATCCCTCTCGACACTTAGTAGATCTTGGGGAAAACCCACTCAACAACTCTTCCTTCAATAGTTTTCCTCAGATAATCCAAGACTCTTGACTTAGACACAGAGTTCCTCCACATCAAGCCAGCCCTTTCCTTTTTCAACAGATGATCACTTTCCAATAATGTCTTCGACTTAGATGCAACATTAGCAGTAGCAGCACTTCGATGCATTTGTAACTTCGACATAGAAAATTTGATCTTAATGTAACAACTTCGACCTTGAAGCACTTAGCTCTTTGATCTTGAAGCAACACTTCTACCTTGAAGCATCACTTCGACCTTTATGTCGTACATCGACCTTGATGCCCTCACATAACTTCTTGATGTCGTAACAAAACTTCAACGTTGATGTCGTAGCCCAGAAAATCGCATGTTTGAGAGAGAGATATTACCCAAAACCTTTGATCTTGCAATTCTCTTTATTCCATTGCAACTTCACACTTTTTCATGGCTTATTCTAGGAGATCGAACTTGTGTGAGTGAATGTCCTCCAATTGAATCTAACTGCTTCAATATATAGGCCTTTGGTGAAGTCAAATTACCCTTCTTGAGGCCAACTTGGCGTGGAGGTTACAAAATTAATTTTTTACTCAAAAATACTTATTTTTACATGATTCAAAAGCCCAAAAAGGGTTTTATTAAATGTACAATGACTCTAATGAATCAACATAAATCCTAGAAGTCCTCAATGGGGACTTTGACCTAAAACATGATGACCCAAGCATGAAACACATTATATAATAAGCCATAATAATAATAATAAATTTTTTTTTCATTATTTTTCATAAGTACATTACATAATGACTCAAATACATTCACGAATATTGAACCTAGTTACATTCTTCAACACTCTGTCTTAACTAGGGAGGTATTTATAACAAGTACAAGGAAGATCTCAACCTATATGAACTATGACGAGTTTATGCACCATAATGCCATGGACTAGATTCCTGAGCAGGCAAACCTATCCAAGGTCCTCCAACAGTTTAGGCACTCATAGTGCCACAAACTAGATTCTTGACTAGGGAAATCTATCCAAGTGGGACTAACATGGACTAAAGCTTTCAGCCTCTCTAGGTACCATCAAGCTTACTTGATAACCATCAACCTAGGGATCTAGGTGTGTATCTAAAGTTAGAGATCTATGACCAACTCCACCCTCCCTACCTTGGGACATAGACATCAACATAAAGTTTCGACCATATGTCCTCCCAGGAAATGTGTGTTACACACAAAGCCTCAATACTCCTGATTGTTCCAATCAATGATAAATTCTCCCCAGTCAAACAGATCGATAACAAATATCTCCCGATCAAACTGATTGATAACCAGCATGTTACAAACCTATGAGAGATTTACATGTACAAACACAACCCCGATCAGTAACAAACTTTCAAATGTGCATAAGTAAACACAAACCTACGAGGTCTTTCAAACAACTGATGTTGCTTCTCAATAGTAAGACTTCTAAACAAATCTTGATAGAAGATTCCTTAATTATACATCTTCCTTTCACATGCAACAACATATTCTCAAAGAGATCATGCTTTTCTTATGTCAACAACTCCTCAAAATGCATTCTCCAATTTCTTCTTTGAAGGTATCCATCATGACTATGTTATGCCCTCCCTCTCAACTAGGGAGATTCCTTTCATCCAAGCTCCCTCTTAACTTAGGGAGCTCAACTTCTTTTCTACGACATCGAAGAATCGTTCATGGCTTCCATCCTTCTTATCAATGTTATCATGACCATTATAACTTTATTCATTATGCTTATCAAATGAACATCTTCACCATCTTGAAGATTATGTACCTGCACAACTTAGATAGCAAGTACAACCAAAGATAGATGTCATCACTGCTGGTTGTTAATTGAGTTATGATAGATTTTCCCACCGTGTAAAAAAACAAAAGTATATATATATATATAAAATTAAAATTATATATAAAAAAGAATGTTTATATAAAATTGGGTTTATGTAATTTTGTAATAATTTTTTTACAATTATCATATTTGATAATAAAAACTTCAAAGTTTTTTTTTTTTTTTTTTTTTTTTTTTTTTTTTTAACAAAGTCGGTTGCTATATTAAGGGCTGAAAAAAGGAGAGGAGTCAAAGCTCCTGAAGTACATTAGATATCGATAGCAGCTTGGATCAGGAGAGTTACAAAATAGGGATCTCTCCTTGATTCTTTTTCTGCTTGTTCTAGTTCTAAAACTACCTGAGCTGCTGTAGATTCTTACATATTGGGATAACCAAAATTGACATTTACAAAGCATTTTAATCTATTTCAATATGGCTAATTTGTTTTGCGATTGATTCCTTTGGATTTGGATCCACTTCAGGCTGTTTGGCACTTGAGGAACTGGGAGCAGCTTTGTTTCGCTTATCCATCATATACTGCAGGATTGAAATCGATTCTTCAGCGTGGCTGCAGCGGTTTGATAGGTCACTGAACTGGTCATGCAGAGAGGCCACCCTGTGCAGGAACAAATCTATTTCAGCCCGGTATTTCTCGTTCAAGATGCAGTTATGATCCTCAAGCCTCGTCTCTAATATCCTTTGTTGATTCTCCAGAATGCGTTGTTGGGCCCTGACTTCCTCTAGCTCTGCTTGCAAGTCTGCACAGTGCAGACAATCTTCGCTGCGTGCCATAGAAACAGTTGCGGGAGATTGGGAGGGTATGAAGATGCGAATGAAGGGGGATGAAAAGCTCACAGCGCAGTGATCCGAAATGGTGGGGATGATAAAGAGTTCAGCGAAGGATATGAGAGTAAGACGCCTGTAGGCAAGGCAATCTGAAGAGGAGTAAAATGAGACAGTCCAGAGGCTCGTGGCAGAGCTTTGAGGCCAGAGGATGGTTAAGACGAGAATAAGCTGGTCCTGATGAGAAAGACGCTTGTAGGCGTAGCAGTCTGAAGAGAAGTAAACTGAGACTATCCTAAGGCTCATAACAGAGCTTTGAGGGCAGAGGATGGTTCTGGGATAGAAGCAGAGAAATCCGCGGGAGCCAAGCGACGAAGGGCGATAACAGCAAGAGAGAAAGGGAACCAAGCGACAGGGGGAAATAGCGCAGGGGAAAGAAGGATGAGTGAAAGATATAGGGGGGAGCAGGGATGAAAAGAGGCAGGAGAGGAGCCATCCAGTCACGGGGTGCTGGAGGGTGGTCTGCTGGCAGACCTGAACAAAATCCGAGTGAATCCATAAGACAAATCTGTTGGGAGATCTGCCAGCGGGCTTAATACGATTATCCCACTTAATGATTATCCGGTGGATTTCGTGCCCTTGAGCTATCTTATTGCAGAGGTCAGTCCCAATGTCAGCCCATGTAATGTGACTAATTTCGGGCCTGTCACCGATTTTGGGCTTGATGTTGATGTTTTCAGCTGAGATCATGGCAGATATTGGAGAGTATCTCTGGAATTGCATCTTAAGGTGCCAACAGGTCTTCCACACGCGTTGTTGGCGTTATCATCAGCCTTCTTGTTAAGGTTTCAGAGTATATGATAGTATTGGATGTCTTCCATCGCCTGATGAAGAATTTGGTTTCGTCTGTTGATTTGTTGGAGCAGAGTGTTGGGGGAGTTTTGTTGATGAACCATTAGGCGAATTACCACTGAGGAGTCCCCAAATACCTGTGCTTTCTTTATTCCCAATTTGCCTAGCTAGGTTAGGCCTTGATACAAAGCAAGAGCTTCGGCTCTGTTATTCGAAACCTTCCCTAGGCTCCACTCGTATTGAAGGATACACTCCCCTTTGGGATTAATAATCAGTCCCCCTGCTCCAGCTATACCAGGATTTGATTTGGATGCACCGTCGAAGAACAAGGAGTAACAGTTGCTCTTTTGAATCCAATTGGCAAATTCCTGTTCTTTTAGTCTGACTTTCCATTATCTAGCTTTTGCTTTGTTCTGAACTTCTCTCCTGTTGCCTTCCAATACTTTATGATGTCTGTCCAAGATGTAGCTTATTAAATCTCGTTCCTCAACACTATATTGAGTTTCATCGATTTTCCTAGTAGTGTTGGTTGAAATAGTTTCCAAAGAGAGAATTTTAGCTTTGTTGCAGGTTGTTCTTGTATTTGTGCTCTTATCTTAGAAAAAAAAATTGTTTCTTGCTAGCCATATTCGCCACATTAAGGTGTGGGGGAGAGCGTTCCATACTCTCTTAACCAAGTAACTTCTTTTTTCTTTCCAAGGACAACATTTTCTCCACTTATAGATTGTCTCAGCGATGGTATGCTGAGGGTCCCAGTTTAAATTGCCAATGAAGGACATCTTTCTCCAGCATTCTACAGCAAATGGACATTCTATGAATAAATGATACATTGTTTCTTCGGCTTTGCAGCAATTGGGGCATCTGGATGGCCCATTGATGCCTCTTCTTTTAAGGTTCTCTGCTGTTAGAATTTTGCCTTTCAGCAGAAGCCATATAAAAAATTTTATTTTTGGGAGAGATTCTGTTCACCAAGCAATTTTCCAATGAGGCCACAAATTAATCTGAAAAGTGCTGTTGCATATGTGTTGGTGACCTGCTCTGACTGTATAATCTGTTCCTGTTGGATCCCAACGAAAGCCGTCCATTTCATCTTCTTTGATAGGAGCCTTGCTGTGGAGAAGAGTCTTTAGGCAGGTGAGACTGGGTTCTAAGGCATTGGGAATTTCTGGGAAGGACCAGCCAATCCAAGCACGGGAATGAGGGTCCCAGTTGGAGATTTGAGCTAGCTTATAGATACCTTTCTCATTAAGGTATTTGATGACAGGAGTGGCTTCTTCGTGCATGCTCAAAGGTTGATGTCCCAATATTTTATCAGTTCCAAAGTTTGTGCTGGCTCCCCCCCTGGGACTTTCGAAATATTTTGGATCATCATAGGAAGAGCTTTCTTACATAACCTCCAGATTTTGGTAGAGTCTCTATTGGGGATATTGGAGTCAAGGAGATGCTGCCTGGGGAAGTTTAGATACTTGGTCTCCAGCACTCTTTTCCACCACATTGGGGCCTTGTTATTAACCTCCATACAATTTTCGCGCCAAAGGCCAAATTTAAAAATTTTGGTGCTCTGATGCCAAGGCCTCCTCTATCTTGAGTTTGAATAACCTGCTTCCAGTTGACTAAACTGAACTTGCTTTTGTCATTCTTTCCCCCTTGCCAAAGGAATTGGCGAAGGGCAACTTCCAATTTATGGTGAAAGATAGCAGGAGCCTGATAAAGAGAGAAGCGATAAAGAGGAAGGGAAGTGATACCTGATTTAAGGAGGATGAGTCTACCAGCTGGGTTAAGCCACATTGTTCCCCATTGCTGCACTTTCCTCTTCACTTTGTCTATGATCCCGTTCCAAGTTTCAGCCTTCAAAGGTCCCAAACTGACTGGCATGCCCAAGTATGAGAAATGGGTCCATTCAGATTTGCATGTGACACCAAATATGTTGGCAATGCTGTGAATAACCTGATTTGTCGTGTTCCATCCGTAAATACAGCTTTTGAGCTGATTTACCAAGCCTCCCGAGTACTCCATAAATTGATCTAGCAATTTCTTGAACCTTCTTGCAATTGTAGTGGAGGCTCCTCCGATTAATAAGGTATCATCAACGAACTGAGAGTGATTAATGTTTTTTACTCCGTTCCCAAATTTGATACCAGTTATAAGTCCCACTCTTCTGTTGTGATCCAGCACTTGACTGAAGGATTCTGCCATGAGAATGAAGAGATAGGGAGAAAGGGGGCAGCCCTGCCTAAGACCCCTGGATGATTGGAATGCTTCACCTGGTCTGCCATTGATCAAGGGGGAGATCCAGGGACCGAATATACAAGCAACAATAAGATTGATGAAGGAAGAATCAAAGCCCATCCTATTTAAAACAGCAGATAAGAAGGAGTGCCTTACTCTATCGAAGGCATTCGCCAAATCAAGCTTCAAGACAAATCCTTTCTCTTTTCTGGAAAGACTTGAGTGAATGGCTTCTTGGACAAGAAGAATGGAGTCAGTGATATGTCTGTTAGGCAAAAAGCCTCCTTGGTTTTCAGATATCAAGGAGGGGAGGAGGGGTTTAAGTCTGGTGGCTAGGATTTTGGTTAGAATTTTGTATGAAGAATTGCAAAGGGAAATGGGCCTGAATCTGGAGAAGGAGGAAGGCCGATTTTCCTTAGGAATGAGGGCTAAAAAAGTAGAATTGGTGAAACCTCCAAGCTTCCCTTTCCTTTGCACCCAGCGAATCATCTTTAACAGGTCTTTTTTTATCACAGTCCAGAACTCCCTGTAGTAGCAAATGGGAAATCCATCGGGCCCCAGCGCTTTATCAGGGTGCAGGCTCCAGATTGCTCTTTTAATTTCTTCTTCTTCAATTTTTTTGCTAATATTATCGTTCATCTCCTTTGTTACTCCTTTGGGCAGATGCTGGAGCAGGTTGGAGTAGTCTTCTGCCCCTTTGACTTCAGTTAGGAGGTCCTTGTAGTGCTTAGAAGCTGCATTCCTTATGGCCTCTTGAGTGCTGTGTCGGTTTCCTTCACTATCCAAGATTGTATTTACATTGTTTCTGAGCTTTCGAGCAGTGGCCTGTTTGTGGAAGTAAGCTGTATTTTTGTCTCCCCCTTGGAGCCATAATTGTCTGGATTTTATGCGCCATTTGGTTTCTTCCTCCCTATTAATATAGCTCAGCTGTGCATATAGTATGCTCTCTTGCTCTTTGCTTTGCTGCGTTAGTCCATGCTCTTCAATCCTTGCCTGCACATCTTCTAACTCCTTTTTAACCCTCTTTTTGTTCTCCTCTGGTTCCTGGTAACTTTCTTTGGCCCAATCCTTTAATGCCTTCTTGGTTCTTTTTAATTTGGTTTCCCAAATGAAACATGGCGAGCCTTCCACATGTTGGCTCCATGTTTCCTTGACAATTTCTCTGACCACAGGGATCTGATTCCATAGAGGACTATATTTAAAAGGGATGGGGCCAAGAGGACAGTGGGTTTCCAAAGTTAGGGTGATAGGATAGTGATCAGAAGCAGAAGTACTGAGGATGTTGGTGTATCCTACAGAAAAAGTTGAGAGGAGCGAGATGTTAACTAGAAATCTGTCTAATCTTTCCATTATATTGCCACTACCAATCCTGCGATTGCTCCAGGTATATTTGCGATTTTTGGGGATGATATCAACTAAATCATGATCCTGAATAATGGCCTCCAGGCGATCTCTAAATGGATCTGGAGCAAATGTGCCTCCCCTTTTTTCATTTGCATGCAATATCAGGTTAAAGTCGCCTGCAACTATGATATTTGGATTTCTTTCCCCATCAATGCTATTCTTCAAATCATCCCAGCAAATTTCCTTTTCTCTATAATGGTTAGGGACATAAACATTATATATGACCACTGTCTGACTACCTGTTCTGCTGTCAAGAGTAGTTCTGATCCAGTTCTAATGGGGATTTGCAGCCGTACAAATCCATTTGTTGTTATCCCAAATAGTAACAATGCCTCCCGAGGCTCCTCTAGATTCGCTAATGCTTCCCGAGTATTTTTTCTGCTGATCTATAATTTTTTTCATTTCATGCTGATCTTGTTTTGTTTCCTGTATCAGCATTATTTCTGGCTTCTCAGTGTAAATTAGATCTCTGAGGGCAGCTGTTTTAGAGGGGTGCCCTAGACCCCTGCTGTTCCATGAAAGGATTTTCAACATGGCACTTTGGGCGTGTGGAGAGGTGCTCGCCTCTCTTGATCTTTACCACTTGTCTCTTTCTCTTGATGTCCAAGGATGAAGGACTCTATAGGAGTTTGTGTGCCCATTGCTATGTCCTTTTGGGCGTTTTCGTCCCTGTGTTGTTTAGCGGATTTTCTGCCAGGGCCTGGTTTTTTGAAAGTATCGCTGGATGCTCCATGTTCTTTAGAGGAGCTTCTGGTAATCCTTGATGGGTGGGGCTCGAGAGGGGGTTGAGAGGAGATGGTCTGAGGATGAAGGGAGACAGGGGGCTCAGTGGAGGGGGTGTCAGGAATGGAATCATCAGAGGAGAGGATAAGAAAGGGGTTGGAGGAGGAGGGGAGGGGAGGATCGGGGAGGAGGGAATCAGACGGGGTGAGAGAGGGGGAGGAAGGACACTGAACAGAAGGACCAGGATTGCCTGAGTCCTTGGAAGGCTTGGGGGGGGGGGGGGGGGGATTTCTTCTTTTTAACAGGTTCCCATTGTCCGTCTTGTTCTTCATTCTCTGCATTTACAATTTTAGTGCATCTGTTAGCAAAATGCCCGTATTCGTGACATACCTTGCATTTAAATGGTATCTGCTCGTAGTCCAGTTGCTGTATATGGCTCCAATCGTCCACCTTTAGCTTTATTGCTTCCGGCAGTCCTCGACCTAAGTCCACTTCGACACAGATCCTTGCGCAGGCTTGCATGTTGTCCTTGGGCTCGCTACGATCAATGTATTTGCCAACGGCATTCGCTATGGCCCATACATATTCATCTCCCCAGCAATGGAGAGGTAAGTGTGGGAGACGGACCCAAACTGGAACAGCACTAGGGATATCCAGTTCTGGATCGAAATCTGGGGTCCATTTGTTGAGGTAGAGACCCCTGGAATCCATGAAATACGGCCCATTTCTGAAGATCAGGTCCTTGTCTGCTTTGGATTCGAAGTGGAATGTGTAGTACCCTCTTCCACAAAATCTGATTGATATCTTCCCTGAGATCTTACCTGACCAATTTCTTTCGACCCATTTCTGAACTGTTCTTGGCGAAGGCCAGAGGCCTGTGAATTGCCCTATGAGTCCTTTCTCGGCAAGAGATAGCGTTGCCATGCGAGGAAGGGTTGGAGGCAGCTGAACTTCCTGAACAATGTCAAGTTTTTTAACAAATTTCGAAATTGTTGGTCTGGGACGCTGGGGAGGGAGAGATTTTACCAGATCCGAGAAGGCTCTTTGAGGATCGTGATCCTCCTGAGGTGGATCCGGAGGGGCCATGGCTGGGGCCAAGGCCCAGGCCGCTGCGCTGCTCTGCTGTGGTCGATCTCCTAGGGTTCAGGTGCGTGCGGCTCCAGCAAAACGCGATTCCTTAATATTATAACTTTTAATTAATAGAAAAAATAAAAACTTCAAAGTTTTTGTTTATTTAAAAATTATGTAATTTTAGTCAATATAGAATTTGCCAAAATCTTTAAGGACATTGTTCCATCATGCAAAGATTTTGGATTGTTCATAAAACTTTTTTCATGTTTTAAATTTCCACTCGATTCATGTAATTTTATGGTTAGAAATGAGGTCATTTCTTCAAGTGGGCTTATCTCAAGTGGTTAGGTAAGAAAAGTTATTTATTGTATCTACCCAAGTTCAAATCCCACAATTGTGACATGTCACTCCTCGAAATGATGGGAAGTGTATTTGGGGTGTTCCTTGGGCACTTATTTCCTAGAAAGGAGAAGAAAAGGTCATTTTGCTACAAGAATAGCTTAATTCTACAAAATAATTAACAAGTCTGAAGTGCCAAAAGAACATGCCATATAATATGCTTACCTTGGAACCTTGATATCAAAAAATCAAGGTTCATGTGGCATGTTTGTTTGTGCTTAATACTTGAGGTTGTTAGAAAATCAGAAAGGAAGAAAGATTTTCTTATACTTGATAATTACTTGTGAGATTCTTGTGTTCTTGTTAACTTTCTTATGTTCTTATTTCATCTTAGTTCATCAAGTAATTACCAAAACAATAGTACGAAGATCAAAGACACCAGATGTAGGCGGACAGCTAAGGCAAAAACCCACTCTTGGGGAAAACCCACTCAACAACTTTTCCTTCAATAGTTTTCCTGAAATAATCCAAGATTCTTGACTTAGACATAGACTTCCTCCACACCAAGCCAACCCTTTCCTTTTTCAACAAATGATCACTTCCCAGTATCGTCTTTGACCTAGATGCAACAGTAGTAGTAGCAACACTTCAATGCAGTAGTAACTTCGACCTAGATGCAACAGTAGTAGTAGCAACACTTCAATGCAGTAGTAACTTTGACCTAGAAAATTTGATCTTAATGTAACAGCTTTGACTTTGAAGCACTTAGCTATTTGATCTTGAAGCAACACTTCTACCTTGATGTTGTACTTTGACCTTGATGCCCTAACAGAACTTCTTGATGTCGTAACATAACTTCGACCTTGATGTTGTAGCCCAAAACATCACATGTTTGAGAGAGAGAGAGATAACCCAAAACCTTTGATCTTGCAATTCTCCTTCTTCCACTACAACTTCACACATTTTCACGGATTCTTCTAGGACATCGAACTTGTGTGAGTGATTTTCCTCCAAATGATTCGAACTGCTTCAATATATAGGCTTTTGGTGAGGTCGAATTACCCTTCTCGAGGCCAACTTGGTGTGGAGGTGACAAAATTCATTTTTTACTCAAAAATAATTATTTTCACATGATTCAAAAGCCCAATAAGGGTTTTATTAAAAGTTAAATGACTCAACGTAAATCCTAAAAGTCTTCAATGGGGACTTTGACCTAAAACATTATGACCCAAGCATGAAAACCATGGTTTAATAAGTCATAATAATATTAATAAATTATTTTTTTCATTCTTTTTCATAAGTACATTACATAATGACTCAAATACATTTATGAAGACTGAACCTAGTTACATTCTTCAACACTCCCTCTTAACTCGGGAGGTATTCATAACAAGTACACGGAAGATCTCAAACTATATGAACTATGAATAGTTTAGGCACCGCAATGCCATGGACTAGATTCCTGACCAGGGATATCTATCCAAGGTCCTCCAACAGTTTAGGCCCTCGTAGTGCCACAAACTAGATTCCTGACCAAGGCAATTTATTAGAGTGGGACTAAGATGGACTAAAGCTTTCAACCTCTGTAGGTACCGTCAAGCTTACTTGCTAACCATCAACCCAAGGATCTAGGTGTGCATCCGAGGTTAAAGCTCTATCACCAACTCCACCCTCCCTACTTTGGGATATAGACATCAACACAAAGTTTCGACCATATGTCCTCCCAGGCAATGTGTGTTACATATAAAGCCTCAATACTCGTGATTGTTCCAATCGATAATCAATCCTCCCCAATTAAACAGATCGGTAACAAATATCTCCCGATCAAACTTATCGATAGCCAACATGCTATCAAACCTTTGAGAGATTTACCTGTACAAACACAACCCCAATCAATAATAAAAGTTCAAATGTGCATAAGTAAACACAAACCTACAAGGTCTTTCAGACAACTGATGTTGCTTCTCAATAGTAGGATTTCCAAACGAATCTTGACAGAAGATTCCTGAATCATACATCTTCCTTTCTGTAACAGCCCTCTTGAAAATTCCATGTAAAAATATATAAATACCATAGATGATGGGACACATATTCCAAGTTGAATGGTGGGCAGGACAACCTAGTGGGTGTTCATTTGGTTGTTTATGGCTAAGGAAATTGGCAAAAGGCAATGGCTAAGGTTTTGGGAAGGCATGAGGCATTAATTGGCATTTTATTTATGAAAATAATGGAAATTAGGAGAAAATGAAGGTGAAAGGTCACAGGTTGCACGTGAGGAGGAAATTGAAGGAAAATAATGGAAAATGAAGAAAATAGAGGCATCACTAATAAAAAGGCTTCTAAGGATCAATGGTGGAGGCTTAATCAATTTAGTTTTGAAGCTCTCTCATTATTCTCTCTCTCTCTCTCTCTCATACTCTTGGTTACTTAGAGTTTTCTTGGAGCACTCTTGGAGAGTGTGGCATACTGGGATTCTTGGAGCAAGAAGGCAAAGGAAGAGCAAGAAAGTGCAAGAAGGCATCAACATCAGCAACTACGTCATATTTACTTGCAGGTATCGAGTTCATGTATGATTTCTTCACTAGTTTTGGCATGCATGGCACATGCATGTGGTTTCTTCGTTATGATCTGTCATTGGCATGGAGGATGGTCGGGATAGATAGTGGATTGCCTAGCCTTGCCATTTCCTGGATAGTCATGGTGATTGTGGGTTTACTTTCATTGATTGGTTCTCAGGTTTCCATAGCTTGGGTTGAGTTAGTAGTCCTGGAAGCCTTGGTTGAACAAACGCTCTGGAAGCCTTGTAACATATTGGGTTGAGTTAGTAGTCTTGGAATCCCTGGTTGGAAAAACTCTCTAGAAGCCATTGGTGGGTTGAGTTACTGGTCCTGGAAGCCTTGGCTGGACAAATGCTCTAGAAGGCCTGTATAAGCTATGGGTTGAGTTACTAGTTCTGGAAGCCTTGGTTGGACAAACGCTCTAGAAGCCCTGGAAGGCTTGGATGGAGACCAATCTGATGATGGTTTTGGTGATGTCCGACGTTGAGGTGGAATCACTATTTGATGGATTGAGGTTGATGGCCTTTGGAAGCCCTGGATGAGTTTTGATTGATGTGTTCTATGAGATCCCACATTCATGCTTGGAATATGGCATGGGGGTGAATGCCTGAAGAGAGATTTGGCTCAGCCATTCTACGGTCGAGTGGAACGCGGTGATCCCATCTCCGGTTGGTTCACTGCATTCATTAATGAGAAATCCATTCCCTTGATTTTCATGTGTAAAGGTACTGATGTATTTATGGATTCGATGGCTAATATGTTTATTGTATTTATGTTCCTATTATGTTGGTTATATGCACATTTCATGACAACAACTATGTATGGCTCGCAGCATGTTTTTACTTTATATGAGTGGATAATGTGTTTGTGAGTTAATGGAGGATAATGCAGCGAATGACATGAGGAAACGATGGTTCATAGTGATTCTCAGATAAGTATGAGATCCCTACACTTAATTCTGTTATTTACACCTGTAGGTTACATGTTGATGATATGCTTGATGGAATGCCTGTCATGGCTAGTAGGTGTCTGGTGATGGTCTTGTTCATATTATTTCTTTTGCATCATTTTTTCCTTGCATCCTTACTAATTCTAAGTGATCATTCCATTTTGGGTAGTGTCCCGGGCTCTGGGCTGAAAAAGGTGGCTCAAATCCTAGAATGCTAACATTAGTGCTGAGACTAACTCACCTGGGCAGTGTCTGGGAAGCGTTATAAAGCACCTGGGCAGTGTCTGGGGAGTGTTAGTCCTGAAACTAACTCACATGGGCAATGTCTAGGGAGTGTTACCCTACCCTAGAGTCTCTCAAACAACAACAGGACCCAGGGACAAGTAGTCTGAGTGGTTGGCTTGTCTCCTGAAGGTTATTTGGATGATGTTGGATGACTGTATGTGATGTTCTGTCGATTCCATTTCCTTAAAGTCACCAAGGAGGTTGAATCTTATCATAGTGGCCTCTCGTCGCATGTTTACCCTGGCTGGCCGGTTGCTTGGGTAGATGTGGGAGGAGGGTGTTACAGAGTGGTATCAGAGCGTGGTTGCGCTCTCCTTGGGCTGTATGTTGGTCATGCATTCATGTCGATTGTATGTGTGTCTCTTGTGTTGTAGTCCATGGGCTTGTTTCCCTTGCACGGTGTTGATCATGGTTGTAGTGATGTAGACATGTGAAGGTTAAAGGTGTTGTTATGGAGTATGTTTTCATGTGTGTATGGTTGATCATGCATTGTTATGCATGTCAGTGGTCACATGTTGTTAAGTGCACGTGATGTGGTCGTTGTTGTCATGCATGAGGTCATGGTTTGTGTGGTTGATATGGTCATGCATTGATGACTAAACTCTAGCTAGAATGATGTGTATATGGTTTGGTACTCATGTGTTATATGTATATATGCATTTGTTATGCATGTATGGTCTTGGTTATAGTTATGCCTGAATAATAGGTCAAATATGCCTTGTGAAGTCATTGTATACAATTTAGGTCATTGTGATGCTATTGTCTATTATGATGCTAATGTGTTGGTTGAGATAGAGCAAGAATGTAGATCAACATAATGATGTTGCAGCTTTAGACCTTGGGAACGAGAAGATTGTCATACAGGAATTGTATGTTGGCATGCAGGTATGTAAGTTAAGGATTATTATATGCATTAGGGTTATATATATTAGGTTTATGAACATGTATTTAATGTCATGGTTACATTCATGATAGATGTTAGACGATTAGTGTGGTTATATGCACATGTGTCAGATAGTCAAGAATGATAGTAACCTATAGTTGTATGCATTACTGTTGTTGTTTTTATATTAGATAACGTGATGATTATGTTGTATGTTGTTGATGAGCATGATATATAGCTTACTGTTGTAATATGCTATTAATAAACTTGATGATTAGAGTTATTTCATTGAGATCTTGATGTTATATGTATTGTGTTAACCTGATTTGAGCTATGCAGATGGTTATGGTTTCAATATTCATGTATGAGTTGACATATTTTGATATGGCGTTGTTCTAATCTAGATTGGTCATACATATGTGTTTGTTATGCATGAACGACAAATGCTTATAAGCTTATGATGTGAACATATTAGTTAGTTACTGTTATGGATATCATGATTTATTTTTGAATTGATATGTTGTGAAGTTATATCATGCTAACTAGATTGATTGTGCAAACAAGATAGCCTCCCCTGAGATACATTAATGTACGAGCTTGATTATGCCATATATGTGGTGCTTGACTGTTTGATTAGGTCATCTAGTTAATTTAGCTAACATGGTATGTTTGAAAGTGGTTGAATGATTGCTTAATATGAGTATGTTTTCAAATGATTTTGTTTTAAGATGATTGTACTAACATATATGTGTTGAGACAATTGATATGTACTTGAATGTAGTTGATAGTTGTAGTGTTATGTCTAATGACTGTGAGTTGATTATGGATTATGACATGATGGTTAGTCTTGGTAAAGGTTGAGTTCAAATTAGTAGATATGATTGTCTTGATATTTGGAACATGTGGTTGACATGTGTGAGAAGTTGTAAGGTAGCATGCTTGGCATTAGTATAACAAGGTAATAATTGACCTGCTTACATAACTAACAGATGGGCGATGTGACATCACATAGTAAGCCTTGATTCCAACAAGGTAAAAAGGTAAAAGAAAGGAATTGGGGAAAATTCTTTTGGCTATGTTTGGAAATTCTAATTTCAAACGAATGAGTGCTTTACGCACAAAAAGCCTTCGTAAACTTGGTTTTGTCTGACACTATGTGGATATGTGCTATATTCATGAACATGTACTTCACAGGCATATTAGCTATTCTTTAGCTACAGTTAGATCTGTTAAAGGATTGGAGTCCCTTGAGAGATGGCATGGATGTGTTCAGTTGCAAGCAACGTTCTTCGCACAAAAGATGAGGTAATTGGTGTATTGTTATGTTAAATTATGCACTACTAGTTATGTGTTAATGACAATATAATGCAGGGAGTTGCATGGCAAGAGAGATTGCCATGAAAACTTAAAGAAGGCTTGGGTTGAGCTTTCCTTGGGAACCATGGGGATTGAATCATGGTGTTTGTTGTTTGTCTTGTGATTTTGGTCTTTTCTGATTGTCACGCTTGATTTGCAATTTTGATTCTGTCTGGTGCATAGCTATGCCACTTTGTTGCAGTGTCGTATTGATCTTCTTCTTGTTTGTTTCTTGACTTGACTTTTGTGTTTAAGTCTTGGGAATTGGTTGGGAAAGAGGAAATTTGATGGAGCTCGGGGAGATTGTGTGGTACCCGAAAGGTAATGTAAGATTCAGATGAAGCTCGGTGCACAAGTAAGCGCAACAGAAGGTAAGACTATGACAGTCGGTTGGACTCGCTGGGTCCATTGTGGTAAATGGATTATGGCAGTATAGTCATGAGAAAGTTAACAACAAAAGGTAAAGTAAATGGATTTGAGGTATCATCCTTGGCTATGTTGGGAACTGTTTTCCTCAATGTTGCACATGTGTTGCATGAATAAAGGAATTTCTCTTAACCTAGACCTTGTGTTATCTGGATGTTTTGTTATGATCATGATTATGTTGATGTTTATATATTTATACATGTACGTATGTATATATGTCGTTGTTTGAGGGGATGATGATTGTTTTAAGCTAATGATTATATACGTATGTATGTATGTATCTATGGTACTATCTGACAGGGTCGTCAGGGATCATCCTTGTGGAGGAATGATTGCTTATGCAGGAGAATGACATGAAGAGATTCTTGGTTCATGAGAAATCAATTGGGAAGAGTAGTCACCACAAATATACAAGGTCAGTATCATGTGGATATGATTTGGTATTGTATACTTGTGTTATGCCTATCTTTCTGTTATGACAGGTAATGTTGAAGGATTCATCAACAAAGCGAAAGTATTGTAGTTTGCGTCATGTTAGGGTAAGCATGGATAAGACACGAGAAGCAAGGTTTCTTGGTAAGGACAGTATGGTTTTGGATGTGTGGTACTACTATTGTGCATATACTGTATATGTTGTACATGTTTCATATATGATGTGTGCACATGCGGTGTTGTGTATATATAGTGTGTGTACATGTTTATGCAGTGTTATGTACAGGATGGTACAGATAGTGTTGTATGAATGTTACATATTCAATATTGGGTATAAATGGTGTTATGTACATGTTGGATATGTGGTATTGTGTACATATTATATTATGTGCATGATGGATATGTAGTGTTGTGGGCATATGGTGTTATGCGCATGTTGGATATGCAGTGCTGTGTACAAATGATGTTATGTACATGTTGGATATGCAAAGCTATGTGCAAGTGGTGTTGCGTGCATGTGGTACATTGGTACTATGTACATATGGTGTGGTGTGCATGATTGTACAAGAGGTGCCATGTGTGTGTGGTGATGTGTACACATTGTACAAGTGGCATTGTGTGAATACACGTTGTGCAGGTGGTGCCATGTACATGTGATGTTGTGCACATGTTGTGTAGGTGGTGCAATTTACTGGTGGTACTGTGTACATGTTGTACATATGGTATTGGTGTACGTGTGGTATTGTGTGCATGTCATCCATGCTGTGTCATGGGCATATGGTATTATGTATGTGCATCATGTAGTCATGGCATTGCAGCGTGTGTACTCATTGTTTTGTACTCTGTGTAGGTACATGTATTGGTTGGTATTGCACATCGGGTATAGATGGATGCACTGTGTTATACATTGGCTATAGGTGTATGTGTTATATGTCAGGTGTAGGTGCATGTATTGCATGGTATTGTGTGTCAGGTGTGGTTGTATGTGTGTGATGCACACTATGTATCTATGCACATGGTTGAGGAAAAGGCATTGGGTGTTTGTTGGGTGTAGCAATCGATCCAGAGTGCGTACGAAACAAAGACGAAGGTAGAAGCTAAGGATTAATGAAAGTATAAGTATCAACATTTTATTTTAGTTTTATTATGCATGTCATTTACGACTATGGTATATGATGATTATATGTGATCTATGGTTTTGGTTTATAATGGTTACATGTGATTTATGATTTGATCTGTGATGGTTGTGTTTGAGCTAACCTGATGAGATATCTTTATATATGTTGATTTGGTCAAATGTGCTAGTTTGACTTGTTGTGATAGGAAGCGAACATGATTGAAAATGTACCTTATTGACAAGCTACCAATGAGGTATGATGTGAATTTATTTCAATTTATTTTGAATCTAATGGAAGTTATGTGCTTGGTACAGGAATGCATGAAATGCCCGATTGGGTGATTGAAATCGACTGCAAGAATTAGCAGCAACAACAAAGGAATTGAAACAGGCAACAATATGTTGGTAAAGCACTTCAGGAATAGGGCCATTATGGGACACTGGTACCCAATAGTGTCCATTGATTTCCATGAGCATGCTATGACCGATATGATGGTTTTAAGGTAGGGATATGCCTTGGTTGTTGTATCTTTCGATGCGAGGAAGCCTTGCTAAGGATGGACTGCCCGAGATGGGGTGCCAACGGAACTTGGAAGGTGAGTGACTGCACGGAAGGGGTGATCGAGTTCTCGAGGGATTGTGTAGCAGAGAAGGGAAGGTCACAAATGGATTTGTTTTGGTAATTAGCATTGCTAGATGGAATCAGATGCACATTGGGAGTGCGCCCTGGAATAATGAGTCGATAACTATTCACTGAGAGGACAAGTGGCGCAGGATTATAGAGCTGGACATTGGATGCAGATTTGACTTTGTAGTGGATTTTGGACTTCCTGGGAAGGAGGTGAATCCTAGTATTACTTTGAGGGTGGAGGTGTGAGCCTCTGGATTCCCTTATTGATTGATATGGGAATCGTATCCTTTATTTGTTTGTTAAGAAAATGTGTATATGTGTATATCATTGGAAATGTCGTAATGAGCTGTGTTATAAAGATCCAGTATGCGGTATGTTATCGTGTTGTCATAAGGTTTTCATTCAGAGCAGGTCTTTCATTGTAAATACTGCAACAAGTTGTGTTATAAAGCTCCATGGGCAATATGTTTTGTTTTCAACAATTATTTTCTTATAGGTGTCATTGAACACCGAGGACAGTGTTCCCCCAAGGGGGAGGGTTTTGTAACAACCCTAGTGAAAATTCCATGTAAAAATATATAAATACCACAGATGATGGGACACGTATTCCAAGCTGAATGGTGGGCAGAACATCCTAGTGGGTGTTCATTCGGTTGTTTATGGCTAAGGAAATTGGCAAAGGCAATGGCTAAGGTTTTGGAAAGGCATGAGGCATTAATTGGCATTTTATTTATGAAAATAATGGAAGTTAGGAGAAAAGGAAGGTGAAAGGTCACAGGTTGCATGTGAGGAAATTGAAGGAAAATAATGGAAAATGAAGAAAATAGAGGCATCATTAATAAAAAGGCTTCTAAGGATCAGTGGTGGAGGCTTGTTCAGTTTAGTTTTGAAGCTCTCTCATTATTCTCTCTCTCTCTCCTACTCTTGGTTACTTAGAATTTTCTTGGAGCACTCTTGGAGGGTGTGGCATACTAGGATTCTTGGAGAAAGAAAGCAAAGGAAGAGAAGGAAAGTGCAAGAAGGCATCGGCATCAACAACTACATCATATTTGCTTGTAGGCATCGAGTTGCATGTATGATTTCTTCACTAGTTTTGGCATGCATGGCACATGCATGTGGTTTCTTAGTTATGATCTGTCATTGGCATGGAGGATGGCCGGGATTGATAGTGGATTGCCTAGCCTTACCATTTCCTGGATAGCCATGGTGATTGTGGGTTTACTTTCATTGATTGGTTATCATGTTTCCATAGCTTGGGTTGAGTTACTAGTCCTGGAAGCCTTGGTTGAACAAATGCTCTGGAAGCCCTGTAACATATTGGGTTGAGTTACTAGTCCTGGAATCCCTGGTTGCACAAACTCTCTAGAAGCCCTTGGTGGTTTGAATTACTAGTCCTGGAAGCCTTGGTTGGACAAATGCTCTGGAAGCCTTGTATAAGCTATGGGTTGAGTTACTAGTTCTGGAAGCCTTGGTTGGACAAACGCTCTAGAAGCCCTGGAAGGCTTAGATGGAGACCAATCTGATGATGGTTTTGGTGATGTCCGACCATGAGGTGGAATCACTATTTGATGGGTTGAGGTGGATGGCCTTTGGAAGCCCTGGATGAGTTTTGATTGATGTGTTCTATGAGATCCCACATTCATGCTTGGAATATGGCATGGGGGTGAATGCCTGAAGAGAGATTTGGCTCAGCCATTCTACGGTCGGGTGGAATGCGGTGATCCCATCATTAGTTGGTTCATTGCATTCATTAATGAGAAATCCATTCCCTTGATTTTCATGGGTAAAGGTACTGATGTATTTATGGATTCGATGGCTAATGTGTTTATTGTATTTATGTTCCTATTGTGATGGTTATATGCACATTTCATGACAGCAACTATGTATGGCTCTCATCATGTTTTTACTTTTATATGAATGGATAATGTGTTTATGAGTTAATGGAGGATAATGCAGCAAATGGCATGAGGTAACGATGGTTCATAGTGATTCTCAGATGAGTATGAGATCCCTACACTTAATTTTGTTATTTACACCTATAGGTTACATGTTGAAGATATGTTTGACAAAATGCCTGTCATGGCTAGTAGGGGTTTGGTGATGATCTTGTTCATATTATTTCTTTTGCATCATTGTTTCCTTGCATCCTTACTAATTCTAAGTGATCTTTCTATTCTGGGCAGTGTCAGGGGCTCTGGGTTGAAAAAGGTGGCTCAAATCCCGAAATGCTAGCATTAGTGTTGAGACTAACTCGCCTGGGCAGTGTCTGGGAAGCATTATAAAGCATCTGGGCAGTGTCTGGGAAGCGTTATAAAGCATCTAGGTAGTGTATGGGGAGTGTTAGTCCTGAAACTAACACGCCTAGGCGGTGTCTAGGGATCGTCACCCTACCCTTAAGTCACTCAAACAGCAGTTGGACCCAAGAATAGGCAGTCTGAGTGGCTGGCTTGTCTCCTGAAGGTTATTTGGATGATGTTGGACGACTATATGTGATGTTCCATCGATTCAATTTCCTTAAAGACACTAGGGACGTTGAATCTTATCATAATGGCCTCTCGTCGCATGTTTACCCCGACTGGCTGGTTGCTTGGGTAGATGTGGGAGGAGGATGTTACACTTTCACATGCAGCAACATATTCTCAAACAGATCTTGTTTTTCTTATCTCAACAGCTACTCAAAATGCATTCTCCAATTTCTTCTTTCAAGGTACCCATCATGACTATGATATGTTCTCCCTCTCAACTAGGAGATTCCTTTCATCCAAGCTCCCTCTTAACTTAGGGAGCTTAACTTCTTTTCTACGACATCAGAGAATCTTTCATGGCTTCCGTCCTTCCTATCAAAGTTATCATGACCATTATAACTTTCTTGATCATTTTTATCAAATGAACATCTTCACCATCTTGAATATTATGTACCTGCACAACTTAGATAGCAAGTACAACCAAATTTATAGAAGCATGAAGGTAACCATGTCAAATTCATACAATAATGGAAGCATTAGACTTTATAAACATAATGAGCAAGAGAAATTACTTTTATACTTCAACTTCTTTCCTAGGTTTTGTTACAAACCCTAAATCACTTCAATAACTCAATCAAGTTATCAATCTCATTATATCAATGGCTTCAATATTTCTTTCATACATATGACAAACTCTTTTATAACATATAGAAAACTCTAAAATCAATTCAAACTAGTATAATTTCAACAAATCATCTAACAACTTTCAGAATTCATATGTTAGACTTCCTACTAGGATTTTGTGCAAACCCTAAATTTGAAACGTGAGCCATTAAGGTTCAACAATCAAAACCAGTCATAGCTCAATTTTGGATTTCAACAATCTTTCAACAACCTTAGATTTTCACATTTGAAATAATGTCATCATATATTAGACAATTGAGCTTCTACTAAGGTTTAGTTACAAAACCCTATAATTCACAAATATTATCATCCTAGAGTATCAAACTTCCACTACGGCTTAGTTCCATACCCTAGGACTTATGTCCATCAATAATAGGTCAACAAATATATCTAGGATTCCATCATCATAGCATAACATAAATTAGTCGAACACGATGGCACAAACACGTTCGAACATCTAACATATTTGATTAGATGGACATATATATGCCTAGGATTTCATTCCTATGACATTATCTAAAATAAGGGTCTTGCTCATAAACCCTACCAAACCCTAGGGTTTCAAAAAAAAACCTAATTTACCAAAACTTCAACGGTTTGGGATTTCTGACATCACCAATCAACCCTAACAAGTTAGGGTTTTCATAACCATACCAAAACCCCAAACATGACATCATCAAAGTATTAAACATTTTCTTTAGACTTCATCAATAACCCTAAGTAGGCTAGGGTTTCACACATTATCATCGACATACCCTTAAGTTATGGTTTTACATAGAACCTTTTTAGGGTTCCATAAGGATAATCAAAGATGTGAGGGGGGTGTATTTATCTAATGATGAATCACCCAATCAAGAATCTCTATGGTTCAAGAGTGCTAGACACAACGATGTTAGTAATGTATAATCGGTTACCAAAAAGAATGAATATACCTTGATCATGAAGAGAACAAAGCTGATGGTTTAAGGCATACCTTCGTTTCTTAACAAAACTTGTAATCCCAATGCTTTGCCATGGTCTGCCTCTTCATCTGGTCCTGATGATGAACCACACTTGTTGCTTCGAAACGCGTCGGCCAAAAAAAATAAAAATAAAAAATTCTCTCATGTGATTTCTATCGAAAGACTTTGTTTAATTCATTATGGATCACCTAAGCTTGAATACAGAAATTACTACCCTATACGGAAGGGCCACTGCTATTAAAGTTCCTCACTTTGAACGGTCTCGTGTAAGGGTTTCGAAGTTGAAGACAGATATGGATTTTCTAAAATGATGTAGAGACTCTGTTACTTGAAATTATGTCTCTACATTGCTCTCTATTTAAGCCTTTGCCATGGTCTACCTCTTCATCTGGTCTTGATGATGAACCACACTTGTTGGTTCAAAACGCGTCGGCCAAAAAACAAATTTCTCTCTTGTGATTTCTACTGAAAGACTTTGTTTAATTCATTATGGATCACAAAAGCTTGAATATAGAAATTACTACCCTATACAGAAGGGCCACTGCTATTAAAGTTCATCACTTTGAATAGTCTCGCATAAGGGTTTCCAAGTTGAAGACAAGTCTAACTTTTCTAAAACGATGTAGAGACTTTGTTACTTGAAATTATGTCTCTACATTGTTCTCTATTTAAGCCTTTGCCATGGTCTGCCTCTTCATCTGGTCCTGATGATGAACCACACTTGTTGGTTCGAAATGTGTCGGCCAAAAAAAAAACTCTGTCATGTGATTTCTACCGAAAGACTTTGTTTAATTCATTATGGATCACAAAAGCTTGAATATAGAAATTACTACCCTATACGGAAGGGCCACTACTATTAAAGTTCATCACTTTGAACGGTCTCGCGTAAGGGTTTCGAAGTTGAAGACAGATCTGGTTTTTCTAAAATGATGTAGAGACTCTGTTACTTGAAATTATGTCTCTACATTGCTCTCTATTTAAGCCTTTGCCATGGTCTTCCTCTTCATCTGGTCCTGATGATGAACCACACTTGTTGGTTCGAAACGCGTCGGCCAAAAAAAAAATTCTCTCATGTGATTTCTACCGAAAGACTTTGTTTAATTCATTATGGATCACAGAAGCTTGAATACATAAATTAGTCCCTATACGGAAGAGCCACCGCTATTAAAGTTCATCACTTTGAACAGTCTCGCGTAAGGGTTTCCAAGTTGAAGATAGATCTGGTTTTTCTAAAATGATGTAGAGACTCTGTTACTTGAAATTATGTCTCTACCTTGCTCTCTATTTAAGCCTTTGCCATGGTCTTCCTCTTCATCTGGTCCTAATGATGAACCACACTTGTTGGTTCGAAACACATCGACCAAAAAAAAAATTATCTCATGTGATTTCTACTGAAAGACTTTGTTTAATTCATTATGGATCACAGAAGCTTGAATACAGAAATTAGTACCCTATACGGAAGGGCCACTGCTATTAAAGTTCATCACTTTGAACAGTCTCGTGTAAGGGTTTCCAAGTTGAAGACATATCTGGCTTTTCTAAAATGATGTAGAGACTCTGTTACTTGAAATTATGTCTCTACATTGCTCTCTATTTAAGCCTTTTCCATGGATTGCCTCTTCATCTGGTCCTAATGATGAACCACACTTGTTGGTTTGAAACACGTCAACCAAAAAAAAAAATAAAAAATTTCTCTCATGTGATTTTTACCGAAAGACTTTGTTTAATTCATTATGGATCACAGAAGCTTGAATACAGAAACTATCATGATCTGTTTTTACCTTGAAGTGTCTTCCCATTAGGTAGGGTCGCCATTTCTTAAGTGCCCATTTCTTAAGTGCATGTAGTATTGCCAACATTTCCTTCTCATAAATAGCTTTGTGTAAATACTTTCCTTTGATTGGATGACTTTCGAAAGCAATGGGTCTTTCATCTTGCATTAAAACAACACCAATTCCATTTCCTGGAGCATCACATTCCACAATAAAGGTTTTTGTGAAGTCCAGCGTAGCTAAGACCGGTGCTTGACGCATTTCCTCTTTAAGATGTTCAAAAGCCTTTGTTTCTTCTGGAGTCCATGAAAATGCATCTTTCTTCAATAATGTTGTTAGAGGTGCTGCTATTCTTCCATAATTCTTAACAAACTTGCGATAATACCTTGTCAACCTGAGAAATCATCGCAAATGCTTTATGGATGTGGGGATTTTCCATTCCTTAATGGCTTTAATTTTGCTAGGGTCTACTTTAACACCTTCATGAGATACAATATGACCTAGATATTCCACCTCTTGTACTCCAAAGAAACATTTGGAGATTTTTGCATATAATTGTTTCTCCTCTAATAGTTTGAGCACCCTGTCAACATGTTGAACATGATCCTTCCATGACTTGTTGTAGATTAGTATATCATCAAAAAATACTAACACAAATATTTTAAGGAAGGGTTTGAAAATGGAATTCATCAAACCTTGAAATGTAGAAGGTGCATTGGCAAGGCCAAAAGGCATGACCAAAAATTCATAATGACCCTCATGAGTTCTAAATGCTGTTTTTGGAATGTCTTTAGTCTTCATTTTGATTTGATGATATCCTGAATGAAGATCCAAATTGGTGAAGTAAATTGATCTATGCAATTCATCCAATAATTCATCAATGACAGGAATGGGAAATTTATCTTTAATAGTGAGCTTGTTGAGCTCCCTATAATTCAGACACATGCGCCATGATTCATCCTTCTTGTGCACCAATACTACTGGAGCAGTGAAAGAAATTTGACTAGCTTGAATTATACTAGCCTCTAGCATTTCTGCAACCATACGTTCAATTTCACTCTTTTGGGCATAGGGATATCTATACGGCCTAATGTTTGGAGGAACACTTCCTAGAATCAAATGAATAGCATGATCATGATCACAAATAGGTGGGAGGCCTTTAGGAGTCTCAAATACCTTGGAATTATTGTCCAAGACTTTTTGGAGATATGGAGAAATAGATTATTTCAATGTGGGAACCTCTAGCGAACATAATTGTGCAATTACACCTCGTTGTTCCTTCTTTAGAAGCTTTGTCATACCGTTAGAGCTAATTATCTTTCCCGGTTTCCCTGCAATACCCCTTAATTCAACTTCCTTTCCTTCCACACAAAATTTCATGAAAAGTTCTTGAAAATTAAAAGCTATTGTACCCAAGAATTGTAGACATTAGATTCCTAGTACAACATCAGCACCACCCATTGGAATGGAAAGCATTGGGCTATTCAATACATATTCTCCCATGGATAGCTTGATATTATGGCACTTTCCAGAGCAATTTATGGTTCCTCCAATTGCAACCATCACTTGAAACTCTGTTGTTGGATATAGGAAGTAATTCAATTCCTTGGCTATCTTACAATGAATAAAATTATGGGTACTTCCTGAATCAATCAACACTATTACATTTTTCTTCTTGATATGTCCTTCTATCTTGATACTTTGAGGAGTGGTAATTCCAGCCAATGCATTACAAGATATGGTCAAATTCATTTCTTCTTTCTCTAGGGTTTGTTCCTGGTGTATATCCTCTTCTTTTGATGTTTCTTGTTCCTTTTATTCCTCCTCTTCACAATCTATGTAGAATAATTCTTCTCAGCACACTTATGACCTTTAGTGTATTTGCTATCACAACTGTAACAAAGCCCTTTTTCTCCTTTTTCTTCCAATTGTTGTGGTGTCAACCTTGTAGGTTGTGGAAGGCCAGGGGCAACAACACTTCCATCTTTATAGTTGTGAGTGGTAGGCTTCCTGGTAGCCATAATTTTGCTTTCCATTTTTCTTGCTAACCTGAATGCCTTCTCCAATGAATTAGGTTCCCAAAGGCGAACCTCATGTTTGATGTTATCCTTTAAAGTCCCTATGAACACATCAATCCTATGCTCCTCTAGAATATCTTTTACCCTTATGTTCAATTTTTGGAAGTCCTCAATGTGCTCCATCGTTAAACCCGTTTGTTTGAGATTTATCAATTGGCTAAAAAAGATGTTGCTTTTTGTATCCTCAGAATGTGCTATAATTTCTTCCGTAAAAATTTCCCAAGTGACAATTTGTTTACGAGAGCAAATCCATCGATACCATACAAACTGATTTGGTTCCAAATATAAAGTTGTAATACGTACATTTTGTGTGTTTTGCACATTATGGAGATCGAAAAATTGCTCCATCTGTAGTATCCATGTTCTAGGATCCTTGCCATCAAACTTCCTCATATCGATCTTTGGAACATGGCGGATCTTCAATCCAGTGTTAGAGTCTATGAAATCATGATTGACATTTATTTTGTTCTCATCATGAGTTTCCTTTACTGCCTTTTCTCTGTTCGTAAACATTTCTTGTAGAAACTTTGTCAAATTTGTCTTCAAATCGTCCATTTTGTTTTCCATCTTAGCTTCCACGACATTCAACTTAATTTTCATGCCTTTCTTTAAACTATCCATTTTATCTTCCATGCCTTTCCTAAACCATCCATCTTAGCTTCTGTTACTTTTTGTGAGAGTGAACTTTGTTGCACTTGGTCTCGTAATTTTGATATATCATGTTGCATTTCTTCCTCTTCTTTGTGAGTCATGCTAGAGCTTCGAGGTTGCTTACTAGGTGTTTCCATTTTATTTATTCAGGGCATAAATTAATGCTAATAATTCTTCACTATGCCCTTTGAAATCCTTCAAACTAATTTTTGAAACGAATCTTATGGAAAATAAAAAATAAAAAAAAAAACTACACACCTTTTTTCACTTTGTAAGAGCTCGCTATTGAATCTATTGTATCTCTGTAATTATGGATCTCCAAGACCTTAAATTGCGCCCTATAGTAGCCCTCTGAGTCCTCTTTCTAACCCCGCAAGTCTGATCAATATTGGATTCTCCAAGGAAGAGTTATGCCAAATCTCCCAGGGTGACCTGATTATAGACTAGTTTAGTAGAACGAACTTTTACGAAGCTCCACATGGCACAGTTTTGACCTTAGTACCTGAAACTGATATACAAAAAACTATAGTCTGTCCTCTTTCTGAAACTTCTTACGAAATTTCAATCTGATGCTCAGAACAAAAGTTATGACGATTTTCCCTAGGTCACCTGTTTGAGATATAATTCAGGATCCTGCAAAAACCCTAACTTCCTTGGATCATATCTCTGAAAGTATAGTGAGAAAAGATATGAAATTCGAACTTGAGGTTCAGAGCAATTTCGGCTCAAATGGAGTTTTTTTGTAGCATCTGAAAAGTCACAAAAAAATGTTATAGCGAAAATTCCACAATGACCTATTAGGAGCAGCGAAACCCTAGAATCCAAAGCTTTGATACCAAATGTTATGAAACCAGCTCACAAAAAGATAGAAAATATAGATAAACACCTTTAAAATAAGCCTCTTCGAGGGGGCAACCTCCTTTACACAACACAAATGAACAATTTTTGTCTGATACAAATGACTAAACCTCCTTTCTATATATAGGAGTCTAAGGGGTCACAATATAATCAAAGCCGACATAACAGTAATAACATAAGGGCACAACAATAACAATAGTGAGTTTCTATGGGGCACACTAATAACACTATGGGGACAATAGGGGCACAATAATAACAATAAGGGCTGCAATGACAATAGTAATGGAGGAATCACTAGTATTATAGGGACCTAACACTCGCAATATCACATTTCGCATGTTTCAACATGTATTCGTGAGAGTGCGCCCTTTGTGAATGGCAATATGCGATACAAGCTTTTGTTTTAATAGGAAATGCCTTAGGCCTTAGTTTTAAATGAAAAAGCCTAATGATATTTAGGTTAAGCATGGTGATTCCTTTTGATTGCTTATCGCGTGTTTTGCTTGTTAACAAGGCCTTTGACACACTTGGTCTAGCAGTATGTGAAAAGGCGAGTATTGCTAGCTTTCAAAGGGTTTTGGCTTGATATCTTGCTTTATTCTGAAAAATCTCAAAGAAAGTGTCTAAAGGCTAAATTTGTTTTTTGAAGGATTTTATCAAGGGTTCCTATTTATTAATAGAATATTAGCTAATATATTAATAAATGGGGGGGTTGTTGAATAGCACAACAGAGTCCAAGAAGAGAGTTGTAATACAAAATGTGAAAAAATGCATGGTAGCCCTAGGCTGAATGTGCTCTCTAAAATGTTGGTATAAAGGGAGGTGGTTTAAGGATGACCACCAACACTGGAATGCTTAGTGCAGTTCCCAAAACTCTTCCAGGTCTGGCAGGAAGCTGAGATCTTCTACTAGAGGAAGTGCTCCTCATGTTTTGAAGAGGGAAACCTTCAACCTTAAAAGGGAGGTCTCACCCCGCATAAAAAGGGATAACCTCAACTTGAAAAGGGAGGCCTCAACCTGTGATGGTTTAAGGATGACCAACAACTTTGGAATGCTTAATGAAATTCCTGGAACTCTTCCAAAACTGGCAAGAAGCTGGAGTCTTCTACTAGAGGAAGTGTCCACAATTCTTTGAAGAGACATCACCAACTAAAGGCATGCTTAGGGGCATCTTTGTTTTTGGCTACAACTCTTAATCTAGTATGGCAGGTTGTGGCTCAGGCTCGCTTGATGTGGCTTTGAAGCTTGTAGATGACCATCATTTCCCCCCTATTAGATACAAGGTGAGATGATGGAGAAAATTCAACGGCAAGACTATTCAATATTCATGAACAAATCCTGTTGTATGAGTGAAATATCTTCTTGGCTGTTGAAGCCCATTGCCAAGAAGTGATCCATCCAAGATGAATCTTTGTTCTTGTAGGAGGTTTTCTTTTGAAGCATCTATTTGAAGAATGACTGGTTTTATGACAGTGCTTACATGGATGAAGATCAAAACAATGATCTTTCAGATGGCCAACTCAGTCACAATGTTGGCATTTCACAATATGTTGTTGTTGTTGTGGAAGAGGGGAAAAATCTAGAATAGCTGAAGGTGAACTGTCATGAAGGAATCCAACCCTTTGAAAAGGGATGGGCTTTGAGTAATTTGGAATATGAAAGGACATGTCATTGTCATATCCAATACCATTTATGTTTCTGTTGTTGATAATCTCTTCCCAAGATCTAATGATGGGCTTGGGAAGTGAAAATTGACCTTTTGCATCTGCATGCACATCTGCTCTTGGAATGGGTACTGCATCAACTATTTCTCGCTGCTAATGGGAGTCTGTCTCAATCTTGAACAAAGGATTATTTTGGATAGAAAATGGTTCAGGATGACAACTCTTCTGTTGAATCTCATCTCGCTGGAATTGAGACTCTAGTTGCAAAAAATCAATCTTTTCCTTTGCATTTTGCAGACATATTTTAATGTCGGAAAGATTGCCCTTGCTGATGTTTACCATCTCATCTACAGTGGAATGTATTAGGATATTCAATAACTTTAATGCATCTTCAAGTTTGGCCATTGTCTCAATAGATAAACCCTGATATGCAAATGATTTTTGCCACAATGTTCTCCACTATGGGTGATTTTCATAAGTTTATTCACTGTACAATGCTTTTAAGGCTTCCACATGCACTCACAGTCTCCAAATAAACTTGTATTTTTCAATAGAAACTTCAGAAATTAAATGCAATAGCCATTAAGTGACCACTCCTACATAATGGATATTTCTCATTCAAAAACTTAACTGTACAACAAGAAGATTGGAAAATAGAACCTGATAATTAAATGAAAGCCAACACAAATGAGTACATATGCAATTATCAATCCCTAGAATGGCACCTCAGCCTCTGTTTATGATGTAAGCTACCCAAGAAATGGAAGCACAGGTTCCTCTTCACCACAGTCCTTGTATCTTCAAGAGACAAAGGAGAGCCCTTTACTTTCAAGCTTGGCCAAGGCCAAGTTATCAAAGGATGGGACCAAGGCAGAACATGCACTATTCATGATACCTCCATCATTTACATAAAACTCCATGCCTTCTTCTTGAAATTTTGCCACGAGCATTTCACTTTCGAAATGCCAACATTGCCATGCCTTCAGAACCAAGAGACCAACAATTATGAACAACTAAATGCAATAGCAAGATGGCATAAAATTCTTGGAAGAACTACTGTGTTTCTCCATCAACATCCCATTATTTTGTTTAAGCTTTACTTTCACAACTGATAATCCTAAAATATAACTTAAATGTGATGATCATAAACTTTTGTCTGCAAAACTATTTTTTTGACAAATCCTCAAATCAGTTGACTTTTGCTTGTAGAGGCGTCCTATAATTCACTGAATGCTTTTATATCGTAAACGAAGAAGTATGTATTTTATTCTGCGGTCAACTTATCCAAACCCTAGTAGCCTCAAGAGATCCTTCACCTTGGATGCATGTTATAAAATTTTCAAACCGCGTATTCTTAAGAAGGTTTCGAACTGCAAGTCTGAGCTCTGAAATTAGATTGCAGACACTATAAAGGAAAACTTGAACGAGAACCTCGCAAATTCACAATTTCGCCACAGAAACTCTCTCCATTAAGTGCGAGTCCAATAAATTGGACATGAAAGCTCTTCTATCCACCAAAAATCAGACAAATAATCTACATTGTACCAATTCTTTCTTTTTTTTTCAAGAAAACCTGCAAGATCCACTAGATTCTCCACAAAAACATTCTCATAGATTTCGCTGAAAATTTACAGACAGAAATCATGGCAAGATTTCAGCATTCAGGCACCTTCCAAATTTGGACTCCAGTAAAAGAGGCTTGATACTGAGGGATGCCCACAACATATCACAAAAAACAATGTAAACTGATGTGAGACACTCAAGGGAGAGGAACTGACAGTTGTGGGTTCGCCAAACTAGAGTCAATGCATTTGCAGAGTGTGGCCACTATAAAATGCAATGTGGTGCAAGTATAACGTATGGAAAGGGTAGAGTATACTGGGTTGTAGAGTGTGGCCACTGGGTTGTATGGAGCTTTATGCTTGGAGGAAACTGATGGAATAGTGGGAGATCAACCACATTAATTAACAGTAATACATTAACATGAAAATTGGTGTAGAGAAGTGTTAAACACAACATTCAATAGAAAGCTGAAGGCAACATTCAACAAAGATGGATTCCGCTGCGCAGTAGGAAGAGCAAGGAGTCAAGGCATCGGTGTGAAACTTTCCAGGGAGGCAAGAGTGCGGATGCGTTTTTTTATTTTATTTGAGACATAGGATAAAGAAGCCAACATGAATCTAGCTGAGAGAGGTCAGTCGGATAGTGCGCAACATGGAATAGGCACGCATACAATAATGGCAGTTTTAATGCAGAACTGACATAGGTCACAATGAGTGGCTCAAATTTGAGCAGGGCAGGAGATCGCCCACTCTCATACCATGTTAAACAAATACATGGCAGCAACATAGTATGAATGATAAGCATGAGAGTATGTCTATTATTGACATGATATGCATTTATAGTACATGGTGTGACCCTTGGATTCATATTCCAAGTGGTCTCTTGGACTCCCTTTGGCTGTTCAGCTTCCACACCAACCCTTAGAGGAATAGGTATCCAACAACTTCAAAGGGTTTCTGGTTCTAATAGAATTTATATGTTACATGGGTTTTCTGGATACAATCAAATTATGGTGAGCCCGGATGATAGAGAAAAGACAACATTTACAACTCCTTGGGGTACATTCATGTATGCAGGTATGCCTTTTGGACTAACAAACACTGGAGCTACTTTCTAAAGAGCCATGGAAGATTAACATGTTTGTTGTAATTTATCTAGATGATTTAACTGTATTTTCAAATTCAGATAAAAAACTTTTAAAACACTTGTGAAAGGTTTTTGACAAGTGCAAGAAGTTTGGGATATCACTAAATCCAAAGAAGTGCTTGTTTACCATTAAAGAAGGAAAATTACTGGGTTAGATTATTTCAAAGGAAGGAGTAGTCATTGACCCAAAGAGAGTTTCATCCATCCAAGCACTTTCATTACCAAGGAATAAAAAGGAAGTTCAAGCTTTTCTTGGGAAAATCAACTTTTTGAGGAGATTCATACCTAACTATGCTGAAATAGTTAAAGATATCACTGATATGCTGAGAAAGCGCCATGAGGGAAAATGGACAGTTCAAGCAATATTTTATTTTAACCAAATTAAGAAAGCCATCTCTAAAGCCCCAATATTAGCTAGTCCAAACTATTCTAAACCCTTCAACATTTTTTCCTTTGCTTCTGAAAACACCCTAGCTGCAGTCCTTTTACAAAAAAATGAAAAAGGAGATGACCAACCTACTTCCTTTTTCAGTAAAGTCATGAGATATTTTGAATTAAAATATGACATTATTGAGAAACAAGCCTATGCCTTAGTTCAAGCCTTGAAATCTTTCAGAGTCTATATCCTTCACTCTTCCATTATTGCATATGTTCCAAACAATGATGTTAAAACTGTCTTATCACAACCTGATATAGATGGTCAAAGATGAAGATGGATCGCTAAGATATTAGAATTTGATCTCATTATCAAAACTACAAAGGTGATAAAGGGTCAGGGTTTAGCTAAACTTTTAGCATAATCCAATTGTAAAGTTTTGGGGATAAATTATGTGATGTAGATTTCAACTGAGAAGAACCCACAAGAACCTTCTCCAACAGAGAAGAACCCACAAGAACCTTCTCCAACATAGGATAATCCACAAGAACCTCCATCTTCAGTTGAACCCATTCCCCTTCCAATTCACATCAATGACAACTTCCTTTTTTTTAATGGTACACTGATATTGTGTATTTTCTTCGAAATTTTGAGTATCCACCTGGATTCATAAAAAACCAATGCAAAACCCTCAAGTTAAAAACCATAAAGTATTGCATCATCAATGCAAATATATATTGGAAGAATGCACTAAACATCCTTTTTATTATGCTTAACAAAAAGTTAGATAGAAGGAGTTATAGATCAGTTTCATGCAAGTATTTGTGGGGGTCATTATGCTTGGAGAGCAACAGAATACAAAATTTTAAGAGCTGGGTTTTATTGGCCCTAATTGTTTTCACAAGTAGGTGAAAAGGTTAGGGCTTGCATACCATGTCAATTTTTTGTTGGAAAGAAAAAAATTAGCATCACTTCCTCTAGTTCAAGTTCTAGTTGAAAGACCTTTCCTACAATGGGGATTAGACTTTATTGGGGAGATTCACCCATCCTCCAGTAATCAACACATATGGATTTTCATTGCAACATACTATTTTACAAAGTGGTTAGAATCCATACGAGTCAAGAATGCTGCTGCTACTGTTGTTATTAAATTTATTGAAGAGAACATTCTATATATATTTGAATGTCCTCAACAAATAGTTACAAACAATGTACATGCATTTAGTAGTGTCAAAATGATTGAATTTTTCCAAAAATATCAAATTCTTCTACATCATTCTACTCCTTATTATCCTCAAGGAAATGGATTGGCAGAGTCATCAAACAAAAGTCTAGTCAAGGTCATTAAAAAGGTACTTTCAGATCACAAAAGAAATTGGGACAGTCATCTCAAGTATGCAGTCTGGGCAAATAGAATTTCACCAAAAAGATCAACAGGTAAATCACCTTTTCAACTTGTTTATGGCACTAAGGCACTTTTTCCTACACAAGTAGCTTCTCCTATTGTAAAATTCTTACAAGAAGCAAATGAAGAGCCTGATGATTGTTCTAGGAGAATCGATCAGATCATAGAACTTAATGAAGACAGGGATGAAGTCCAATATAAGCTTAGGAAATATCAAAACAAAATGAAAAGCTTATTTGACAGAAAGGCTAGAGAAAGGGACTTCAAGGAAGGAGGTTTAGTACTAAAATGGGATTCTAGAAGAGAAGAAAAGGGAAAGCATGGAAAGTTTGACAATCTATGGTTGGGACCTTTTAGCATTGCACGGGTTAAAGGCAACAATACTTTTATTTTGCAGAACTTAGAAGGTCAATATTCTTCATTGCCAATCAATGGAAAATATTTGAAACACTACATTCAGTACTGAGATTGCTTTAATCATTCATCATCTATACATTACCAATTTGTTACATTTTTCTGCAAATGTGATTTTTTTTTTTAGCAAAGACTCCATTAGCCTGAGGAGAAGGCACTTGGATCTGCATGTTCTCTGCATCCTACAGGAGGAACCAATACCCAGTTGGAGCCGATGTTGTAACATTATTTGTTTTGATAAGTTAGATGTTTGACACACACACACACACACATTATAAAAAAGGGAGAAAAGAAAAATAGAAACATAGAAAATAAAAAAATAAAAAATAAAAATCCCAAGAAATAAAGCGTGCTAGTTTAAATGTTGCTCATTTTTTTTAATTGTGTTTAAATTATTGTAAGCACGATTAGATTAAACCTAAACTAAAGTTATGTGTAAATAAATAACGACATGCGACCTTTTGTCGTTTCTCGTTAAAGTGTTTAAAGCTTTCGACGGTTGGAGATCCCGAGTGTGAAGATCAATGGTTCTACAGTCACTCTGCACCACCCTATCCCCTCCGATGTTTAATCAGTGGAGGGGGGGGTGCGAAAAAGTGGTCCGCCCTGAGACCACTTGTGCCACATGCCCTCTCTACAGTCACTTCGCACCTCCCCACTCCAAAACCATATACCACCCACTACCCCCCCGAAATCCACCTTTCTACATTCAACCAACCGTTACACCTCCACTCCTGCCGTTTTCAAACTAAACCTCGTCCACTCATATTCTACCACTTGTTACTCCCTCATACGCCGATTATGAAACCCATTAAAAAAACCTCGTTGCAAATAAATGCTTCTCCCTCTCCATTTAACGGGTATTACCCAATAAAAAGATTTAACCAACTAAAGGCTCTTCTTATTTTTTTCTTCGAAGCTGACTGGATGACTATTGGCCCCTACCTTTCTGAACCATAAATGAACCAATTGAAACCAATACCAGACTGAACGACTGCCCAAGTCATCGACAAAGATTTCAACACATTGCTACCTATCAGTCAACAAAAAAACCATCAATTTTCCTAGTAATTGATGTCGTTTTCACCCTTCTTTTTTGCCGTCATGGCTTCTAAAAAGAAATCAAATGCCATGGAAAACCCCACACTCCCCCCTATGATTGATTTAGATCATCAACCTTTGGTCGATAAATACTTTAAAATTGCTAAAACCAATTGTGAATTCGATGTCTATGAACTCCACAGTTGGTTAAAACATAAATTCATTGACCAAAGTGATGAAATAAACCTCTGGCAGTGCTCCTTACTCCAATTCAGTATTCCACAGATCCACCGTTTCCCAAATTTTGTTGTATGGTGTCATGATAGGTATATTCCCACTCAAAGAGCAGTAGTTTCTAAAAACAATGAAATTCTCTTTACCATTACTGTTGAGTCAATCAACCAAATGTTGTAGATTCAAAACACTGAGCCCTTACATTCATTTTCTCCAGAATCCCTCATGGACATTTATAAAAGTTTGGACTTTCCCCAAAGAGCTAGAATTTTTGAAACATTTTTACTAGAAGATGTCCAATTACTTAAAACCAACCCACCTTACCAGTCATCTATGTTTCCAGAAATGACCAAGTAAATTATATCCATTGCCTCATGTCTATTAGGTTATCATTCTGATCAGTGGGTCGATGAGGTCTTAATAGGTTTTATGTCAGTTTTCTCCACAAATGAAAAGCCTTCTTTGATTTTCAATTACAATGGATACTTAGCAGAGTCAATTCATGATCAGTTCATGAAATTGCCTACAGAAGGAGTATTCAAGTATGCCTCTGTTTTAGTATACTTGTTTTTGTTTAATCAGTCAGAGAGGTTTTCCTTTCCTCTACAGAAGATGGACAGTCAAGGGAATCCACACTCAGTCATCCATTGGACTTCCGTGGTGAGGAGGAACACCGCTTAATTCACATTTAGTGACTTTGTAGATCAATTCCTATATGTTGCTACATGTTTATTCAACAGTGATGCAGAACCAAGAATTGGGACAAAGATAAGGAAAATCCTCCATCTTAGTGATTAGATCAAAATGGGAGATTGATATTTATACCAAAATTATTTAGAGATTAGGATATATGGATGTTAGCTACCTCCGTTAAAATTACCTAAATTTGTTCCTATTCATATATGTGCACTAGAGTATATTAGACAAATGATCAACTACATTTTGTAGCAACAAAGAAAAAGGCTCAATTTAAGATTAAAACTCAAGTAGGGCCCTTTATTTGTAATTCTAGAGTAACAGGAAAGGAAGCAAAATATATCCTCAGTTAGATGAACTTTAAGCTTAGTTTCACTTGGTCTTATGACCCCCCTAGGAGTAATTTCAAAACCATAAGGGTAGAAACAAAAACTACCCCATATAGTCATACTCCTACGCCTGAGATAGAACAATTTATGAACCAGGATGAATGGCAGGAAAACACACTTAAGGAAGCAAAGGAACACGTTATAACATCCACACCATCATAGACTCCTCTAAGAGAAGAAAGACATGATAAAAGGCCCACAGATAGTTCTTCTCTTATGGAAACAACAACTTCAACCAAGGAATTCAAAATTTATAGTAAAAGGCATAAGACAGCTAGTACAAGTGATACACATTCAGAAGATACTACACAGTAAGGCCCAATTTTCCTAACATGCCCATTCATATCATCATCTTCTATTAAAGAAGAAATGGTTATAAGCTCTCCTTTATCTTCATCCAGTCCAAATGTGTCTTCATCTCAGATAAGAGAATTGCAGCAGAAAGAGAAGAGTATCTTCACAGTTTACAAAGAAATCAAGCAAAGGAATGAAGCTTTGAAGGCTTCCACATACACACAGTTTTGGAAGCAGACATCATCTATTCAACATAGGTTACTTTCTGTCTTCAACATTGAGAATGGAAAGATGAAAATAACTTTTCTAGATCCCAAAGTCACTCATCCTAGGAGTGTTGATGATTATACCAAGTATATTTTTACTTTTGATATAAATTTGATTCATCTTATTGATCAGATTGACCTACATGAGAAATATGGTAGAATGATCTATTCTTCCCTTACAAGTTCAACCATGGAAACATAAAAAATTCAACAATCATTACAAAATGTACAAAAGTTTCTTCCTCAACAAAAGATACCAAAATCAAATCCTTAGAGGATTTAGTGATAAAGTTGTGATATGATCCCATAGATGTAAAAGCAGCAGAAGAACTTGTCAAGACTAAAATGCAGACATAACTACTCTGAGAAATCAACTCAAGCTACCATCTACAAAAGATCCAAAAGCAAAAGAGATAAGCCAGCTAGAAATGGAGAAAGAAAATATGTTCAAGATCATAATTGAACAAAATGTGCAGATTGAGAAAATGGAGATTGAGATTGAAAAGCTCCTAAAGGAAAAAGAACAACAGGTAACCCCAACACCTGATACAACACTGACATCTACATCAGCCACTACACCAACAGAGAGGACTACATCTACTGATCCAACAGCAGAGCTGGCAAAGGTTATGGAAGACTTCTCAATTAAGGGGCAAGAGGTCAAAAAACTAAGGAGTCAGCTCGACACTTTACATGAATAGAAACTAAAGATTGATAATGCTTATCTAATTGAGTTGCAAAATTCATACAAGCCAACACAAAGAGTTCGATTCCTAGAAGGCCAATATGTTATGATTGATACTATTATACAAGCTAGAGAATGTATTGTGATCCAAATAAATGAAACCATCACCGAGATATGGCCTTCAATTGAAATAATCTTTGAGCAGGATGATCTAGTATAGAGGGCCAAGCAACCCATAGAAGATGTAAAGAAATATTTGGCTTCAAATTTAGGAAAAGCACATGCATTTCTAAGGGTTTTGAATTCCGAACCAAAGATGAAATGGAGGAATATGATATAGAGGACATGACAAAGACCATACTGGGAGTGAGAAGAGTTCTCACTAACAAGAATTTGATGCTGCAGCTGGAAAATAAGTGCCATAATATCAAATCAAGTATCTAGAGGTTTCATAGGAAATTTTCAGTTTTACACCAAAAGGGATTGCCTGGATTACAGGGAGTGACAGATAAATTAATTGATTTAGAAGAATATCAAACTAAAATATGTTTAATTGCCAATGATAAATACAGGTTTGCAAAGATCAAAGGTACCATCACAGGTAAAGCATTTATTGAAGGCCTCAGTTATGATTTACTCATCAAGCATATACTGAGGTAGATGAAACTTATAGAAGATTAACCAAATACCAAATTCCAGATGAAGAAAGATGGGAAGAATTATGCAAATTACTAAAGTAATGAGTCAAAAACAGTCATCAGCAGATTCAATAGCAGAATAGCAAGTTTATTAGCCACAACACCAAAATCCTCGAACTTAGAGACAACAGCTTCAACACTTTCATTTCTCTATATTTATGTACTATTTTTGTAGAAACAAATCTCGATATTTTTTCAATGTATATATATATTTTACTTTAGATAATTTGGGAACACTTTGTATAAATAATTCCCAATTCAAATTGTAAAGGGTTGTACCCGTGGACTAAGTTTATTTGAAGTAGAATTACATGTATTTGAAGTTGTCTGATATCAATAAAAGGATTTTGAATTTGTTTCAAACAACTAGTATCTCAGTGTGTTTTCTACATGTTTTTCATTCCATTATGTTATTTCAACATGTATTTAGTTTTATGAAGAAATCTGAGTAATATATAAATTGAATTGTAGGTTTTAACCCTGTACAGAAATTACCTGCATATGAATTCTAAAAAATAGAAAATAAACAATGATGAGAGCATAAAACATAAAACAAATATACACAGATATTTTCCCCTAGATCACAAAATCGGGACTACCAGATTGATTTTTCATTATGTTCCTTTCAATGTTACAATACATATATATACATGTTTAAGCATCCATAAACCCCAATCCGTTAACCCTGGATTAGAACATAACCGTAGTTCCCTTGATTGGATATACAAAATACCATGGAAATAAAATCATCATGGCCAAAACCATGTGCGAGATCCATGCACAAAACCATAGGTAGGTTTGCGCACCTAATATAGGGTCTAATTTTTTTTCTTGGGGCGCTGCCCCAGACCTCATGCAGGGGGGCTACTCCCCCCCTGTGTACCCCATGACAGGGGGGCAACACCCTGGCACAAGGTATAGTGGGAGCTATTGCCCCCCTTGCAGTGCCCCGCGCAACATACAATGGGAGATATCGCCCCCTCAGTGACCTGCACGTGCGGGGATAGTCGTGGAAAGAATATAACAAAACCCAACATTCTCCCAGTTGTTGTTTCCTTTCCATAGGGGGCCACAGGAGAGCTTAGTCACTGATCAAACCCTACAATGCCCATTGTTTCTCTTCACCAAGAGAACTTCTCAGTGCTCACAGAATTTGTCAATGCATTAGTGTATTCTTCAAAGTGTCCACCTTTACTAGAAAACATCCTTTTGTCCTAAACCATATCCCTCACAAAGTGATACTCAACAATAATGTGCTTTGCCTTTGAATGATAAGCAGGGTTATTTGCCAAGAAAATTGCACTTTGGTTGTCACAGTCTATACTTATAGCTTGTTGTACAAACCCCATACTTGAACTCAATCTCTGCAACCAAACTGCTTCCTTGCTTGCATGAGTGGCTGCCATGTATTCTGCCTCCGTAGTTGAAGGTTCCACTACATATTGTATCTTACTCATCCAACTAACTGCACATCCAAATAGGTTAAACACATACCCACTTGTAGATATTCTCTGATCCAGATTTCCAGCCCAGTCTGCATCAACAAAGACACAGATGTCCAAAACTCTGTCCAATCCTAGTCTTCCTTGGTAGCACAAACCATAATCACTAGTGCCACACAAATACGTGAAAACCCGCTTCATCGTTGTCTAATGCTCCTTCCCTGGTTTTGACAAAAACCTGCTCAATACTCCCACTACATGTGAAATATCTGGTCTAGTACATACCATTGCATACGTCAGGCTACCGATTGCACTTGAATATGGAACACGGGACATGTCACCTTCCTCGTCTTGTGTCTTGGGACATTATTCAACAGATAAATTTACACCTACAGGAATAGGAACCTTCACCAGTTTACTATCCTCAATATTAAACCTCTGCAATATTGTCTCGACATACTTACTATGGTTTAACCAGAGCTTGCTATTTGCCCAATCTCGTTTAATTTCCATGCCAAAAATATAGTTTGCAGCACCAATATCTTTCATGTCAAATTTGGAGGACAATCGGGTCTTCAATTCCCAGATGATTTCTTTGTCATTTCCAACCAACAACATATCATCCACATACAGGACCAGATAAATAACACGGTCACCAATTAATTTAAAATACACACAGTGATCTGCTTTGCTTCTGGTGAAGCTAAGTCCTCGTATATTTTGTATCAAATTTTTGTTACCACATCCTTGGTGACTCTTTTAACCCATACATGGACTTTTTTAACTTGCATACTCATTCTTTCTTACCCTTCACCACAAAGCCTTTCAGTTTCTTAATGTAGATCTCTTCTTCCAGATCTTCGTGAAGAAATGTTGTCTTCACATCCATTTGTTCTACCTCAAAATCAAAAGCAACAACAATAGATAAAAGTAATCTAATAGAAGCCACCTTGGCAACATGAGAAAAAATATCACAAAAATCAATTCCTAGCACCCGGGAATAACCTTTTTCTACCAACTGAGCTTTGTATTTCTCCACCTTTTCTTCTGCATTCATCTTCTTCTTAAACACCCATTTGCTTCCAATGGGTTTCCTTCTAGCTGGCAACTCTGCCAGATCCCAAGCCTCATTTTTATGAAAAGATGCCATTTCATCAACCATGGCCTCTTTCCAGAGTTTTACATTCTCTGAATCTTCTACCTCCCTTTCTGGCTACCATCTTTCTCGAACTGATCATCTCACAGCTGGAGTTTATGGCTCCTCATCTTCTACTTCCTCTTTTGTTGTAGAGTCTGATTCTTCCTCCTTTAGATCAAACTCTATCTTCTCAGGTTCCTTTGGTAGGATTTCATGTTTAATAACATCTTTCACCTCTCGAAACACCACATCTTGGTTGTACACAACCTTCCTTGTTTCTGGGTTCCAAAGCTTATAACCTTTTAAACCATCCTTATATTCAATAAAATGCACCTTTCAGATTTACTATCCAATTTGGTTCTTTTCTCCTTTCTAACATGTACATATGCATCACATCCAAATACCCTCAGATGTGAAAGAGAGGGTTTCTTACCAATCCATACCTCTTATGGAGTCTTATCCTCCAACGCTGATGAAGGTGATCTATTGACAAGGTAACATGCAGTCTCCACTGCCTTTGTCCAGAATTCTTGTCGTAACCCAACACCACTGAGCATGCTTCTTACCTTTCCCATCAACGCCCTATTCATTCTTTCTGAAACTCCATTTTCCTGAGGTGTGTATGGAGTAGTCTTCTTCCATGCTATACCACAATTCTTACAGAACTCTTCAAATTCCTTCTTGCAAAACTCTTCACTGTTATCTATCCTAAGCACCTTTATCTTCTTCTCTGTCTGGTTTTCCACCAGAGCCTTAAATTCTTTAAACCTGTCAAAGACTCCAGATTTCTTGTTGAAGAAATATATCCATGTATTCCTTGAGAAGTCATCTATAAATGATACATAGTACACAGACTTTCTCAAGTGATGGAACTGACACAGGTCCAAACACATCACTATGCACAAGCTCTAATATCTGTTTCGCACTCTTACCACCAGAGGGGAAGTTCACTCAATTCTGCTTCCCATATACACAATTTTCACATAAATCAAAATCTAGAGAGAAATTAGACATACCTTCTACCATACCATTACCATGAAGTATTCGAAGGCCCTTCTCTCCAATATGTCGAAGCCTTTGATGCCATAACATGGTCTTTTCTCCAGAGACCACTAGATTTTCGTCTCCACTTTCAGGAACCACATAAATGTTGCACCCATCAATAATAGTGCTACCCTAAAGCTTGTAAAAAGTTCCAATCTGAACATTCTGCATCAATACCAGTGCTCCCCAAACCACATTACATGTACCTTTCTCGAACACTGTTTTTACAGTTGCATCATCCAACTTGCTTACATAAATCAGATTTTTGGCCAACGCAGGATATACAGAACACCCGGAAGTGTTCTAATCCTTCCACATTGTAGCTTCAAATTGACTTTTCCGCGACCGACGATTCTAGCCTTCCTGTCATCCCCTAAGAAGACATCACCACCATCATATTTCTCATACTCGTAAAAGCACTCCCTATGGGGAGTGAAGTGAAAGGATGCACCTGAGTCAATCAACCATGCCTCATGATCTACATGTGTACTTGAAGACGAGTCCAAGTACACATCCCCACCTTCGTCTGAGGTGTTTTTCGCCTCTGCAGAAGGAGCATCATCAGATCCACTTCCTTTCTTAGGAGCTTTAGGTTTACAGTCCCTTTTGAGGTTCCCTTCCCTTCTACATTTCCAACTCACCTTAATAGGTTTTCCTGGAGATTTAGATCTCCATCTAGATTTAGATCTCCCACTCGAGGAATTATTTTTGTTTCTGTTCTGGGGCCATCCTCATATAGATAAGGCATCACCATTCTGGCCCTCCATATTTTTCCATCTCATCTCCTCCAACGGAAAGGATGCGACTATTTCATCAAACTGCAAGGCAGTTGCGTTGCTACCTATTGCAATAACCAGACTGTTCCATGAATATGGTAGAGAACAAAACAAACTGATGCACTTATCTTCATCTAAAATTTTAATATCAACAAATAATAACTGGCTTACCACAGTATAAAGGCGTTCAGATGCTTTGTCACAGAGTCTCCATCTTTCATCCTCAGGTTATACAAATCTTTCCGTAGGAATAGTTTATTCACCAGAGACTTAGATTGGTACAAATTCGCTAACTTGTCCCACAAATCCTTCTCTAAATCTTCCCTAACCTGACCTATAACATGTCGGCTACCATCATTCCCGTTCGATCACTCTCTCTCACACTATTTATTCATTCCGTTGAGATCTAGCTTATATATTTTTTGATCTATCGTGATGATGAGCCATAGTGGATGGCTCGAATCGTCGATTTAAATAACTATGGGTGCAATAATCCTGGAAGAAAACACTACACATTCAACAATATTGAATCTGAGGCACAATCGTATTGTGCTCTTTGCCTCCTAATCCAACTTCGGTCAGTCTTCTACTGACATTGTTGTTGGTTTAGTACCTAGATCTATCACGATCCACTGATCTTTATCCACTAGAAAATCCTCCATCTTGAGTTTCCACAACTCAAAACTCTGGTCATTGAATTTCTCAATCTCTATCTTTCCACTGCTCGCCATCTTCTTTCACCATGAGAATCTATCCCGCAGATCTCCCACTGAGCAAGGTCTACCACAGGCTTGAGAAAAACCCCTCAACAACAAAGGTGTCCCCTTGAAGCCGAAACAACTCTGATACCAAATGTAGGTTTTAACATTGTACAAAAATTACCTACATACGAATTCTAAAAAAACTGAAAATAAACAATGGCGAGGGCATAAAACATAAAACATATATACACAAAGGTTTTGCCCTGGATCCCAAAACTGGGACCACTAGATTGATTTTTCATTATGTTCCTTTCAATGTTATAATACATATATATACATGGCGCAACATCCATAAATCTCAATCCATTAACCCTGGATTAAAACATAACCATAGTTCTCTTGACTGGATCTATAAAATACCATGGACATAAAACCATCATGCACACAACCATATGAAAAATCCATGCACAAAACCATAGGTAGGTCCGCCCACCTAATATAGGGTCCAACATATTTTTTCCCCCTGTGACCCCCCAGCAACACCCCACACAATGTACAGGGGGAACATTCACCCCCCGCGCATGGGGTAGTCGTGGAAAGAATATAACACAACCCGACATCAATATCAATCTATCTTAAATCTCCTATGAAGTTATAATCAATTACAAAGATTAGTTTATTATACTATTTGTCTAAATAGGCTCCTCTACATTATTTAATTGTTAATTCTTCATGAATTTAGATGTATTTTTGTTTGTCAATGAACATAGTTTACTAGCATTCGTCTTATGATTATTTTAAATATTCTATATGAATACTTAAAACTCATATTTTCTTTGAATTCTTCATTCCAAATCCTTTAAAACTTAACTATTGTTTAAAAGTGAAGAAACAACCCTTTCCATGTGTTGAGAGAAATTAAGATACAATACTTGTTTACATAAGCTTCAACATTGGTCTTCCACAAATTTATAAACAACCAAAATATTTTAGATGCTCTCGCATAATTACCTAACCTAGAATTATCTTGGAGGACAACAAATGGGATAACATTGTTATTGCTTATAGTGGTAATGCATGTTTCCCAAATAGGAGGGAGACCTCTAAGGGTCACAATCACCAATTCCCTGTCATGCACGGTTTCCCCAACTCTTTGCAATTGATATTTAAGGCAAGCTATCCTCGTAATGTAGGATCACACAAACCCTCCTTTATTTATCTTCATATCTTTGAGTTGATCTTTCGAGGAGGTTATTTGATTCAAATTATTAACTGCATACATGCCAACTAGCTTATCATACATATCCTTAGACTTTTTCAAATTTCCAACATATGCAAGAAAATGATATTGTAAACCATCAACTATAATTTTCTTTGCTTTTAACCCACCTTTCTTATACTTGTTCTTGGTGGTAGCAGAAGCATTCTTCGGAGGCTCAGGTACTTTCCTTGTATGTATTCCCAAGCATCATTGTCTTCAGCTATGATTTCCAACATGATCTTCCAGGCAATAAAGTAAGGTGAGTAACCTAGCTTCTCATTATCCTTGAAGAAAGAGCAAGACATCTTGACTTGATTAGATAGGGTCCTTCAACTTTTCAAAGATGATAGCTTCATCTCTTGTCTCGTTTGGTCTTGTCCTTCACCTTAGCTCTGATTCCATGTTAATTTTTATACCGCTCTATGTTGTTTCAATTACTTTAAACCCAATTAATTCTTCAATAGAAATCCGTCAATAACAATTAATACTTTTTATCAATCAATAGTAACTAAAGATAGAATAGTAATGCAATGACAATAGGAGACAATCAACACATCAACAAGAGACACCATATTTGGTCAATGATCAGGGAAAAACTCCAAAATAGGGAAAACCCTTTGTAATTCTTCTTTTATTGTATTGTCATAAAATGTTCAACAAAGAGTACAATGATATCATACAAAAATATCCAACACTATCAACCAAACAATATAAAAAATATGATCCTAGTAATAATAATGATCAAATTTAGCTTTCTCGATCCGTGATCAATTGCGGTCAACTGTTAAACTAAAACCCTCGACCCAAACCACATGGAGGAAGAGTTATGTCCGCGGTTGATATGCTCCAACCGCATAGATGAGATTGTGTGCCTGCGGTTATAACTGAAAATTGCTTGAGTTAACCTTTTGGTTGGATCCCAAAAACCCTAATCACACATGTGAGCTTCAAACCCTACAATTTCTGACCTGTACGAACAAAACTCCACAAACGAAACTTCGGACCTGTGAAAACCAATCCAATGAATAGATAAGAAGATACTTGATGGTGGTGTCCAAATGAGGTTCACTTGACTTGTGTTTATAGGATTCCAGGGGTGACTAATTTGGTTTAGGGCCAACATGATCAAATGTGACATTGTGGGATTCAATTGAAAAAAACACTTTACCTTGTCCAAATTGAGTGTTTTAAAAGTAGAAAATGGTCCTCTCGAAAAAAGGAATCTACTCCTATGATTGAAATTTTCGTTGAGCTACCAAATTAACAACTAGTGGGTTAATCTTTGACCCTAGTCATGTGGAACCTCCCTTAAGGCCCTTTGGGTTTTAGGAGTGACACCACTTGAAGATCCATTATTTAGATAACGTGTTCCATTCTCCCTATACCATAACTTACATCCCACATTACAAGCCCCATATATCACCTCCATTCTTCGGGTACAACTTTTCATCGATTTTTGGGTATTTTCCACGCATATGTTCAAATACCTTGAATAGGGTATATAAACTTTGCCCTGATAGGTTGATGCAATTAAAATAAAATAAAAAGAATATCATGGACACAATGAAACAAAAGAAGCAAAATCAGAATGCAAAAGATGGTCGGGAGGTAAAGATTAACATGTGGGCAAAAACCTAGCATGAGCTCGACCTACCTCATATGGCCATCACCTAGTTCCTAATCACATGAAGCTCCATTACATAAAAAAATGACCATTTCATGTCCCAACATTGTTTAACAATAAAGTGACTCCTTTAAGGGGTGATAAACTTGTTACATCATAAAAAAGAAAGCTCTAACACTTGAGCTATAAGTGGTAATACAAGGAATAATAAAAAATAAGTAAAAGGAAAACAAGAGGGGTGGTAAAATTTGGCAAAGCTGATAACTCATGCATCCATGAATGCTACCTTCTCACATATATACACTCAAGATGTGGACACCCACATTAGGTAGTCCCATTTACCATTGTGCTTGACCATAAAGTCTTCTCCCATCCATTACATCATTAAACACTAACACCTATCAGTTAAAGGGTGGACCAAGAAAATTTTACTTCCCCTTAGGGACTAGAAGCACCTAATAGGGTTGACCATTAGGTACACCTACCAAGGGAAAAAACACCTTTGCAAGATCCTGGTCTTGATTTTGGAATGTGATCTTTATTTGAAGCATTAACATGCCACAAGTATTATTGATCTTAGTCTCTAATGGATGGTTGCTTTCACTAGAATCGATGTTGTTTTTGTTAGGTGGGTCATTGTAACCTAGTCCTTGGACAACCACTCCAAAGGTTCCTAGGCCCTTGAGATGTGAACATGGCCTAAGCAAGTGTGGCATTGAGATACTGGATCGTCTTGACAGTGTGAGCATATGACGCATGTCCTAGAGTACCTTCAAGACCGAATATGTTAGTAAACTTTGACATAGTTTTAGGATTATTCATGATGACCCAATATGCCCCTGGGTTTGCCTTGACACAGGATAATGGGCAAGAGATGATTCAAAGCTCAGATGAGAATAATCTCCCATGGAGAGACTTTAAATGGCTTGTTGCACCAAGGGAAGACCTAACGCTAGAGTGGAGGCCTTATTTGACAACTGGAGACCCTTGAAGACCACTTGATGGCACCCCAACTGGCACTTGAGACCCCATAAGAGATATTGAGGTGGATTTGAGGGCCAACCCTATAATTTTGGATTGTACATGCATCTACACACATTTGCACACTACATCACACTTTGGCATGGCCTTCTAATCCCTAATTGGGCATGAAATTAACAATTTAAGATGTTATGAATTGAACGTGTGGGCTAATTTGGATTGTTTTGTTGTTAGCTAATGGGTTGTCTTATGACCCAAGGTAATTTGTTGCCAAACTTAATTTTAGGGGCTTCATTAGGCTAAAATAGGAGAGCTAAACTCATTTAAATATATGTTAGTTTCAATTCATTTTCATCATCATTTGTGGTCTAATTCGATCCTCTTAGAGAACTCAACCTAGCTAAATTGTATCTTGTATCTTATGGAGATGTGATATATTGAGGATTTTTGCTTATGGAGCTATTCTTTGGCTTTGGAGATTTCATTTTGAAGCAATAAAGAGTGGATTCATGCATTCTATCTTGTAAGTGTGCCTTGTATTTAATAAATCTTTGTATTTTTTGGCTATTGTATGTAATGGTTAATTATTTAAGGTTTCTATGTGTTATTTATTGTTTAAAATCAATATATGGAATATTAGTAATGGTAGTGCATGCATTACCCACTTATAGAAGTTGTGTGACAATTCCATGGGCGAATCTTTTGACTAACTGTCCCCATTGACTTTGCTCCCTCACAAAAATGATAGCTAGGGTTCGAAACCTAGGGTTTCATACTTCCCTTGTTCCTTGATAGGGTTTAATTTTTTTCTCCTAAATTAATTATCCATATACTCCATCACCCAAGTTCAAGGCACTGGCCTTGGTCACATTCTTGTTCACATTGAAAACTCACATTAAATTATACTTTTCTTCCCCTAACCTGGATTTTGGCCTCTTGAGGAAAGTTGTTAGCAAGGGTAGGGGATCAATTTAAACTAGGGTTGACCACAGTTCCTTGTGAAGGGATTCAACACATAGGTTGTGACATATTTGCCTCAAAATAAACATTTTCTCGTGGCTAGTTTCTTCATTTTAGGGCTAACGTCCTTTTCGATAGGTAAATTGTGCCCTAGAATAACCCTAATTTGCCCTAGGCTTCAACTCAAGGTTTATTGGAGCCTTTTTGTGCCATAAATTGAGATTATACACTTATTGTAAGCATTTTCTTAGCCTTGTTATCTTATATAGGGAAATTAACCTTGCTTATTAACTAACCCTAGGTCATGTTGTGCCCTAACTAGGCCTTTTTAACAATGTGAATTACCCTAATTGTGTTAGTTGAGCCTTGTTCCTAAGTAGGGCACCCTTATTTAGCCTATCTTGTCACCTTTTCCCCTCTAAATAGACATATCATTAGGTGACCTAATATAGAGAAGCCTCCCTTGTAGTGAAAGCCCGTGAAAGAGAAGGAGGTAGTAGTAGTAGTGACTGTGGGTCACACCTCATATTGTTATCGCTTAGTCTAGTTCTTGTCTTTTGAGTTACCCTCAAAAGACCTGCTAGATTTTCAGCTAATAGGATCCATCCACTAATTATCACATAAGGGGAGGAATACATCAAAATATACCAAAGAATGGAAAAGAGATTCTCTCCTTTAAGTATGCAAAAGTAAAAGGACAAAACGTCAAGGGAAGCTCAATGTTGGAAGGTTTGAGGAATGAATTAGCTCATTACCAACATTAGTAGAGGTGGGGAAGGGACCAATCCAAAAAACATTTTGTTCAGGAGTTTCAAAAAATGAATTCTGGCCCTGTTATCAAGTGGCACGGAGGAACATAACAAGAAAAAGGAAAATTGGGAAAAACTAGAGAGAAAATGTAAGAAATAATGCATCAAATCCAAAAAGGAAAATGTGAGACTAATATTAGGGAAGGACATATGAATGGAAGAATCACTTCCTAAATGGAAAATATCTAAAAGGGAAATTCATGGGAAAACAAATTTTCAAAAGGAGCATTGCATGCATGGATATAAAGAACTTGGAACAAAATATTATGGTATACTATAATGTTTAATTTTCTCATTCAAATTTGGTTGGTATTTGAGTTTCATTCTAGGGCATGTGGAATTTTTTTTTGAAGAATAAGGTGGTATTAGGAATTATCCTTACTCAAACTTAAGAGGTGGAAACCAAAGTTTCATCCCTAAGAGGAAACACTGTATGTGCATCTTGTACGGGTGAAAATGTCACCATCCCATGAATTTTACTCAAAACCTTCATAACAGAAGCATTTCATTTAGGTGTGCCAATTATAATGAAATAAGACACTTACAGAGAGACTACAATAAATATAACACAAGATAGGTTTGGAAGACATAATAATGATTTCTAACATGTAATAAAAGATAAGATAACTTTATTGATGTCGAAAAAATGATCATAAATGGGTCAAAGGATCCTCTAGGTATAATAACACAAGATAAAAAGTGAAAGCACAAAGGAAACTCCAAGCAAGGAAAACCTTATTTGACAATTGGAAGACCTAACGCTAGAGTGGAGGCCTTATTTGACAACTGGAGACCCATGAATACCACTCTATGGCACCCAAACTAGAACTTGGGACCCCATAAGAGATATTGAGGTGGATTTGAGGGCAAACCCTAAAATTTTGGATTATACAGGCATCTACAAACATTTGCACACCTCATCACAATTTGGCATGGCATTCTAATCCCTAATTGGGCATGACATCAGCAATTTAAGATGTTACAACTCAAACGTGTGGGCTAATTTGGATTTTTTTGTTATTAGCTAATGGGTTGGCTTGTAACGCAAGGTAATTTGTTGTCAAAATTAATTTTACGGGCTTCATTAGGCTAAAATAGGAGAGCTAAACCTCATGTAAATAAAGGTTAGTTTCAATTCATTTTATCATCATTTGTGATCTAATTCGATCCTCTTAGAGAACTCAACCTAGCTGAATTATATCTTGTATCTTGTGGAGATGTGATATATTGAGGATTTTTGCTTATGGATCTATTCTTTGGCTTTGGAGATTTCATTTTGAAGCAAAAAAGAGTGTATTCATGCATTCTAACTTGTAAGTGTGCCCTGCATTTAATAAATATTTGTATTTCGTGGCAATTGTTTGGAATGGTTAATTATTTAAGGTTTCTATGTGTTATTTATTGTTTAAAATCATTCTATGAAATATTAGGAATGGTAGTGCATGCATTACCCGCTTATAGAATTTGTGTGACAATTCCATGGGTGAATCTTATGGCTAACTCTCCCCATTGACTTTGCTCCCTCACAAAAATGATAGCTAGGGTTCGAAACCCAGGGTTTCATACTTCCCTTGTTCCTTGCTAGGGTTTAGTTTTTTAATCCTAAATTAATTATCCTTAGACTCCATCACCCAAGGTCAAGGCACTGGCCTTGGTCACATTGTTATTCACCTTGAAAACTCACATTAAATTCTACTTTTCCTCCCCTAACCTGGATTTTGGTCTCTTGAGGAAAGATTATAGCAAGAGGTAGGGGATCAATTTCAACTAGGGTTGACCACATTTCCTTGTGGAGGGATTCAACGCTTAGGTTGTAAGGTATTTGCCTCAAAATAAACCTTTTCCCGTGGCTGATTTCTTCATTTTAGGGCTAATATCCTTTTCCCTAGGTAAATTGTGCCCTAGAATAACCTTAATTTGCCATAGGCTTCAACTCAAGGCTTATTAAAGGCCTTTTGTGCCATAAATTGAGATTATACACTTTTTTTTTTTTTTTGTAAGCTGGGGTGGGACTCTCCGATTTACATGTCCATTATGTACCCCTCTACGGGGGAAGGGTAGCCCAAGATTTGAACCCAAGACTTCCGGTCGGTGAGACTTCATTTCCACGGCCCTTGCCACTTGAGCTACCCCATGTGGACGATATTATACACTTATTATAAGCATTTTCTTGGCCTTTTTAACGATGTGCATTATCCTAGTTGTGTTAGTTGAGCCTTGTTCCTAAGTAGGGCACCCTTATTTAGCATATCTTGTCACCTTTTCCCCTCTAAATACACATATCCTTAGGTGACCTAATATAGAGAAGCCTCCCTTGTAGTGAAAGCCCATGAAAGAGAAGGAGGTAGTAGTAGTAGTGACTGTGGGTCACACCTCATATTGTTATCGCTTAGTCTAGTTCTTGTCTTGTGAGTTACCCTAAAAAAACCTGCTAGATTTTGAGCTAATAGGATCCATCCACTAATTATCACATAAGGGGAGGAATACATCAAAATATACCAAAGAATGGCAAAGAGCTTATCTCCTTTAAGTATGCAAAAATAAAAGGACAAAATGTCAAGGCAAGATTAATGTTGGAAGGTTTGAGGAATGAATTAGCTCATTACTAACATTAGTAGAGGGGGAGGGAACATTCCAAAAAATATTTTGTTCAGTGGGAGTTTTAAAAAAATGAATTCTCGCCCTGTTATTAAGTGGCATAGAGGAAGAGAAAAAGACAAAGGAAAATTGGGAAAAACTAGAGAGAAAAATGTAAGAAATATTGCATCAAATCCAAAAAGGAAAATGTGAGACTAATATTAGGGAAGAACCTATGAATGGAAGAATCACTTCCTAAATGGAAAATATCTAAAAGGGAAATTCATGGGAAAAAAAGTTTTCAAAAGGAACATTTCATGCATGGATATAAAGAACTTGGAACAAAATATTATGGTATACTATAATGTTTAATTTTCTCATTCAAATTTGGTATGTATTTGAGTTTCATTCTAGGGCATGTGCAAATTTTTTTGGAAGAATAAGGTGGTATTAGGAATTATCCTTACTCAACTCTTAAGAGGTGGAAACCAAAGTTTCATACTTGAAAGGAAACAATGTATGTGCATCCTGTATGGGTGAAAATGTCATCATCCCATGAAAGTTTACTCAAAACCTTCAAAACTGAAGCATTCATTTAGGTGTGCCAATTATAATGAAATAAGACACTTATGGAGAGACTACAATAAATACAACACAAGATAGGTTTGGAATACATAATAATGATTGCTAGCATATAATAAAAGATAAGATAACTTTATTGATGTCGAAAAAATGATCATAAATGGGTCAAAGGGTCATCGAGGTACAATAACACAAGATAAAAAGTGAAAGCACAAAGGAAACTCCAAGCAAGGAAAACCTTATTTGACAATTTGAAGACCTAACGCTAGAGTGGAGGCCTTATTTGACAATTGGAGACCCATGAAGACCACTTGATGGCACCCCAACTGGCATTTGGGACCCCATAAGAGATATTGAGGTGGATTTGAGGGAAAACCCTAAAATTTTGGATTATACAGGCATCTACACACATTTGCACACCTCATCACACTTTGGCATGGCATTCTAACCCCTAATTGGGCACAACATCAACAATTTAAGATGTTATGACTCAAACGTGTGGGCTAATTTGGATTGTTTTGTTGTTAGCTAATGGGTTAGCTTGTAACCCAAGGTAATTTGTTGTCAAAATTAATTTTATGGGCTTCATTAGGCTAAAATAGGAGAGCTAAACCTCATGTAAATAAAGGCTAGTTTCAAATCATTTTATCATCATTTGTGATCTAATTCGATCCTCTTAGAGAACTCAACCTAGCTGAATTATATCTTGTATCTTGTGGAGATGTGATATATTGAGGATTTTTGCTTATGGAGCTATTCTTTGGCTTTGTAGATTTCATTTTGAAGCAATAAAGAGTGTATTCATGCATTCTAACTTGTAAGTGAGCCTTGCATTTAATAAATATTTGTATTTCGTGGCAATCGTATGGAATGGTTAATTATTTAAGGTTTCTATGTGTTATTTATTGTTTAAAATCATTCTATGAAATATTAGGAATGGTAGTTCATGCATTACCCACTTATAGAATTTGTGTAACAATTCCATGGGTGAATCTTATGGCTAACTCTCCCCATTGACTTTGCTCCCTCACAAAAATGATAGCTAGGGTTCGAAACCCAGGGTTTCATACTTCCCTTGTTCCTTGTTAGGGTTTAGTTTTTTAATCCTAAATTAATTATCCTTAGACTCCATCACCCAAGGTCAAGGCACTGGCCTTGGTCACATTGTTGTTCATCTTGAAAACTCACATTAAATTCTACTTTTCTTCCCCTAACCTGGATTTTGGCCTCTTGAGGAAAGATTATAGCAAGAGGTAGGGGATCAATTTCAACTAGGGTTGACCACATTTCCTTGTGGAGGGATTCAACACTTAGGTTGTGAGGTATTTGCCTCAAATAAACCTTTTGCTGTGGTTGATTTCTTCATTTTAGGGCTAACGTCCTTTTCCCTAGGTAAATTGTGCCATAGAATAACCCTAATTTGCCCTAGGCTTCAACTCAAGGCTTATTGAAGGCTTTTTGTGACATAAATTGAGATTATACAATTATTATAAGCATTTTCTTAGCCTTGTGATCTTATATAGGGCAATTAACCTTTCTTATTTACTAACCCTAGGTCATGTTGTGCCATAACTAAGCCTTTTTAACGATGTGCATTACTCTATTTGTCTTAGTTGAGTCTTGTTCCTAAGTAGGGCACCCTTATTTAGCCTATCTTGTCACCTTTCCCCATCTGAATAGACATATCCTTAGGTGACCTAATATAGAGAAGCCTTCCTTGTAGTTAAAGCCCATGAAAGAGAAGGAGGTAGTAGTAGTAGTGACTGTGGGTCACACCTCATATTGTTTCTCACTTAGTCTAGTTCTTGTCTTGTGAGTTACCCTCAAAAGACCTGCTAGATTTTGAGGTAATAGGATCCATCTGCTAATTATCACATAAGGGGAGGGATATATCAAAATATACGAAAGAATGGCAAAGAGCTTCTATCCTTTAAGTATGCAAAAGTAAAAGGACAAAATGTCAAGGCAAGCCCAATGTTGGAAGGTTTGAGGAATGAATTAGCTCATTACTAACATTAGTAGAGGGGGGTAAGGGAACATTCTAAAATTTATTTATTTATTTATTTTCTTCAGTGGGAGTTTCAAAAAATGAATTTTGACCCTATTATTAAGTGGCACAGAGGAAGAGAAGAAGAAAAAGGAAAATTGGGAAAAACTAGAGAGAAAATGTAAGAAATAATCCATCAAATCCAAAAAGGAAAATGTGATACTAATATTAGGGAAGGACCTATGAATGGAAGAATCACTTCCTAAATGGAAAATATCTAAAAGGGAAATTCATGGGAAAACAAGTTTTCAAAAGGAACATTGCATGCATGGATATAAAGAACTTGGAACAAAATATTATGGTATACTATAATGTTTAATTTTCTCATTCAAATTTGGTTTCTATTTGAGTTTCATTCTAGGGCACGTGCAAAAAAAATTGGAAGAAGAAGGTTGTATTAGGAATTATCCTTACTCAAACTTAAGACGCAAAAACCAAAGTTTCATCCCTGAAAGGAAACAATATATGTGCATCATGTATGGGTGAAATTTTCATCATCCCATGAAAGTTTACTCAAAACCTTCATAACTGAAGCATTTCATTTAGGTGTGCCAATTATAATGAAATAAGACAGTTACGAAGAAACTACAATAAATATAACATAAGATAGGTTTGGAAGACATAATAGTGATTGCTATCATATAATAAAAGATAAGATAACTTTATTGATGTCAAAAAAATGATCATAAATTGGTCAAAGGGTCCCCTAGGTACAATAACACAAGATAAAAAGTGAAAGCACAAAGGCAACTCTAAGCAAGGAAGACAACTATATACAAGCAAAACTAGTCTATGATGTAAAACACCTAAAGCATACATTTCTTTTTGGTATAATGGAAAAATTGAAGTCATCTTTGAATCCTCAAGGGCATAATACCTTGCTATAAAAGTGGCTAAATGTGGCTTGGGAGCTACAAAGGAACAAAAAATGACAATAGCATGAACATAACAATGGTTAATTGGGTATAACTTGGGTGGTTAGGATGATTTGAATGGGAAAGTTAGTGTTTGCTATGCTAGATTCCAATTCAGAATAGTAAACAAAGTGCTTGAGGATTATGAGGTAAATTGCAAGTTTTACATTAGTTTTTATGTCTTTATATGTAATTCACGATCTTAAAACATGAGTTAAAAAAAACTATCAACAACAACATAACAGTAATACACTCAACAATTGATAAAGAAGTTCACCCCTCCTTGTTTATGTCTCCTTCGTCCAACTTCCAATGACTTGACCCAATCTCATTATGCTCAAAGTAATTCAGTGATAAAGAGTACATAATGTGTGCTAACCAAAAGAGTGGATAGTTTCCCCTTCAAGGACACATTCTTCTGCAAAGAACTCTCACTCTAAAAACATGACAACCTATAGTTAGTCATGAAATAATCAACAAGAAAAGGGTTCTCAAATCAAGACCCCATACTCCATCTAACAATGAGCATAACAAGTACAACAATTCACTTAAGTACTAAAAGAGAGCTTTCCTCACAGACAATGAGAAAAGAGAAACATGAGATACACCATAGATGTCTCAGCTACTGCAAAAAATATATGAAGGTTGGAAAACCCCTACAAGGTCCTCTTCATTCTCAAAAGCCTTCAAAAACTGATTCAAACCCCTGGTTGATCCTAGCACCCATAGAATTAAACATGAAAAAGTATATTTAGACATGCTCCAATCGCTTTGAAACTTATTCCATTAGCTTCAAAAGACCCAAAAATTCATGTCTGGCCTCTTCTTGCTCCTCAATTGGATCAAAACCTAAGAAGTTATTAGTTTTCCAAGTTTTTCTGCTTGTTAACCCACAAATTCGCCAAGTCCGGCTAATCGCCCTACAATTTCGCCCCATTTTTCACTAATGGAGCAACAACTTAGCACAATCCTGGCGCAATTTGTGGGCTCATTAAATTTCCCAATGACACCTGTGCTCCCCCTCCTGGTTACATGGACCCCCCACGTGCCCTCGGGCTGGCCCTCGTGGTCTAGCTCCCTTCGAATAGACCCTTCATTCCTAAGTTATGGTTGCATGCTATATTGTTTTAAGGTTGGGGAGACCTGGTCCCGCCCCATGTCCTTTTGGGCGCAGTGACTAGAGTTGGGGCTAGCCCTCGACCCTCACCCCATATCCGCCCCCAATTAATATTCAAATAAGGTTTCGGTGGGCATGAGGTCTATAGTTTGAATCCTGTGAGGTGAAATTCAGACTCTTAACAAGTTTTTGGTGGCCCCCATGCTGCCATGTGGCGGCCTCCGGTTAGGCCACGTGGCAACCTGTGGTTGGCCACCAACCCAACAATGAAAATCACCCAAATCAACGCCAAAGTTATTCAGACAAGTGGAAAGACATGATTGGCTTGACAAAGCCTAGTCAGCAGGCCCAGTCAGCTTGCCACGTCAGTAGTACGGGCTCCTGACTGGGTTGTCAATTTTTTTGTCCAAATTCGCCTATTTTGGAAAATGAACATAACATGTTTCTGAGAGCATACAAAGTCTGTTTCGTGCGAAACGAGTTGCGCAGGATTCAGAACGACGAGCACTAAGCGGTCGTTTAAGTTCTACACCGATCCGACAACTTTGAATTTTGAGCAAATTTTTGAACTCCGAATCATAAGAGAAGTGTTATTGTACCCACCCAAGTTAAATTCCTTCAAGTGACATGTTGAGCTCTTAAGGGTTATAATGTTGTAATGGATTTAAGCCATATTGTCGACTCAACCTTATGCCCTAAGAATCTAAGGTTTACCCTAAGTACTATTACTCACATACATGGTGCAAAATTACCTTTAATAATTTTGCATGTTGAATCCATGTTGATCCCCAATCTATGAGAATTGGTCAAATGAGAAAATTCCTAGGTAGATTGAAACATATGATTATGAAGAGTTACACATCAAAAATATGGAGATTACATTAAAATGGTGGAACTCTATGGATATATATTCTTTGATGATTATGCTAATGGTTTGGAAAGAAATTGTAAACTGTTTGACTTGATTGAAGTTTTATATGTGAAGGTAGAATCTAATTATGATAATAAGGACTTATTATTAACTATTGTAGATGCTAAAATGGAGGAAGACCCAAAATGAATAATTTGCGAGGAAATAATTTCCTATTTCTCATTATTTAGGTTTAGATATGAATATGGAAATATTTTTCTTGTCCGTGAAGACCTAGTGTATGATTGTGTATTGAAGTGACTTCATGTAATGTACCAAGGGGTTTTTTCCCTTAGGTTTTTATTTTCTGACTAGGGTTTTTCAATAAATTAGAAAATATTATGTAACAATAGTGCACATTCATATAACGATAGATGTTTCTTATGTAATGCACGAACATATACATATTTCCAATAGTAATATGCTTCTTCAACAATTCAGAATACTTATGGCTAAATGCCTAATATTCACTAATTTGATTCATCCAATAATCCACTAATATAATTTAGATTTTTATTGTGAATATTCAATATACCAACATCCTAATGGTAATCCACACCAATATATGCAATTTTGTGGCTACCACATTACTTCACCATCTAACTACAACTTATATGGGCTGTCTCCACTTGTTTTGAGTTTCCACCTATAGTTACATTAGCCTTTGGTGTTGGTCCTATTGTAATTGACCGTTGGTTAGGACTAATAACAACCTCGTACTGACTCGAGATTATGCTCACAAATCCCCTAGCTTAGGTATATTTGTTAGAAATTAAACAACATAACAATGGAACACATACAATATTGTGGAAACAAAAACATAGAAAATCATAAAAAAAAGAGAGACACAAATATACATGATTCACCCAATTTGGGCTACGTCCATGGAGAGACAACCAATCCTTCCTTTTATATTATCCAACAAAATAAAGGAATACGACTTACAAAAAATCCATTGTAACTTCCTCCTTTCTCTCACATAGTCTCCTCTCTTTTTCTCACATGGAATAATACACAAGCGCAATACAATTCCCTCATATAAACTGAGGTTGCTTTTAAGGGCATAAAACCCTAAATTAACATAACTTCTACTTCCAGATCTTTCGCCTAATGAATGACCTAGATTGACTATGAAATTACAATATTTTACAAGGCAATTTTTCTCTAAAATTTTCTTCCGAGGATGCTGGCCCCAAAATCCTATCATTAGAAATAATAGTTTGGGGGCGGGGGGGGGTTTACCCCCCACACCCCCATGTCATGGCCCATGATCCAAATGTGACTAGAACAAGACCTCTGAACCAAGAGGATAATCAGGTTTCACACTGAACAATCTTTTTCCTTGTAAATTTCCCAACAGATACCTTACTATCCTCGTATGTGGCAAAATTGTTTCAAGTGCAGCAGTGTAGTTTCTTATGCGAGTCTCTTTGTCCCTTTCATTACTATAAAATAATAATAATAATGACTTTTGAGGATGCATTTGCATAGTTTGAAATATGCTACTCCTATAGTTTTTGAATGTGAAGAAAACCATTATCCATGAAGCACCTACTCAATGGATTTTGAACATTTGACCTATACATCAATTTTCCCAAGCATGTTGAGCTTTGTAACAGTTGGAAATGAATAAGACATTGTGCACAAGAGTTCCAAAATTCTCTTGTGTGCAACAACTATGACATTTTTAGGCACATTGTGTCAAAGTGTCCAAAAGAGAAATCATGTAAGAATTACAAGAAGCTTGAGCCTAACATAGATCTATTAGAGAGATGTGTATTTGAGGGTGTATTTCCAAGAGCATAACTGGTAGTCATATTTTGGTGTCATCTAAAAATGGGTTTCTACCATTTAGTTTCATATACATTGAGTTGTACTATATTTTCACAAGTTTGCGGAGCCAAAATATTTACACAATCAATAACATTCTTTTCATTGTGTTCAATATTCTTATAACTATAACAAAATTATAATCACATTGACTTATTTATATCTTTCTTTTGAGTTATTAGCGATAAACCTTGATTTCTATACTTGAGCATTGTTAGTTAGTTGTTGTTTCTTTAGAACTCTTTTGGTTGTTGCTCCTTGGAAATGCTAATCACAATTTGTTACAATTGCACATTATCCTTGGGCTTTTACATTTTGTTTACAATATTCCTACTTAGGAATTGTTGTGAGGTAGAGCTTTCTTACATTCGACACTAGAATTAAGAATGACGTTAACTTGCAAATAGTCCTTTTGTATGTTTAATAGTTGAATTTCATTATAAACAAGTCCAACACCCTTCATTTTCTAAGTTGGAATTGTTGAGAAAATAACTTGAATTGATGATTTATCAAAGTAAATAAGTATTCTAATACTTTCCACTGTTAATAATATGGTCGTAGTCAACAAAGAAACTCCCGTTGATGTTTTAAATTCTTTATAAGATTTGTAGGGCAAAATTGAGTTTCTCTAACTTGAATCTCAACTCCAACAAGATGAACTACAACAAAAGAATCAACATTTTGAATAATACTTGTTCAAAACGATTCTCCTTTTGAGTTTGAGAAAAATTCTTATCAACAACTAGAACATGATCAAATCAATGAGACCACTTCAAAAGCAAATTCAAATGAATATGTAGTTCTACTTGCACTTTCTAAGCCCATCATCAGGCCTCATGAAAAAGTTGTTAGAAACAAGCACAAAATCAATACTGGATATGAAAAGGAAGTGACCTTTCACATTCCAGATTATTGCAAACCAATCTAGTTCCAAAGTGTTGGATTCTTGTAAGAAAAGTCATCTTCACTTTCTCTTGTTCAAGACAATATTCCTAAATTCCAACATTATCATTGGGTTAACCACATCAAGGTTCAATATTTTGATCTTCATTCTTGTGAGCATTGTGGAAAGCATAATCATCATCAAATAAATGTTCTAGACACAAGAAACATGCAAGAGTAAAGGTTCACTGTGGGTGGATCATTTCTTGGAAATGGTAATCAATACCCAAGAAGATATATTTTTCATACCAAAGAATCAATTATCAAGTATTGACACGTCTTGTAGTGGATATATTGTCATCTTTTGACCTTGCATTAGATAGGGGGGATTAATATTAGTGATTGATAGTCAAGCTTCAAGTTTCGAAGTTTTATCAATCAAGTAGGAATAAGAGAGCCTAAGCCATAGCTAGAAACAAACCCAACATCCAAAGACTCAAGCTAGAGTCAATTAGAGTCAGATTTAGAGTTGTAACCAAATTCAAAGCATTATACCATGAACATGATTTAATTTTCTATCATCCCGAAACTACCATTCAATTTGTGGTCCTCGACCTTAAACCACCATTTAGTACAAGACTTATAGCTTCTTCTAGACAATAGTTTGTGGCCATATTTAAATCACCATCTCCACCATTTTGTCACTTTTTGGTAATATTTAAACCACCCTGTGATACCAATTTCATTCCATATAATACATTGACTTCTAGCTAAATTATGAAATGTTTTAGGAACTATTGAGCCTCTAAGATGACTTCTAGTTTATTGTCATCTTTAAACCACCATATCCACCAGATAGAGTTTTTGGTCATTATTAAAGCACCATTTAGTATAATACATTAACTTCTACTAGCCATTTGGTTTGTGTTCATCCCAAAGCTAATTTATCCATTCGAAACTATATACTTATAGATTTCAACTCTCTACTCAGACTCATATACACATTGGGAAATGTTGGAAACCTAATCCTTAAGGATAATGGAAAATTGTATTATTCACTTGAGAAAGAATGTGAAGAGTCACAAGTGAACATGAATAGCAATCAAGAGACCAAGAGACCTTGGATCATGAATCCAAAGGTCATAAGATCACGCATTTATGTATATCATAATAATGAGAAATACATCACATGTTTATCTTACTCTATCCTACATTTTCATGTGTTCAACACTTCTTAGATCATAATCATGTTAGTTTATATGGGTGATTGGTACATGAGTAATTCTAGTTACTTTCTATTATAATTAATCTACTTAATATCATGAATATGAATGTTATCTCAGTACTTGGGAGTTGCATATCTTTATAGTAGAGTATATTAATGGTTAATGGAAACAAATAATGGTGAAACCCACATCCTATAATCTACCTCCCTATATTTAATATTGGCCCATGCTTAGGGTGAGACTTTCCATTCTACAGGGATCGAAAATGATAGCGCTATACTACATCAAACTTTTTTTGGACACCTACATGGACCCTAGATTACCAATAGAGAAAACAAATGGTTTGTTTATTGGGATCTGTCACAAGAGAGGAAACCCTATAATATCATACAAATATTTTCAAAAATAATACTTGGAAGAATGATTTGAACACAGTTTCAAATATTCATTAGATATGAATATAGTCACATGGAGGGAACTTTGATTATTGTAAAAATAGAGTTTTGGATCATTAATGTTAATAATGAAGGGTATGATATCTTTAGGGTGAGGCTTCTAGCATGTTTCCATGAACCACTAGATTGATTTGATGACACAAAGAATACACATGGAAGGAAACAAAAAAATTTAAATGAGATATTCAAAACTTAGTTATTTCTCAAATAGTAGATCACTAAATAACCCATACATTTGATTTCTATTTGAAGAAAATGATTGAGGGATTTGTTGCAAGGTTTATTACTAATACATACCTGTCTTTATAAGGGTGCATGTAGGAGAAATGTTAAAGAAATCCAAAATTTGATCAAAATGCTAATGATAGAAAAAAATTGTTTATTTCAAACCTATTATCATGGAATCATAAAAACCCCATGCCATGGGGGTGGTTGGGTTGATGTTAGGAATTTTGACAACACAAGAAGAACCACTACCTGTGGGAGAAACAATGAACGAAAGGGATGAACAAATTCATACTAAGGCATATATCATAGATTGATGATGGTTGAATCAAATGTTAAAAAAAATAAAAATAGGATTGAACATTTGTTGAGGGAGATAAATGAAAAGGGAAGAATTGGGAGAACATTACAAAAGTGGAAGAAACTTTGAAAGTAAGGGGAGTTAAATAGTTAATGATTAAAATATTGAGGATTGATGTTGGAAGGGATTATATGTAGGGGACACAATGGTGAAGGGACATTGATAGGATTAAATGACAAACATCAACAAGGTTGTGTTATGTGATAAAGTGAATACTGAATAGGTGAATCTATTACTAGTAGGAGTTGTATTTGAACCTAGTATTGAAGAACCAAATAATAGTGTAATAGAATGAGATGCAAAGTTGGAGGACGCATTCAAATATGTCAAGAATGGAAAGTTGTTGCTTGTTAGATTATGAATGAAGATGTATGGGAGAATATTTGGATGGAAAAGTCCACCTCATCTATTTTTTAAAATGATTAGTGATCTAAAGTGGCTCATAGTATAATTTTCCATTTGTCTTGGAAATTTTTGGGTGGAAAATATGGATTTATTGTCTTGCAAGGCCCATTTTACGGGTAGGTATTACTTTGGTGATCTTGATTCCAAAACCTAAAATCCCATTTGAGACCTTAATTGGTGATGTTTAGGGTAAAAACCTTGGGAACAAGGTCCATAACCTATTGATGTTGTTCAACACATTAAGAGATTTCCAAATATGTGAAATCACCTCAATCAATTTTTTTATGTGGAAGGTACACCTCTTGCAAATTGACCTAGTGTGTTGACCACCATGATATTGAGTGGTTTCCATGTTGGCTCATAATACTCACACATGTGAATCTAGCTGTGTATGGATATTCAAAAAGATTCTAGAGAGTCTAAAATCCTAACACTAATTGGGGTAGAGGCATGCAAAAACCATTACCCTAACCATAGATGACTATCATGCTATGTTAAGTATTGGATTGATAAGAAATGGATTCCATTAGCATTGTATAGGATATGATTTCCATACTTGAGCACAATATCTAGGAGTGAGATATTGAAGAAAAATAAAGGAAGCAAAATATCATATAAAAACCATATTGGCCACAATGTCCATGGAAACTCCAAAGTGAGAACCATATTTGCAATTTGTAACTACGAATAAAAAATCAGAGCATAACCCTCACCTTCTAGCTAGTTTTTTCTCATATTCATTTTTTCATAAGATACATCTTGTGTTTATTGTGTGGATGGTGTGTTACTTTCTTACGTTCTTTCGTTTCAACATTAATTTTTCCCCCTGGAAAAATCGGAATCTTTCATTATATGGTGAAAAATTACATATAGTATATGCTGTTCATCATATGCGATTTGTGTCAGTATGTCCAAAATTTCTACAATTCCATTCCTGTGAATGGCTGTGTCAAAAAATAAAAAAATATCACGCATGATGATGCCGTATAGAGTTCATATAAACATATTTACACCTTGTAGGGTGTTGTTCATAAATAAAACTAAGTTATCTACATCTTCATATATGGCCGGTAGTTCTGCAAAAATTTAGAAACCATCCACCTGATGGTAGATTTGATCTATATAAGGCTTGTGATAGTACTGGTACTGTGTGGTACCCCTCTGTTCTTGGATTATCCACTGTCCTCTTGGCAGGTGCGTGGCTTCCTTGGATAGTCCGTCGGCACTGTGGTTATGCTCCCTGTAGATATGACGAACAAGGATGGTATTAAAAAGAGATTTGAAATGCATCACTTCGTCCAGAATATTTAAGAGTGTGTGTGCGTGACATCTAGTATTCTTGTTGATCCAATTGATAATAATATTTGAGTCACCAAAGATCTGTATATCTCTGCAGTCATGATATAAAGCAAAGTGCATAAGATGTTGAAGAGTTATAAGTTCTGCAAAATTGTTCGTTCCTACGCCAAGACCCATCTTGACTTTGAAGTAATGCTGTTTTGAGAGGTATAGTATGAAGCCCCCCCCACATCCGTGTTGCTGAGCAGCTCCATCGAAATAAGCCCATGGAGAGGAGTAGTCTATAGGATCGGGAGCAGTTGGTCTGCACGGGTGAGGTGGGGAATATTCAGGAAGTTCATGATAGGATGCAATGATTTTTGCAATAATGGACTGCCAGCTGATCGTGCCATTGTCAAAAGTTAGTTTATTTCTGGCCAGCCATATTGCCCAGCATATGATCAGAGGTAGGCATGGTAGGTTTGTTCCTGCATGTGCTCTGTTCCAGGCTTCCCAGGCTACGGATATGCTGTCACCTTCCCATGTTCCTGTGAACCTGATCTCAGCAGCCACATCTTTCCAAATTTGTTTAGTTGTGTTGCAGGAGAGGAACAGATGCTTGGTTGATTCAGTGCTCTGTTTGCAAAGTATGCACCAATGAGGACCATACATGGATCTAAGCATAAGTGAGTCCCCTGTAGGTACCTTGTTTCGAAGAATGCACCAGAAAAAAAGTCTGGTCTGGGGAGGAGATTTTAATTGCCAAATGAGCTTCCACCATCTTTGTATGATTTCAGGTTGTTTGTCTTGAATCAAACACAGATAGCCTTCCTTGGGAGAATAGAAACCAGATTCAGCCTTACTCCACATGAGCTCGTCTGGACCTTCCTTGATGCGGATATGAGATTCACTCAATGCGTTTATATATTCATTCCAAATGAGGTGCCAGTGTGGAGGCAAGTTAAGTTGCACGACCGATTTCCAAGCTTGAGAAAGAATGGAGGAATTCTCATGATCCACAATATGGGCAATTACTTTTATGTTCTGTTGGTTAAGTAATAGGGTAAGCTCTCATGGAAGGAAACATCTACCCCCTCCTCCGGTCCATGGGTCCATCCCAATACGAGCACTGGTTCCTGCATTGATTCTCCAAGTAAGGTGACTGCGAATGAGGGGGAGTGAGCACAATAGAGCTTTCCAAACCGATGATATGCCTGTCCTATTCCAACCAGGCAATCTTATCCAATCCATAACTTGGAGGGGCCAGATGTATTTGTGATATGAAATGGATGTCCAGAGATTATGCTTGGTAAGTAATGACCATCCCATTTTTGCAGCCAAAGCATGTGCAAAAGAGGGTAGGTCTTTAAAACTCGTTGGAACTAGCCACTCCGAATGAGAGCAGATCTAATTGGGGTCTACGATCGGGTTAGTTACCCTTGTTGGCATAGCGAAAATTCACCGTGTCAACAAATTGGCGCTAGGAGGGCCTAAACCATTGTCCACAGCTTTTTATGATTTCATCTATAAATGTCACGCATGGATTCAAAAAGATTAATGCATGGATCGTAAGGGTCGAAAAGATCCTTCCTCCCATTTGGAAAAGCCTCATTTCGAAGAAACAGAGATCCCTCTAAGTCCCATGTTTGGGTCGCCCAAGGAAGAGAGACTGTGGGAGTACCCTGTCACTTAGGAACAACTAGTCAGAATACTTACCCGTGCTTATGCTCCTTCCCTATCACAGCTCCCCATCTTTCAGTATTTACCTCTGACAGCTAAAAGAAAGCCAAGAATCTATCACATAAACGAAGAGACATCTACAACCCCTTCCCTTGAAGATATTGTGCTAGAGTCTTTACAAAGTATCGACACTCCTTGGGAAGAAATTCTCGAGGATCCCCCTTCTAAAGGTAATCCCTGGCCTGATTTGGAAATTCCTAACGAAGAACACCCGGGGGAAACCTTCAACCAGAACCTCCCTACCCATAATATGGCTAATGTTCCCCCTCCATGTGGGAATTTGCCTCTACTACCCCCTCCAGGTGGGAATCAGCCTCCACCGCCTCCTCCAGGTGGGAATCAACCTCCACCTCCTTCAGGAGCACTCCCTCCCTTGCTCGCTTAGGATGTCGTAGCAGTACCTAGATAGTAGCATGCCTTACTCAAGAATGCAGAAAGAGTATTGCCTAAATTCGACCCTAAGCGGGGAGACACTGCTGATAACCATATTCACTCTTTCTTCCTAGCCGTGCACATGTTGGGTGTAGCCGATGAAGATGTAGTGTGTCACTTATTCCCTTTTACTCTGATTGGTGCGGCCTCCACATGGTACTTTAGCTTGAGAATAGGATCAATCACCTCATGGGGTGCCTTTCAACAAGCCTTTTTAGACAAGTTTGGCGATGAGAAAACACCTGCGGCCTTAGCTTTAGAACTATCCCATTTGAAAATGGAAACCAAAGAGAAGACCAAGGATTTTAACATCCAGTCAACACTTTGTTCAACAGAATCCCGACTAATGCTAGACCTACTGATGAGGTGCTAATGGAATTCTACATCACTGCTCTCCCTGTCCCTATTGCGATGTGGGTCAAGAGAAGCAATGCACAAACCTTACAAGGTGCTATCAATGAAGCAATAAAAATCAAGAATGAAATGATCAGTCTCACAACTTGTCATCATACGACCAAAAGAAAGAAAGCCTCTTAGTCATCCAAGAAGAATAATGGGAGTGATAACAAAGTGGCTGAGGTCAAAGAAAGAGACACCACGGATGTGGAAGGTCTGCATCGAATCATTAAGAAATTGAAAAACACAGTCATCAATATGAAAAGGAATTCTGGAGAGAGTACAAATGGGAATGGAGGAGATTATAACAATAGAAAATCCTTCAAACCTTTCTATCATAAGAAGACAGAAGGTGGTCATGGTCAACTTGCGTTGCCTGCTCCACCCAATGAAGGGAATTTAAATATGGAAGAGCTAGCTCTTATCGGATCGCTCCTTAACAAAGAAGAACCTATAGTGGAGCTGGAGCTAGAACAAGCAAATGAGGAAGAATACCAAGTAGAAGAGCCCTTGGACGAAGAATCTCAAATCAATGTATTGTGGGATTTCTATACAAATGGGAACAATGAAGACGAAGGAGGTAGTACGGCATAAATCCACACTAATGAAATCCACACACAAAGTAAAGGGCCACTTGCGGGCGTGATGAAGCCTGTAGAACAAACAAAGAAAGATGTTTGCCCTTTTAAGGCATCCGCTCCTAAAGTTCCTGTTAAGAAGGGTAGACCTAGTGGTGATTCCAAGAGTACTCCAGTTGTGAACTATCCACAGAAAGATAATACATCTCCGACTGCAACGAAGGTGACTCAAAATGGTAAACTCCCACCTAAGAATGGCAAAACCGGTATGTTTACTCTGCCCTACCCTGTTTATAACATTGATTACAACATTGTGGATGATCTTAAGAAATCTCGAGCTAATATCACATACTTCGATTTGTTAGAGTTAACGCAGCAAAGAGATCTCCTTTTGAAAGTTATGAATGAGCGAAATTGCAAATCCCACACCAATCCGAGTAGCCAAACCAATAAATCGGCATCCAGACCTATTAGTACCCCTAGCACAACCCAAACGCCATCAGCCATGGAAGCCACTCTGTCAAAGATGAATCGAACCCCCCAAGATGTCAATGCAGCCATGATAGGAAGGAAATCAAAATCCATGACTCCACCTTTCCTTATCACATTTGAAATCTTCAACATGAACGTATACAATTTCTTGGTAGATTCGGGTGCATCGTCCACTGTTATGCCTTACGCTATTGCTAAAAGACTTCATGCAGTGCCCGAGAAAACTGGAACTTGAATTATGCAACTGGAAAGAATGAATGTGAAAGTAATTGGAGAATTGAAAGATGTGTTGATTCGGATGGCTGCCAAACCATAGTACACACAAGTCATTGACATAGTGGTAGTCGACATACCCGAGGCTTATGGAATGTTGCTTAGTAGGGACTGGTCAGCAAAACTGAATGGATATTTCTCAACTAATTGGTCCCATCTCTTACTGCCTTAGAAGGGAAAAGGTGATATGTTGAGAGTTGATCGAGAAAGATACGTGAAGTATGTGGTGACAGAACTAAACGACCCCAATGAACCTGTAATGTTTACCAACTCTATCCTTGGGAATTATAGTTTCGATGTTCGTCCCACGAAAACCTGCTTTGGAGAATTCCATGCAGAGACAATTAAATAAACTGCAATAAACACACAGTTGGAAGCTCTCCCCTACAATCTAACTGATGAATTATCCTGTATTATAGTAGATGATAGGACTAATTTCGTAGAAAGCAGTTCAATTGATGTAACATTAGATTCTATATTTTAGACACTCTATTTTGATGGCTCTAACTGCCTTGAAGGTGCAAGTGCTGGGAGCATTCTCATTGACCCGCAAGGGAACCAACATCTGATGGCCAACCAGTTGGAGTTCGCGTGCACCAACGATACGATAGAATATGAAGGCTTGCTACAGGGCCTGAGGAAAGCCATTGATATGAAGGTAAAAAATCTTAAAGTTTTTGGTGACTCACAGATAATTGTGGACCAGGTAAGGAAAAGGATACACTGCAATTCGCCACACCTGGTAAGATACCAACATGAGGTATGGAGCTTAATTGACAGTTTTTATTCTTTTAATATCACATACATACCTCGAGGGCAAAACCAAGATGCCGATCCGATGGCTAGTATGGCTTCAAAACTCTTTCCTGGCCTTAGATTAAACAAGAATAAATATTATGTTGAATTAATTTTCAGACCATTCGTGCCTGATAACATCTCAAATTTGTAGGTATTCGAAGGTGACGAGCAAATCCTTGAGTTCCTGCATTGCGAGAAGACATTCAAAAATGCACTCATTGATGAAAAAGAGCATGATAGGCTTATGAATGAGAGTGGAGATGAGGAAAAAGATCAGTCCAATACAATTCCCAAGTCAATTGTCAAGATGGAGCACTTGTATGACCTGCATGATAAATTTAAGAAGCCGTCTAACTGCAAACGCATAGCTCATCCCTGAAGTATGAATCGGTCAACCTTGGAACAAAAGAAGACCCAAAAAATGTTAATTTGGGCTTGGGGTGCTCTCCACAAGAAAAGGCTGCATTTGTTAAGCTGTTTAAAGAGTACAAGGACGTCTTTGCATGGACATATGGCGACTTAAAAACCTTTGATACCAGCATTATGCAGCATGTAATTCCTTTGGAAAAGGAGGCTAAGCTCTACCAACAAAGCTTCGTAAGATGCATCCAAGCCTAGAACCGTTTGTGAAGAAAGAACTGAACAAAATGTTGGATGCTAGAATCATTTTTCTGGGTCAGGGACACCCACTGGGTAGCCAATCTCGTGCCAGTAAGAAAAAAAATGGAGACATCAGGTTATGTATCGATTTTAGAAACCTGAAAAAAGCATCGCAGAAAGACAACTATCCTGTCCCTTCTATGGAACACATTCTTCAGTGCGTCTCTGGGTCTGAAATGTTGTCCCTATTGGATGGGTTTTCAGGATATAATCAAGTGTTGGTATCTAATGGGGATCATCTTAAGACAACCTTCGACACTAAATGGGGCACTTAAGCATATCGTAAAATGCCTTTTGGACTTATTAATGCGGGCACCACATTCAAGAGAGCTATGGACATAACTTTTCGAGGATTGATTAACAGATCAGTAGTAGTGTACATGGATGACATTACTGTGTATTCGTATCACAAAAGGGATCATATCTATCACCTGAAACAGATTTTCGAAAGATGCCGAAGGTATGGAATATCGTCGAATCCCAAGAAAAGTGTTTTCGCAGTTACAGAAGGGAAACTACTGGGTCACATCCTCTCTAAAGAAGGTATTTTTATTGATCCCGAAAGAATAGAGACTATCATGAGAATATAACCCCCTTCAAATAAAAGGGAAATGCAATCTTTCTTCGGGAAGATTAATTTCTTTAGGAAATTTGTCTCAGGTTTCGCAAAAATAGTGTGTCCCATGTAGCTAATGATGAAGAAAGACGTTGTGTATAGGTGAAGCAATGAAGCTAAGAAATCGTTTCAGTGAATTAAGGAGGCCATTGCAGAAGCTCCTACGTTGGTCAGCCCCAATTTCAACAAGGAATTCTTCTTGTACACTTTCGCTTCCAATGTTTCATATGCTGCAATCCTCACTCAAAAGAATGATGATGGCAAAGAAGTCCCTATTTCTTATATGAGCTCAAATCTTCAGGGAGCATAACTGAACTACCCAGATGTGGAAAAACAAGGCTGTGTAGTTTTCAAAGTCATAAAACATTTCTGCCCTTATTTATTAAAGGCTAGGACTAAAGTAATCATTCCCCACCCTGCTGTAAGAGTCGTCTTCATACAGAAAGAAATGGGTGAACAGAGAGGGAATTGGATAACCTCCCTTCAAGAATACGACATCGAGATTAAGCCGGCGAAGATAGTTCGAGGGCAAGGATTGTGTGAGCTCGCGGCAAAAGACTTGGCAGATAAAGAAGGAACGTCCAAAGAACCAGAAGTGCAGAGCATACAGAATGCACAAGCATAATTCAGGGGGGAGCCCCTATGGATTAATGTGACATTGATGTGTGAGCATGAAACGCCGGAAGTCCCTTTGGACCCTAAGTCGTGGTACTATGGCATACGTTTTTATTTAACACGGGGATCATGTCCCGAGAAGATGGATGCATCATGAAGGACAGCGCAATCTAATCAGTATCACTTGGCCAATGACACATTATACAGAAAAAATTATGATGGAGCTTGGCTGAGGTGTTTGGAAAGGGATGATGTCGATCATGTCTTGAAAGAAATGCACGATGGCCCAGCAGGTGGTCACTATGGCAGAGAGACCACTACTCACAAAATATTAAGAGCTGGATATTATTGGCCCACAGTGTTCAGAGACTCGCATGCCTACGCTCGGAAATGCAAGGTATGTCAAACTGTTGCAGGACGAGAAAGAAAGCCAGTCGTTCCCCTCAGGCCCGTTATGATTTATCACCCATTCCAGCAATGGGGCCTAGATGTCATAGGTGAGATCACTCTAAACTCTTCACAGCAGCACAAATATATACTCACGGTGACCGACTACTTCACAAGATGGATCGAAGCCATCCCACTTCGAAAGGTAAATTAAGACGAGGTAATATCTTTTATTGAGAAATTTATTATCAACGGGTTTGGCATCCCTGACACTCTTATATTTGACAATGCTTCTTACTTTTCATCACTTAAATTGACTGACTTTTCTATCGACAAATCAATTTGAATAAGGTATGCATCAAACTATTACCCCCAGGGAAATGGAGTTGCAGAGTCCTAAAATAAAAACCTCATTCGCATAATACACAAATCTGTCGTCGACAACCAGAGGAACTGGCACAACGCTCAAACAAACGTCCTTTGGGCTGATAGGGTCACCCCAAAAGTAGCATTAGGAAACTCCCCATACTTCCTCGTCAATGCGTAGGAAGCCATATTGCCTCCTAACGTTACCCTTCCCTCTTTACAGCTCTCCCAAGCTTCGAGAGGGACCCTGTTGGTAAGGTAAATCCCCTCTGCGGACAGAGGCGATCCCACTAGCCTATCACAGAACTAGCCACAAACAAACCATGCTGCTACGCAAGTTCCTAGTTATGCATCAAAGGTGAATCAAGAAGACTAACCTAGAGTCCAACGCTATGATTGAAGCAGAGTTGATATCCTCGCTCCCTTGCTCCAAAAGATCATAACGAATACCTGCACATGCAAAGGAAGAGACAGATACCAACATAAAAACTACCAAGGCACAACTATATTTCAGTCAGAAAGGAAATAAATCAACATATCACCATGATAGATAATGAGATTGGAACTATAATAGCAGTCGCTCATCAATTAATAAACAGGAAAAGTTACAACCATTGTTCTGACGTCGACCCTTCTCCTGGCTGGGCGAGTAACTATATGTGTCTTGACATGCATCTCCTCTCCGGCAGCATAACCTCTCTAGCACTCACTAGCATTCCTCCAAGAACTCAACATCTAACACTCCATGACTAATAATCATCACTACTATCACTCAATCACCAAATCACTAGCATAACACTAACACCAACACTCTAGCTTGTCCAATGCATAATGACAAGCTTATATAGATGAAGAAGGGAGGAGGATGCGATGAACCGGGACACCTTTCGTGGATTAGCAAAAGCCATAAAGATGGATAAAGCTCGACAAAAGACTGATTTTTTATCCTTAGAAAAGCTCCATGTAATGAAGGAAACAACAGTCGGACGTGCATTAAGGCAAAAAGCACGACTAAATTTGGTTGGCGCGACTGTTGCTCTAAGATAGGGCGCCAATGGTCGCGCCCTCTTTTGAGGATCTCCATCATTGGTGCGGGTAGGATATTGTGGACTTGCGCCAATGGAAAAAGAGCACTTTTTAGGGATGATCTGCAGAAGGTGTCTTCAGGGAACATGGAGTACATACTCAGGGGAACATAATGCAAGTGTTTTTAGCCCTTGTCACTTCTTATAACTCCCGGAATGAGTCCTCTACGGTACGAAAAGAGGAGTAACAGGGATGGTGACAAATTACTGTGTAACAGATGCCCCCTAAAGCATGAAGTCCGAGAGGTGGAGAGGGGTGAAATGCTTTACAAGAACACACATAAGAGCACATATAAGAGCACATATAGTTACTGCCGCCGAGGAGCTGTATTAAGAGACATGACTGATAGTTCAATTACATGATGTACATGGTATGGTCGCAGCCATCCATAAGAGAGTACATAAATAATCTGGATCCATAGTATGGACGCAGCCATCTGGTTAGGATCAATGAATTGACTCAGGTATGGTCGCAGCCATCCAGAAAATGAGTCAAGTATCAAGAATCACGCCTGGATTACAATAGACACAATCCAGGGTCTTGCGATCCATCTCAACCCGAACAAGAGTACAAGTTCAAGCATGTGAATATATGAGCTGAAGTCGAACATGCATGAACATCGTCTGATTACCAGTCAATGATGGGAACTGTTAACAGACGCGAGAGGTACCACCAATAATGACAATGGCCCTCAAGGTACTATAGGTACAATCTACGGCGTATGAATCAATGAGCTGAAGTCGAACACCTGTAGAATCATTCGATCGAAGGCCAATGATGAAAACCTCACGTCGAACACGAAGAACCTGCCATTGAGGCATGCAGGCTCCAAGGCACCGGAAGGGAGTCTCTAGGTCAACTTCCTGGATAATGAGCTGAAGTCGACAGGGAGTGACCTTGATCGAAGGTGGGCCATAATGTTTCCCACATCATCGACACGAGACAGAGAGATAATGTCGTGAATCAAGATTGTACGAACTATCAGAGGGAGGTTGTTTATTTGCAGAGGTCAACTTCTCTTGAACATATCGGCGGCACATTAACGGAATTGGCAGTATTTGACATCAAGGTATCAAAGGTCATGATGACGAGGCAATGAATGGATGAGAGGCCAAATAAGGTACCCAAGTCCATGGGAGCAAGTGAAAAATATGAGATGAGATATCCCCACCCTGGACACGAAAGCAAAAAGTGCCATGTTCAAGAGCGACATACTGCCGTTACGGTAATAATTATGGTTCAAAAAATTTTATTTTCCCCCCACCATTTCTGGCGAGTACCCCAGTTATTTTTAACAAGCTTGATGGGGATAGCATATGCTTGTATTGTGATAAAATCCGATGTCATTAAGTTTTAACGAGTCTGACAAAGGAAGAACTCGACGCCTTTTCATGTTTAGAGAGTTTGAAAAGACAGCAGAAAAGGAAACTCCAGGGATGTCCTTTTTCGTAAAGTTGTGTCTCTCGGGCCCGAAAAAGTATAAAATAATACCCGAAAGAACCGCCCGATCATTACGATCGAGGAGTACTTTTCATGATTAGTGACTTTGACCTGAAAAAGTAAAAAAGCGGTCAAAACCACGTCGTTTCGTAACCACTAACGAGTTTGAAACGACAAAAACCCGGTAATCTTTTTATGTTTTAACGGTCGACAAAAAGAACTTAAAACGACCGCCCCTTATCACCATTTAACGAGTCAAGAGGAGCGACTCGACAATCTTTTCCTCTTTAAATGGTCAGAAAAGAGCTGAAAGCGGACCTTGAAGTAACCTTTTCTCGTGTTTTACCGAGCTCGAAAAACCGAAAAAAAAAAGTTCATTATGTTGCTCGAGTGGCACTAATCCCTGTCAACACACAAAAACAGCGTAAAATCCTACTTTGACATAAAAATATTCACAAAAATATGATTTTAATGTGTTTTTTAAGCCAAAAGAAGTTATAAATGGTGAAATAGTAAAAAATAAAATTACTTTTCACTTTTTACCTTGTGAGTTTACTGTTGGAGGGTTTTGGGTGCAAATTTCAACTGCTGATTGCGACCAATCCAGGAGACCATTCGAGCTGCCATTTGAAACAGGTAAGAGGCCTCATCCTTAGCTTCATTTTTATTCCATTCTTCTAGTTTTCCATCCACAGAATGATCCTCTGCAAGGGGTATTGCAAAAAATAGGGTTGCGCCCATTGGCGCGAGTTTCCCACGTGGGTTCGCGCCAATGGGCTGTTTTTCTAAAAGGGGTCGCGCCATTTTCAAACAGTCGCGCCAATTGCGCGAACCAATTTTCACATAATTTTGACCGTTGAAACTGCAATTTTCTTTGATTTTTGGTTTCACCATTGATCTTATGATGACATTTTGGTGTTTTGGTTGCAGGAATTGGTCAAAATGGCTATATAATGGAGAGAAAGGGAACATGAGGCCATAGATGCTTTGGCATTGGAAGATGACGCATGCATGAATGCTTTGCGAGATTGTGGCCTGAAAAAATTCTTCCTTACCTCATATCTACGTGCACAGCCTGAGTTACTAAGGTTCATTGTGGATGCCTGGGATATTGAGGATCAGGTATTCCGCCTGAAAGACCAGACATTGGGGTTGGATGTCTCTGATGTCTACTTTATTACTGGACTATCTCGGCGGGGTGCACGGCCCATCTTGACCGGTAGTAGACCTTCTAGGGAAAAGATGGGGGAAGTAATGGCCAGAGTTTGTCCTAGGGCCCATTTTGGATCCAATAGCGCCAAGGTGGACATTGTCACTATCCCGGATTTGGTGCTACGAGTGATACTATTCACTATCACTCGGACGGTTGGGGTACAGGCACCCCACGAGGCCAGCAAGAATCACTTGCTGCTGGCAACTGAGTGCCTACACCCTACATTATTTGATTGGGCCACAACAGTAACAACAAATATAAAGAGGCAGCTTACCAAATGTAAGCGTGATGGCAATAAACAGTTCGGATATGGATCCATCATAGTATCATTTTTTCTGGAGCGGCTACCGATATTCCGGATCCCAGGAGGTATAGTGGCAGATCCAGTGCCACGGGAGCCGAGATTGGCTCGATGGGCACCACTTATGCCCAGAGGAGGTGGGGGCCAGTAGATGTCCTGGAGGCCCGAGTTCTTCATTTGGCTCCAACACCAGTTGATCGTCGTGGAGGACTGGCCCTATGCGGGCACTGATTTTACTGGAGATCCAGACCTCCCGTTGCCTGAGGGAGAGGACTGGGACGAGGAGCTAGGTAAGGACCTTTTATGTTTTCAATACTTTAACATATTCAAGTTTTTATAATTCATGTCTGTTTCTTACAGCATCTATATATGTATGCAGACGTTGGTGCAGAACGACCAGCCGACTTGCCTCACAACGTACGGAGAGTACAACCTGCAGCGGACCCTCAGGCAGAGGGTGACGATGATGACCTAGTACAGAACCTCGAGGCACTTACTCGAGGGATCCCAGATTATGGCAGACTGGCGGACGTGCCTAGAGTGTACCAGAGGCATACGGTGGGAGTGTCTACTCGCGTCCATCGTCTGTTGAGACGTGTGGTGCGGGCGGTGACATGCTATCATGAGCATCACCGCGATTAGACGCCTAGGTTTCATTTTTTGCACGTTTTTGAGAGACATGTTGTCGACGGCTGTATGAGTTTTGGACATGTATTATTTTTTGGATTATGTAATGCGCGGGGCGCAAACATTTTGACACTCATGTATATATATATACACATGTTCATGGTTCATTATTGTGTTTTCATGTGCTTGCTTACATAATGTTTTAATTACAAATTATGTAGATGTCTATCTAATACATGATTGGCCAATGCATCAGATAACGTGTTTAATTGTCTCAGAACATGTTGATATGTAATAAAATCAAAATGCCTTTCTAACAACCTTACACGTAAATACAACCTTAGTATATGATGGTTTCTGACGGAATATTGCCCGTTGAGCTGGTGGACAACAAGTTGAGAGTCCAGGTTTACTATCAATGCGCGAATACCGAAATTAATTGCTTTAGCAAGTAGCTCGATTACAGCACAGTATTCGACAACATTGTTAGTAGTATGGCCTAAACACACACCCTGGCAATCTATTAGCTCATTATGAGGATCGTAGATTACCCATGCCGCAGAAGACAAACTGCGGGTACTGCGGTAGGCACCATCAGCGAAACCAACATAAGGTGCATCCGGCATCTGCACAAGAAGCGAAAAACACAATAAGTGGCAGCTATGTCTCGAAAACCGACACACAACACACCAAAGTACATGTATGTACATAATAAAATGTACCAGCATCACGCATAGTACTTTTTCAAGTAAAACCCATTTCGGGGCTTCCCAAGAGGGTTTCCTTCATAATCAATCAGCTCGTAGGCCCCTTTCTGCAGGACTCTCTTGACAATATAAGGGCCTAGCCACATAGACTCGAGTTTTCCTGCGCCTAGCTTATCTTTCGCTTGATCATAGAGTAGGACCAAGTCTCCCTCAACAAAAGAACGCGGATGGACGGTCTGATCGAAGTGAGTCTTGACTCGCTTCTTTTGTGTTTCGATGGCCAAAGAGGCCAGGCGACGAGTCTCATCTAACCGTTCTAGGTAAAGAAGGCGTTCTTCTAACGGGGTAGTGTTGGGAAGCAGTTCGACGACTAATTTCAATGAAGGGATCTCACATTCAATTGGAAGGGTAGCCTCTAGTCCATAAACTAGTTGAAATGGAGTGAAACCAGTGGCATCTTTCACGGAGGTTCGGTAAGCCCATAAGGCAGGGAATAACATCAAATGCCAGTTAGATTTATGCACACCAACGATACGTTGAAGCATTGTAACCAAGATTTTATTGACAGCTTCAACTTGACCATTGGACTGAGGGTAGTATGGAGTTGAACTATCATGTTGCAAACCTAGCTGGGTTGTTAATTCCGACATCATATGATTACGGAAATGCTTTCCGTGATCAGTGACAATGGCTTGAGGGACGCCGAATCGTGAAATAACATGATTGAATAAAAATTGCGCCGCAGTGTGACCGTCTTCAGTTAATGTAGGCATCGCCTCGGCCCATTTAGTAAAATAATCGACGGCAACGATGATAAACCCATGCCCCACGGCCGAGCAAGGGTTACAGGTCATATAATCAATTCCCCATTTTGCAAAAGGGCCGACGGAAACCACAGGGTGCAACGGAGCAGAAGGCGCTCGCATTTTCCGCTGGTATATCTGGCACTCATGACAAGAACGTACGGCAAGGATGCAATCCTTGAAAATAGAGGGCCAAAAATAGCCAGCACGAAGGATTTTTTGGGCTGTAGCATATCCGGACATATGTCCGCCACAAGCGCCAGAGTGGCAGTCATTTAGAACCCGTTCAGCTTCCTCTAGAGTAAGACAACGGCGGAGAACGGAGTCTGCACCAAGACGATATAATGTATCTCCAATGATACGGTAGGGTTGAGATTGATGACGAATCCTCCGCCGAGCGTCTTTAGACACACCCGGACGGAAGGAGGACGTTTGCAGATATGTGATTATATCTCCGTACCATGGATCGAGGGTGCTAATGAGGAACAGGGTTTCATCTGGTATTTGGTCTTCTGCAGGCGAGGTTGAGGAAGAAGATGGCAAAGAGCAAATTAACTCAGCGAACACAAGGGATTTCTTAGACTTGGCAGTGGTAAATTCCAAGTCAAACTCTTGGAGGATAACAATCCACTTTGAGTATTTTCCCCCTAGTAACTGGCGTGACAATATATACGTCATGGGGTTGCAATCAGAAATCACAGTAGTAGTACGCAAAAGAATATAATGACAGAAATGTTGTACAACACAAACTGCGGCTAGTGCCAACTTTTCGATATAAGCATATCGAGTTTCCGTGTCTAACAGGTTGCGGCTGAGATAGTAAATAACATGTTCAGTGTTATCATCATCAGTTTGGACAAGAACCATGCCGATAGTGGTATCGGCGGCAGCTAGATATAAGGTGTAGTCGCGATAATAATCCGAAGGACGAAGCAATGGAGCAGAAATAAGTAAACTCTTGAGAAGTTCAAAAGATTCATGAGCTGTGGCATCCCAATGGAAAGGGATATCACGCTTCAGTAATCGCGTAAAACCTTTAGCTACTTCGGCATAGTTGGGAACAAAACGGCGTAAAAAGTTGGCTTTCCCCTGCAAACTTTGTAACTGATGCAAAGAATTTGGGGGAGGGAGATTGAAGATAGCTTCGACTTTAAGGGGATCCAAACGGATGCCTTCTTTGGAAACGATAAAACCGAGAAGTCTACCAGATTCAACGCAGAAGACACATTTGTGGGGATTTAGCCGGATGCGGTAGTACCGACAGCGAAGAAAGATTTCGCGAAGGTGTTTAGGGTGGTCCTCACGTTTAGCTGAATGAGCAGGAAGATCATCTAGATAAGGTTGCACAATATGCCGAATGTCATGAAATGCATAAGACATTGCACGTTGGAAGGTAGCACCGGCATTTTTAAGACCGAAAGGGAGCTTCTTATAGGCAAAAGTGCCCCGTGGGCAAATAAAGGCCGTTTTGTGTTGATCAACAGGAGCAATATTGATCTGGTTATAACCGGAGAAACCGTCCATAAAAGAATACATTTCACTGCCGGCACACTCGTCAATGATCTGATCAATGAATGGTGTGGGAAAATTATCTTTAGGACAGGCTTTGTTTATATCACGGTAATCAACACAAACCCGGATTGTACCTTGTTTTTTAGTTACAGGGACAATGTTAGAAACCCAATCTGTAAGAGGAATAGGGTAAACAAAACCGGAAGCTTTTCTACTTTGGCCTTAATTGCCGCAGCCTTCCTAGGATGTACAGGGCGTAGACGTTGACGAACAGGCTTAGCATCTGGGTACGTGATTATTTCATGTATCACTATACTAGAGTCAATGCCAGGCATTTCTTCATAGGACCAAGCGAAAACATCACGAAATTCGCGAAAGAGTTCGGAATAAAGTTGAATCTCCTCTGGAGTACAAGTGACTCCGATATGAAGATGCTCGACTATCCCGGGTTTAACAGAGATGTCGAGGGGTTGGGTTTGTGTAATGTTTGCCATATTTCCTTCGGAAAAAACCTGATCAATTTGAATAGGTGTTTGAAGGATTTGTGATGGTAGACAAGGAGCAAAACGCTCGAGGCATGTCAGGAAATGCTGCGAGGCAGGGAGAAATGAGGAACGATGGTGAGAACTGTACCAGGGAGGTTCCTCTGGAGACATAGTCTCAATAATAGCTTCGTCGGAGAGGAATATTTTTCCTAGAGAATCTGAAGAAGCCTTATCTAGAAGTCCTGAGGATGGAGTAAGCGTAGAGGAGGGAGCCGAGGCAGCAATGATTTCAATATAATTAAACTCGGCGGGACTCAATGGCATCTGGTCGCCCCAGGAATCTACTTGGTCTGTAGGTGGTACGAGCCACGGATCAGAGCCAATAGCGATCATATTGACAGAGGCGACATTTAGAGGAGGGAGTGGAAAAACACCCATAAGATCGGGATCTTTGAAAAGTCCAGCTCCCAGAGTCTTAGGTAATTGGGAGGTATGGTCCACGAACGGGATAGTGCCTTCGGAAGAAGAAGCGAAAAAAGAGAGCTGGTCAACGGTAACGATCTTCCCTTGATGAGGAAAACGGATGATCCGGAAAAAAGATGAAGCAACAGCTTGCATTGCGTATATCCAGCTACGTCCGAGAAGGAGGTTGTAGGTTAGAGTAGCATCAACGACTTCAACTTCCATCTCGACCGTCTTCCCTTCCAGAGAGATTGGTAAACGTTGGAGTATACCGTAAGGACGGGACGCTCTTCCATCAAAAGCTTCCAAGGTAGTGGGAGATTGGCTCAACGTCGGAGATCCAATAGCTTTCCAACATGCAACGGACATGATGCAAGTTGAGGCACCTTCATCAATAACTGTACGATGAATCGTCTTGGAATCAATAATTACCTGTATGAGGAAGGCGATTTGAGGAGGTAGTCTTAGAGTGTGGCGTTCTAAGTCAAAAGTTATTAAATCCGAATCGGCCGGATCTATGCCACCAATGGCAGATAGCATGGACTTCCTCTGAGAAGGGCAGCTCTGGAGAACCTCTAAAGTGGACATAGCCGACGGAGTCTGTGCTAAGTCCTCAACGATGTTGTAGTGCTGTGCAGCACGAGCATTCGGATTATACGAGGATTTCCGGAGTACTCCTTTTGGAGGGGGTCGAAGAGGCGTTTCGGTGGTAGGTCTCTCAATGTGGAGTGGACCGGAACTGAACGGGGGAGCACTTGGGGGAACCTCAGGCTCCTTCCCGGCAGATGACGAATAATCCTTCGTTCGAGTACTGATATTAATGGGTATTGTACCAGCCATAAACACTTGAGAACCAAAGGAAGAGGGAGGCTGAGTAGGGTCAGCCACCATTTGAGTTTTTTGAGTGTGTTGGGTGGGAAAGGGCTCCTTGAGCACCGCAGGAGTCCCAGAGGTGCCTTTTAATAAACGACTAACTTCGGACCGCCTCGGGCAATCCTTGGTAAAGTGATTTTCATCGCAAATAAGACAAGGATATCTGGGTTTGTGTTTAGTGTCGTCCTCAGGTTGAGGTTTTGGGGTTTCTTGCTTAGGTTGCTCCGTCTTATTTTTCGCTTTCCCTCTTTTCTTCTCTTTCGAAGCCTTGCTTGCCGTATTAGATTGGACGGCATTAACCTCAGAAGTAACATTCGAACCAGACGATGCCTGGGAAGGTTGTCCATTCGAAGCAGATGTTTTTTGCTTTGCAGGGTTCGTATTTTTCTTAGAGGATGAATTAACCGAACCGATGATACCGTCAACAGTGGGTGTTGGCGGGGCTTTAGATGTTCCTTGTCTTGGGACATCAGGCAGATAATCATATAACATACTTGACTGAGAATAAACCAAGTCAAGGTACTGAGATCGAGCAATAGCTTGCTCTTCAGTGACACACGCCCCCATGGCGATATCCCGAGCTATTGGAGGCACGAACGAAGTCGTAAACCAATCGGTAAGAAGCTGGTCGGAAATCCAAAATTTGATCATACGTCTATGCCGTCTCCATTCATGAATATGGTCAGAGATATGCGTAGCTGTCGTTTGTCTTAAGGAAGTGAGGAGGTGCGTACCCGTTTCGTATCGAATGGGCAACTGGAAGTGAGTGAGAAATGCCATAGCCAAGGAATTGAAATCTTGAAAGGACCCACGATGAAGTTCGACATACCACTTAGCGGCAGAGCCAGTGAGAGTCCTTTGAAAAAGGCGAAGCCGAATTGAATCGTCAAGCCATGAATTAGACGAACACCACAAATGATAGGTCATAATATGGGCTTGTGGGTCTTCATTGGCTTTACCATCGAATTTTGGACAGTCACCGGGTATTTTAGTTGGAACTGGAGGCCAATAAGGATTATGAAGAATAGGATCATTGGTTAATTTGGATACATCTGGTAATTCTAAAGTCGCTAAGAATGGTAATTGAGGATTGAAAGGCATTTGGGGCTGTTGGTAGGGTGGAGCACCAGGGTTCCACCCAGGTGGTGGTTGCCCCCATAGAGTTTGTCCGGAAGGATTTGGCCCCATAGTGGATTGGCCGTAAGGATTTCTATAGTGCCCCCCAGCATAAGGATTACCAAATGATGCTGCAGGCGTGCCGTATTGCTGTTGATAAGTTTGTGAGGGATTTGCTTGCGGTTGTTGGTAATTCTGGTATGGGGAAAACAGAAATTGCCCTTGAGGTTGTTGGTAGCCATACAGTGGTGGGGCTCCGAATTGAGTTGAAGGACCAGGCTGGGTTGGATGAAAAGTTTGTGATTGAGACCCAGCCTGCATTTGAAGGCCAGATGGGTGTTGGGGTCCCATTTGGGGCCATGGACCGGACTGAGCAGTACCAATGAACTGTCCTATAGGTTGGGCTATCTGGCCAGAAGGAAAACCTTGTTGATGGTGAGGTTGGCCGACCTGTCCAGAAGGTTGGACCTGCTGATACTGAGGTTGGCCTACCTGCTGGAACTGTTGTTGCGGAGTTGAAGGTTGTCCTAGCAGACTAGATGGTTGAGGAGATTGGGCAGTTGGTTGGCCCAACTGTGTTTGAGGCTGACCAATCTGCCCAGAGGGTTGTGAATACTGGACAGTAGGTTGACCGAGTGGTTGAGTACCTTGTCCAGACATTGGACTATACTGGACATTGGATTGGTTCGGGTTAACAGTTTGTTGACCACTTTGTCCAGCGGGATAGCCTTGCTGGATACCAGGTTGGACTTGTTGAAAAGACGACTGACCTGAGTTACCAGAAGGTTGCAAAGAGGAAAAAGGAGCAGCAGTAACGAAAGGGTTTCCATAAATGGATTGCCCTAGTTGGTCTTGAGGGGGTTGTATTGGAGATTGCGCAGATAAAACTTGACCACCATGGAAAGAGGTGGAGGTCCAATCAATTGACAATGGGACCGATACCTCAACAACCGGTTGAGATGACAAATACGGATCATATGGCTCCTGCATTGGGACATTTGTCATAGGGTCAAAGACTCCAAACAAAGAAGCTGAGGGACGACTAGAAATAGAAGTCAAGGGGGCTGCACATACCGTTGGAGCGGTTGTGACGGAGGTAACAAATAGACTGCGACTTGGTGGAGTAAAAGGCTCCGTAGTAGGAAAAGTGTGTGATGACCACATGGGACCTGTGAACGGAGTTCCAGAAGGCGTAGCATCTCTCAAAGCTTTATAACCCAGTGGTAAATTTGTAGTAGTAGGCGTACTACTAACATGTATAGGGTCCGTTGAGGTGGGAATTTCACCGCTCGTTGCAACGGACTCATCGGTTGTAGTAGGGGATAAATCATCCATGTCGGATGAAACTTGTGGGACTGACCCACGAGGGGAAGGATGGTCCCAAAAAGGGATACCGTCCTCAAAAGGTTCCCACGTAGGGTTCCAATGAAACTGGTAAGTCTCGTCACCCGGGGCACGAGAACTAAGTGGTTGTATACTTAAAACCACAGGAAGACTCACCACCGGTGTTTCGGTAGAAGACGAAACTGGTAATTCTGCCAGGATGAAACTTGAGAAGTTTATCGAGATAACTCCTACTTCGGACTGACACAAACGAAAGCTAATTGGGTAGATGTTATCGTGGCCAATAATTTTTAAGACACTGAACTTAACCTTTTCATTTTTTAAGAGTCGAGAAAAGGGTAAAAGATGACTCTAGTCTCCTTCGAATATTTAATGAGCACGAAGTGACAAGACGCTCACAGGCACCTTTTCGTTTAGGGAGTCCGAAAAGGATCAAAAGTGACTGCTCTGGAATTCTAGGTAGAGGGTGTGCCAAACTTTTCGCAAAACCACAGAATACTTTTTAGGGTACGGGTGGTCGATCTTCGTGAATGCTGTGTTCACTGCATTGCGAATCGTAGGGCGGCTGACACGGCTTCCTATGGATAAAGGTTTTATTCCTATAGGGGTCTCCCAATATATACTCGACGGTACGTGGGAGCACAGTCCATATTGGCACCTATCGTTTCACCGTGGAGGAATCACCCAACCACTCGACGATAAACTACCAGGTTTAACGACGCCGGAACACGTCTCTAACCTAGACCTCTAGAGTGTTTGCGTTACGTTCCAATGCGTTGTTATGTTCATTTGGTTCATTTTAAAGTTTATCTTTGATTATGTTTCAGTTTTTTGGTCCTACCGTATGTGATATCTCGAAAACTTCTTACATGCAAACTATATGCCGAAATTAAATCATTTGATTCGATGAATTCTATCTATAGGAGGGTTGAGATCTTTTTCACAAACGAAACGATCACTTCAACAAACAACAAAGATCCTAATGTGGCTAATAACAAGAAACAAAATTTTGTCTTTTTCTTTTTAATAGCAACAAATAACAATAAATGCTAACTACTATGATGCAAGAGATTTTTTGTTTTTCTTTCCTTTAAGATGGCATGATGCATGTAAACAAATTCTAAGAGATATGCACAATCCAAGTTCAGTCAATGAAATAGAACCAATTCTAAAACACAAAATGAACCATGCAAGCAAGGAAAAACACAAAGACTAGTGAAACCCAAAGAAGCTAGAAGTGAAGTATTCAGAGTATAGAAGATCAAGCTTTAAAAAATCACTGGATAAGTGTAGAACAATCAACAAGCTGACTGGATAATCAAGAGACCGAAACTTCCCACAGAAGGCTAGACATGCAAAGTCACTGGAAATAAGCAAACAGCTGAGGGATACAGGCTAAGACCAGTCAAGCAGAGGTTCAACATAGTTCCAGAGGCTGAAAGAGATATATAAAGAGACTGAATGAGCTTTCCACCCACACACAGGCAAAATTTACAGAGCTAGCGCGACTGTCAGCCTGCAACTTGCGCTACCACAGACTTGGCGCGAGTTGCTTTTGAGCAACGTGCGCCAACTGGCGCGACTGTCAGAGAAATAACTGCGCCAATTAAGCTTGCGAACTAAAAAGATAAAAGATACGACCTCAGGTCGGGTTGACAGTGCTCAGATGGGTCAAACAGTAAAGAATCAACTCAAAACTGACTCAGGAACCTCATGCACTCAAGCAAGCAGAAGAAAATTAACATGCAAGACATAAATCAAAGAGTTACTCCCCAGCGGAGTCGCCAATTTGTTGGTAAGGTAAATCCCCTCTGCGGACAGAGGCGATCCCACTAGCCTATCACAGAACTAGCCACAAACAAACCACGCTGCTATGCAAGTTCCTAGTTATGCATCAAAGGTGAATCAAGAAGACTAACCTGGAGTCCAACGCTATGATTGAAGCAGAGTTGATATCCTCGCTCCCTTGCTCCAACAGATCATAACGAATACCTGCACATGCAAAGGAAGAGACAGATACCAACATAAAAACTACCAAGGCACAACTATATTTCAGTCAGAAAGGAAATAAATCAACATATCACCATGATAGATAATGAGATTGGAACTATAATAGCAGTCGCTCATCAATTAATAAACAGGAAAAGTTACAACCATTGTTCTGACGTCGACCCTTCTCCTGGCTGGGCGAGTAACTATATGTGTCTTGACATGCATCTCCTCTCCGGCAGCATAACCTCTCTAGCACTCACTAGCATTCCTCCAAGAACTCAACATCTAACACTCCATGACTAATAATCATCACTACTATCACTCAATCACCAAATCACTAGCATAACACTAACACTAACACTCTAGCTTGTCCAATGCATAATGACAAGCTTATATAGATGAAGAAGGGAGGAGGATGCGATGAACCGGGACACCTTTCGTGGATTAGCAAAAGCCATAAAGATGGATAAAGCTCGACAAAAGATTGATTTTTTATCCTTAGAAAAACTCCATGTAATGAAGGAAACAACAGTCGGACGTGCATTAAGGCAAAAAGCACGACTAAATTTGGTTGGTGCGACTGTTGCTCTAAGATAGGGCGCCAATGGTCGCGCCCTCTTTTGAGGATCTCCATCATTGGCGCGGGTAGGATATTGTGGACTTGCGCCAATGGAAAAAGAGCACTTTTTAGGGATGATCTGCAGAAGGTGTCTTCAGGGAACATGGAGTACATACTCAGGGGAACATAATGCAAGTGTTTTTAGCCCTTGTCACTTCTTATAACTCCCGGAATGAGTCCTCTACGGTACGACAAGAGGAGTAACAGGGATGGTGACAAATTACTGTGTAATAGACCCCTTCAGCCTTACTTCAAAAAAGGATCAACCAACTGGTGAGGTTGGAGGAAGAGATAAAGCCAGAAATAAATTTAGAAATCACCAAATGATTGTAAAATGATGGTTTTATCGTCATCTGGATGGAGATAAAGATTACCAAGTAGGAGAGCTAGTCTTGAAACGGGACAAGCTGAGTGAGCCAAAAAGTAAGCACACGAAATTCCAACACTTATGGTTGGGCCCATTCCAAGTTGAAGAAAAAATCAGTCAGGGAACTTACAGATAGAAAACTTTACAAGGAGAAACTGAAAAACTCCTTGTTAATAGCCAACATCTTAAGAGATACTTTGAGTAGCCACCACATGGTGGTTACCTCGTGAGTAGGTTAGGCTTCATTTTGTTTTGTTGTTAGCTTAGTTACATTTTCGTCCTGTCCTTTCCTTTTTTACGCAAAGTTTATTTTCCTTTTGAATTGCAGTCCTTTTCAGTCATTGATTTCGGTCCTTCAGTCTCGTTTTCACCTTTATAACTCTCTTTAGATTTCCCTCATTCCCCACCCTCAGTAACTAGCTGATGAGTCTGCCAATCCTAAATTCATCATTACCTTGCAAATCAAGCAAACTTTCAATGAGCCTATGAGAACTGGAAAATCAACAGTGAAATTCAAATCAGAGCCACTCATAGTCATCTATTGGGAACTAGGTAAGATCTGTTGATAACCTGGATACCAGAGCATGTAGGGGCATCTTTATAAAACGAAAAATGTGTAACCACAGCTGGACTAGCATGGCGGAACGCTGCATTTTTAAAATCCCATCCAGACCTAGCCTATACTTGTCTATAAGGTTTACAGTCATTCTCCATTGGTTCCATCCACCACACTAAAATTTCCAATATCTGTCATCTACAAGTAAACCTCCTTTCATGGGCTAAGCTCACTATCATTTATCCTGTGGCAAATCCAATTGTGCTCTAGTCCTTGTGCCTGAAACTAGAAGGACTTATCTAAAAGAAAATGAAACATCAAGTCCTTGTGCCAATCTGGAAGGACAGGATGTTTGGGAAGCCAGTTTGAGTAGGGACTGTTGCTGGACTTAGAGTACCAGTTGACATAGCAATCCTAACCTTGCTTAAGCGGTTCAAAAATATGGCATGATCCATGATTGTGCCCCATTCAATCATACGAAAGTATAGCACTAAAATTCTTACATAAAGTGTAGATAAACATATCTACATCAAGTTTGATGAGCGATAAAGAGCTGAGGTACACATGTAAACAGGTATTGACATACCGGTGATGGCCTTGAAAGGATTTTGAAAGTAGAAAACAGGTAAATGAAGGTCAATAAATCCCATAATATGACTATTGGAGAATGCATCCAAAACCCTATCAGTAAGTAGAATCTATTTGTCTTTATCCCGCCTGAAGCAATTAATGTTGAAGTGGAACCCATGCTTGTCCATCTATATAGTTTGCATTTCAAGTTTATCTTAACACCCTGATGTTCTATTGATCCAAGGTTTATTTGGAAATAGAGATAACTGGTTCGCCTAGCGGTTCACCATTTGTTGTGGCCACAACCACCACCCTATTAAAACATGCTTTGGTAGCAAATTTGAATGGGTCCCCTAGAAGTTTGATCTTTCACTTCTCTAAATGATCTGTTTTATCTCAGGGATTTTAACTCTGTGCTGAGTCAAATCTTCAATTCTTAATGGTCAAGACCCCCCTTGAATAAATCTCTTTTGCATGATTCATTCATAACCCAGTCTAGCCCTTCATTCATATCCTTCATCGGGACTCTTTCAATCCTCATAAACCTTCATGGTGCCCTATGCCCACACATATAACGACCCCCACTCTTTACCCCTAAAAACCTTCCATCGCATCTTTATTCCTATTATAACTCTTTAGAATAGAAATTCTTTGTAAAGCACGCATGACTTAACATCTCTGCACATCCTCGTTGCATACCTTTATTTATATTGCAGGTCGCATTGATCAAGGGCAAGGCCTATCTCTCATGAATAAATGCAATGCGATCAAGCCTCTAATTGCAAATCGCAATCGCACTTTTCTAAGACCCAAAGCCTAAGCTTCAACATTCCACGAATGGCGGACCTACCGGGATTATTAAGTGCAAATTGCAACCAACGAAACTCTACGGTCATACATAAAGCACGATGCGATGAGCGGAGCCGACGGGATTATGAACTGCAGCACATATATATTTTCGGGTCCACTTCCCCAATCGCATATCGCAATCAGTGGAACCCAAGGTTTATATATAAGGTGCATCGCGATATAGCAAACCCGCCATAACTATTAAACACAACATACATATTTTCGGGTTTGGCCTATCGCATATCGCAATCGGCAGAGCCCGAGGCTTATACATAAGGCGCGATGTGATTAGCGGACCCAACGATAACTATAGACCCGGGTGCATAATATTTGAAGTCCGACCTTATGGTCTGGCTGTGGGTTTTCCCGTGTATTCCGATAAAATGTTATGGTCTGGGTTTTTAAAGGAAAATCCCATATGGCGGACCCACCAGAACTATTAACCGCAACGCATATATTTTTGGGTCTACTTCCCCAATCGCAAATCGCAATCGATAGAGTCCAGCACTTATACATAAGGTGCAATACCATATGGCAGACCTGACGATAACTATAGATCCGGGTGTATAGGATTTGAAGTCCGCCTTATGGTCCGGCTGCGGGTTTTCCCGTGTTTTCTCACGTATTCCGATAAAATGTTATGGTTCGGGTTTTCAAAGAAAAATCTGATAGGGATGATGTTGCATGTGATTCCCCACTACGAGGTGCGATTACAACTCGATCACACCACAACCTTGGCTGAACCAAGGGCCGATTCTTTCACACTCGCTCCTTTTGATTTCGATACGCCTTATCATTTTATAAAAATTTAATTTCTATCATATGTTTCATAATCATAAAGATAATGTTAATTATCTCTACAGACGAGGATTAAAAGACACATGAGTGGATCCAAAGAGTTCATATATGCGGGTGTTTCTAGTTAAATATTCGACCTTAGGCATTCTCGGTCGGGTTTCCACACGTTTCTTGTGTATTCCGAAAGTGAAGTTGTCCCGGGTTTCATCATGAAGAGATGACACGCAGTCATTCTCCTTTCCATCAGCATTCGTTCATTCCCCCCAGGAAGTAGAATGCTCCAACAAATGTAACCTCGACGTGTCAGCGGTTACACCGAATTTTCTATGTTTGTATAGTTTGATTTGTATATTGAAAAGAGAAGGGAGGTGAAAATTTAGGGGAAGACCGAGGGTCAATTCCTTCTGCATAAGTATTACCTCCAAAGATGAGCAAAGGACTTTTGTTGGGCAGAACAACTTTTGATTTATTGTGTTAATAAAGAAGACTGTTTGGTCGAGAAAGAACCTTTTTCGTATTATTTTCCTCTTCTTTCATATGTTTGGAATCAAGGTGTTGTTGCTAGCATATATATAAATATGTTTTATTTTTATGCATATTAATAATAGGCATTTCGTGACTGGTCTTGGTTATCCAAATATAATTTGTTACCACGGTTAATTCATGAAAGGTTGCTGATTCTATACCTGTTAAACATCAGTTGTAAGTTTTATTTGTATGGAAAGGAATGTGAATTCCTGTATGGGTAATTAGATTGCAATTAATATTTAATACATCCTTGTTCATATGTGAACAATTAATTAATTCATTTGGACTTGGAATCCATATATGATGTTTAACCTCTTTTGTTATGCCCCTGCAGGCTAGATTAGAATAGTTAGGACTAGCATAAGTAGTTAGAATTAGTGTAGATAAGATTTGATACGTATAGGTTAGTTGTTTCTTTTGTTGATTTAATTGATGTCTTCCTCCGAGAAGAAATCTTTCAACACCTATAACAGTTTACGTTGTCCTTTAAAACCTGTTGAAACTAGCCACTCCAAACGAGAGTGGATCTAATTGCGATTTGCGATCGGGTTAGTTCCCATTGTTGGCACGGCAAAAATGCGTCGTGTCAACAGGAGGAAGAGATTGAGGACATCCCAATGGATGATGAAGATATGGGAGTGGAAGTGGAGGACATTGAAGTCGAGGGTTCTGGATCTATTACTAAGTTGCTCGAATACATCCCCCCGTGCAAGGACAAGACCAAGGTGCCAAAGGAAATTGATGAGAGTAAGGTCGCCTTGCACATGCCTCTGTTGTTGAACGAGATTGTCTTTGAAGGACCGTGCTTGGGACAGTTCCGTTGTTGAAATTGGAAGATCAGGACTTAACTCACACTGAGAAGTTCCCTCACTTGGTAACGAACCAACTAATGCACCGCGTTGTTCATATAACCACCGAGATGACTGCGTTGGAACCGCGGAAGTGGCTCAAGGGTGTAGACAAGGTAGATATGCTCAACCTGCTATGGGTGCTGCACTACAATCGCACACCCATTACATTATTGGTAATCAAGCAACTGTTATGCTTGGTGCATGATGGGTATCTGTGGTTGGAGGAGTTGATACCCATCACCGACATGTTGATCCATAGGATCACATGGCTGCCATGTACAGGGGAAAATCTGGCCATGATGTTTTGCTGAAAAGGTGGCGAGCATAACCTCGCGGAGACCATGAAGGAGAAATTCAAGCTCATGAAGAAGCCGCAAGGCTATGCCATCTCGAGTATCTATGATCCTGTGGTCAAGGTGGTCACGCAGATTTTAGCAGGAAAAGTTATGCGGAAGTGTTGCGCAGATGAAGTGTCGGCACGCATCGTCGCTCTAGCGGCCCAGTGCGCAGAAGGAGTTCAGTTTAATTGGGCATGCTACCTCTAGGGTGAGTTCCTTGCGAATTGCAATGACGCACAGGAGCTCAGCAAGACCTTCCACTATGCGTGGCTCTTGTTGTCCATTCTACTGGTAGCCTAGGAGTTGCCGGAAGACAGTAAATTACCCTCGGTGACGCCAGACCTGCCAAAAGCGGTGAAGTACACTTTGCTGTGGGTGACCAAGGATGCTCAGCGCATCAAGGATAGCAAGATCTTTTGGATCTTGATTGAAATGAATATACGGATGGCTATCAACCGCAAGCCACGATTTTCGCCTACTATTTTTGAGAAACTGTAGGAGTACGTGGAGTTCAAGGCAGAATTTCACCGCATATCAATCACAACACGAAAGGACCATGAGCAAAAGTGGCATGACTTTCCTTACTTGGCAACTGATGACGCCATTGATGCAGTTCTTGATCCCTGGCCAGCAGAGTGGAACACTACCTCAGACCAGGCCGTTAGATCGAGCAAGTACACTGCGCAGCGCAAAAAGGAGGAGGCCAAACTCAAGATGGCGCAGCTTGCCGAGAAGAGGAGGAAGGAGGCCGATGACAAGCCCCCGGTAGAGTGCCATGCCACACAATAGGCAGAATAGCAGACAAGCAGAGCAGAGCGTGTCTCTCACAAAGGTCCGAGGTCGCCCTCACCTGAAACAAAGGAAGAAACTGACGAGTAGACAGAGCGGAAAAAAGTGGACCCGTAGACGGTGTCATTCTGTATCAAGCATCCAAGAGGACAGGAAAAAGTTGGGCCGCAGAAGAAATCCAAGGGCAGTAAGACGTCATTGGACCCAATCACCCTAACAGAGGGAGATTTGAACGACATTGGAGATACAGTGCGGGATGTCACCATGGAGGTACTACAGAAGTTCGAGCAGTAGTAGTAGCAAGCACTGGGGGCCATCCAGATAGGTCTACATGAGCTGCAGATTTGTGCATCATAGACCGGTGCGGCATCCACCAGCCTCGCCATCGGTACTTCAGAAGCCGTCGGGATGTTGCACGCGAAGGACTCCTAAGCGATAATGCTGCCAGAGGGAGAACTGACCATAGAGATCGAATATGACAGGCCTGTTGTTAGTGCCCTCAAGGGAGTTAGTTAACTTATGGGGGCTGACCTAGGTTCAAAGTTAGCTAGCCAAACAAATCCCTACACTACTAGCCCTTTCGGCATCAACCCGAGGAACACGCACTTAAGTCTCACCCGAAGCAGTATGGCAGGATGCTGGAACCAAGTTTCTGCACCCTTGAGATGGATGTGATGTCGATTTATTCCAACTATACCTACCTTCGCGCAGGTTGCTTTGCGCTCTGTTCCACCCTTCAGTACCTTCGCGAAGTGTTACAATCGGCCTTCGCGCAGCCTTAACTAGGGGCTGAGATGCTTTCGCACTGCTAGGGCAGTGAACTGCGCTATTTCCCGAACTAGACTAAGTATCTAACTTATCTTAGTGACAAATCTTAATTAGCTTCACGTAAGAAAATATTCTAACTTGTGTTCACTTAACCAATACAATTATACACATTCACGCATCATATAAGCATTAGAAGTGAAATTCATACCCAATATAACAAATTCATAAACAGGAAATAAAGACGTACAAATAATAGAAACTTCTCTTTATTAATACTTCCAAATGATTATGGACTCAACTTGCCTCGCACACTCAGCTGCGGACTACTAGGCCTCTGCACACTCAATTGCAGAGCCTCTACCTATGCTATGACTCAAATCTTAGACTTACACTTCATAGTTATCTTGCATACATCTTCATTCCTTATACATTGTCTAATGCCTTAACTACTTAGAGCTTCGCTCTATTTATATAATCCCATGGTTCGCGGACCATGGGTAGATCTTCTACAACCGACATTACATTATCAAAATAAGGGCGGACAACCCTATGAATCTTTAACAACTGCACGCTTCAGCCCACAAAATGCGAAGTCTTTACATTGAAGCTACAAAATTGGACCAACATTTGGGCTCTAAGCCCCAAAAATGTCCTTGGGGGATCCCGCGCCCTACAGGCCCCCAACACAAACATCATGACTCAACCTCGAGTCACTTTGCAGGTGCAGAGATCTTAGCGTGAAGACCTGCCATCTCTATTTGGATCGCTGCAAGTTTGGCAGTGCACCGAGCGGCTGCATTGTTCGGTGACCGTTGTTGTTGAACTGCTGCCCTAAATCCTCTCCCGAGTCGCTTTCAGTTGCGTGAGTTTTTCTTCAATGGATGTTGTAATTGTATATGCCTCATCAATCCATGGATGTAAGCACACTTTCAAAACTTCTTCCTTATGCCAAGCGACATCCACTTACTCCTTGAACGCCTTAGCCTGTTGCATCCTCGCAAGCCTTTGTGTAAGGGAAACCGTCTACGTGGCCCCTTTTACCTTGTCGTACTTCTGTTGTAGCTCGCGCACCTTTATCTTTAGGTGTTTTATGTTTGAGTCCTCCTGTAGGGTGGTGAGGACCTCAAATGACTGCTCAAACAGCTTCATGCAGTTTGTCACTACACTGTCAACCATCGCCATTGTTGTTGTGACCACGGTGGTACGTTGTTCTCTGACCTCCGATAGAGTTGAAGGCTGAACCTTCAAATGCAGCTCTACGATCTACAGGTTCAACTCCAGCTAAACCCTAGCCATTTCTGCTCTTGCATCGCGCGCCCCTATGGCTAACTTACGGACGTGCGCCTCCATCGATTCCTCTGCTTGAATGGCCAACTCCGGGACCATTTGGCAAGCTTCCTCCACAACCTACATGATGTGTTTTTTCTACTCCACGGCCTTGTTGCACTGCAAGCTCAACTTCTCAATGTCGATGCGTTGCTTGTTCATTACCTGTATAGTGCGACTCTCCTTGGCCCGAAGTTGTGCGGTGACTCCATCCTGCAAGAGATAGAGCATCTCCCAATGGAGCAAACCATGTTTAATCTGACCCCTTTCAAACTACTGACCATAGGCCTGTCAGTGTCATTCTCTATAATGAGTGATCCATTTGGTAGCACTATTGTATTGGTCACCCTGGCACACAACATTTCTTCGGCAGCAGAAGTGCCGACTGCGAGGCTGGTTGACATTGTGCTAGCCTGTGGAGTGCGCACCTGTAACTCCTATATTTGTGTCCAGAGAGACCCCAATACCAACTTGTGTTGTTCCTTGAACTGTTGAAGGGCCTGCGGGATGACATCCCTCACCATTTCGCCGATATCATGCAAATCCCCTTCAGTGAGGGTGATAGGGTCGAAAGAGGTCTTCGAGACATTTGTTTTCTTTCACTGCCCTACCTTCTCTCATGGTTGTGGATGTTTTAGCTTGGTGGACGTAATCTATGGGCCCACGCCACCTTGTTCTATGTCTGTCTCTGGTTCGGGCAAAGATGACTTCTATCCTTTGCGCTCTTTGTCTCTTATTTTCTGCTACTTCACCAATATTGCAGCGTCGTGGGTCGCCTGGGCTTGAGCCGCTACTTCTTCTTTCCTTCTCTTTTCCACCAGCTGTGCCATCCGAATTTTTCTCTATTCCTTCTTCTGCTGCGCGGCGAACTTCTCTACTTCTGCCATGGAGTTAGCTGGAGCGCGCCTCTCTGACGGCCAAGACTCAAGGACCGTGAAAATTACACCATCGGTTGCCAAGGATGGTAACTCATGCCATGTCATCATAGGGTCCTTTCGCGCCGTGATGAAGACATGGTGGAAGTTGGATTTGAACTCCACAAAGCTCTGCAAACTGTTGTAGACTGTGGGCGATAACCACGGCTTGCGATTGATCCCCATCCGAATGTTCATTTCCATTAGCACCCAAAATATCTTGCTCTCCCTTATCCTTTGCGCGTCCCTGGTCGCCCACAATGAAGCATACTTCGCTGCCTCTGGAAGGTCCAGCGCGACCGAAGGGAATTGGCTATCTTCGGATAGCTCCCATGCCACCAGTATGATCAACAATAGGAGCCATGTGTAATGAAATGTTTTGCCCTGCTCCTGTGCCTTGCGGCAATTCGCAAGGAACTCACCGCATAAATAGTTCACCCAGTTGAACTGGACCCCTTCTATGCATTGTGCCGCTAGTGCAACCACTGGCGCGGGCACCTCATCTGCATGGCACTTCTACATCACCTTCCCTGCCAATATCTGTGTCGTGACCTTGATTTTCGGGTTGTTGATGCTGGAGAGGGCATACCCTCGCTTCTCCTTCTCCAACTTAAACTTCTTTTTCATTGCCTCCACGAAGGCCAACTCTCCACCTTTTCCCTCTGAAATGTTTGTTGGATCCACCCCGAAGCAAGGGAGCCATGTAATCTGGTGAATCAAATGGTTTATGATGGGAATGGGCTCCTCTAGCCACAAGCACCCATCATGCACCAAGAAGAGAAGTTGCTTGATGACGAAAACGGTCACTGGGGTGCTATGGTAATGCGGCACCTAGAGTATTTTAGCAACCCTACTTTCTCGACACCTCTAACCATTTGCACAACTCCAATTCAATCATTCCAGCTAGCACATCCATCTTTTGGCACATTAGCTTCACAGTCACTAAATGCAGGAACTTCTCGTGGTCTGTGAGGTCCCAATCTTCAAATTTCAATACAGGAACCCATCCCAAGTGCACGCCCACAAACACAATATCGTCTGGGAGCAGCAGAGTTTGTAGAGAGCTCTTGCTCTCATCTATATCCTTTGGAACCTTGGTTTTACCCTTTCGCGGTGGAACATATTCAGGTAATCATATCATAGGGTTCGCACCCTAGGTATCAATGTCCATCTCTACATTCTCCTCCTCCACCAGGATTTGTTCAAACTCTTCCTCCTCATCGGCCTCCAGATTAATGGCCTTCCCTTTTTCCTCCAGTGTGAGCTTAGCCATAAGCGGATTTCTGGGTAAGACACACACTAGTATCATGGCCTGTTTATCCTTCTTAGGTCTCAGCATGCACGGTGATTTAGGGACTGCTGCGATTTTTCCGGCGCTCTCTAGGGCTTCTACTTCCACAGTTTCCTGCGCGGCTTCCTCGGCTGTCACTACTCCTGTGTCCATGGCTTCTTCAGGTGCTAACATAGTACTATTCCACAGTTCTTTCAGTGTCTCTGGTAGCTTCTCAAACAACGAATTCGCTTTCAAAATCTCAAATAAGTCTCGGTTCAAGAATACTCGAGCGCGCAACAACTCAGTTCTCAAGTTTCCAAGTGTTTTTTTCTGGATGGACACTTGTAATTTATAACGCCTTTTGAATTTTAATTTGACCATTCCCCCCATATTCAGTCCATTAATGCTAGATTGGTAGCAGATTTTCAAGAATCTAGCCCGTAAAGCGTGCCTTAAATTCCTGTCGCCCGCTCCATTTAGCCTGAAACCAACCACCAAATCATGAATAGTTACTTTAATAGTCACTTTCGGTCCGATCTACGTGCTAGCGCAGCTATCCTCACGCTGTCATGGACCTGGTGACACTTCCCTACTACGCGCAGTCCTGACATCGCTCAGTTCTTTGGTAAAGTAGTTTATAGTCCCACACCTCCTTTCAATTTCCTGGAGCGCTAAGACTGTGCTTCTATCAGGTAGTTAGATGAACGATCCACCTGTGTATGGCTTCAAATGACTGTCATTCACTTTTCCTAGGAAGGGATCGCCATTTAACTTAACCAGTTGTATCGCGCCACCATCGGTAATCTCCTTAATAACATATGGCCCCAGCCAATGCATTATGAGTTTCCCTGGAAATTTATCAAACTTACTATCATACAACAACACCAAATCATTCACCTTAAAGGTGCGCATCTTAATATGTCAGTCGTGCCATGCCTTTTCACGTTGCTTTTGGACCTACTGGTGAAATCCAATGAAAAATCATTCTTCTTCGAGCTCATCCAGCTGCGCGAGTCTCTCCTCCAAGGCTCCGCGATCCATCATACCTGTGAGCGTCGCTATGCGCAAACTAGGCACAATGTACTCCATAGGCATTACAGCTTCACACTCCATAGACAATCCTAAAAGGTGTTTTTCCCGTTAACTTCTTACACGTCATCCGATAAGCCCATAAAATTGCAGGTATGCGTAGGTCCCAATCACTTCACTGCGCATTGCATACCTTGGTCAGCACGGTTTCCAGCACTTTGTTGAATGCTTCTACTATCCCGTTAGACATCTAAATCATGTCAGTACATGTTCAAAAAAAAAATCACGGCAATTGTACCTGTGCAATCCTTCACCGGCTGCGCTTCTTCCCAACCAGTCAGATACTCCTTCGTAGTGATAATATACCTCGCGCCTGTCTTTCCCTGAGGTTTTATGGGTTCTACAAAATCTATTGCCCATTTTTCGAAAGGTTGCAACACCATTTGTGGATTCAAAGGCATTTCATCCCTCCGTGATGGCCTGCCTGTCCTTTGTCATGCATCACATGCCTTGCAATATGCTTTGAATCCTGACGAAGGGTTGGCCACCACAACCCTGCGCGTAGAATTTTCTGTGCAGTTGCTCTTCTTGCATAATTTCCTCCCGCAGCGCCCCCATGAGCGTTTGTGAGGATTCTACTTTGTTCAAATTTAGGTACATACTTTCGCAATACTTCATCATTCCCCATCTTATATAGATGCCCAGCAATGACAAAGAAATCTGTTGTGCACACCATTTATTCCTTCTTTTGCTAGACAGAGTATCCTTCTGGCGCAATTCCAGTTGTTAGAAAATGAATTATATCTTCAAAATTTCCATCCGCTACGCGCACAACAATATTGAATACCTACAAGATGATTCGGGGAGCATTGGTATTGATGCGGGGAGTTCGAATTGGAACTCTGTACAAGATGAAAGGTAGCACTATTTTTTATGGGTGCAACAGTTCTGTGGTTCCTGAAAGTGGAGCAAAAAATCTAGTGGTCTCTAGAGAGAAGACCATGTTGTGGAATCAAAGGCTTGGACGTATTGGAGAGAAGAGCCTTCAAATACTTAATTGTAAAGGTATGGTAGAAGGTATGAGTAAAGCTCTCTAGATTTTGATTTCTCTGAAAAATGTGTATATGTGAAGCAGGATCAGGTGAGTTTACACTCTGGTGGTAAAAGGGCGAAACATATATTAGAACTTGTGCACAGTGATGTGTTTGGACCTATGAAGGTTCCATCACTGGGTAAGTCTGTGTACTATGTATCATTTATAGATGAATTCTCAAGGAATACATGGATATATTTCCTTAAGAACAAATCTAAAGTCTTTAACACGTTTAAATAATTTAAGGCTCTGGAGAGTTTTGCAGTAAGGAATTTGAAGAATTCTATAAGAAGTGTGGTATAGCACAACCGAAGACTACTCCATACACACCTAAGAAAAATGGAGTTGCAGAAAGAATGAACAAGACGTTGATGGAAAGGGCAAGAAGCATGTTCAGTGGTGCTAGGTTAGGATAGGAATTCTGGGCACGGGTGGTGGAGACAGCATGTTACCTGGTCAACAGATCACCTTCATCAGCGTTAGAGGATAAGACTCCACAAGAGGTATGGATTGGTAAGAAACCCTCTTTCACATGTGAGGGTATTTGGATGTGATGCATATGTACATGTTCCAAAGGAGAAAAGAACCAAGCTGGATAGTAAATCTGAAAAGTGCATCTTTATTAGGTATAAGGATGGTTTAAAGGGTTATAAGCTTTGGAACCCAGTAACAAGCAAGGTTGTGTACAGTCGAGAAGTGGTGTTCAAAGAGGTGAAAGATGTTATTAAACATGAATTCCAACCAAAGGAACCTGATAAGATAGAGTTTCAACTCAAGGAGGAAGAATCAGACTCTACAATAGAAGAGGAGAAGATCAAGAGCCACAAACTCCAGGTGTGAGAAGATCAGTTCAAGAAAGAAGGCAGCTATAAAGGTATAGTCCATCTGCTTTCTGTTCAAATTTTGCTTTATCTATTACTGATGATGATCCCAGAACTGTGAAGGAAGCAGTAGATTCAAAGGATGGCAAACTCTCGTAAGAGGCCATGGTTGATGAAATGGCATCTTTCCACAAAAATGAGGCTTGGGATTTGGTGGATTTTCCGGCTGGAAGGAAATCCAATGGCAGCAAATGGGTGTTCAAGAAGAAGACAAATGCATAAGGAAAGGTGGAGAAATAAAAATCTCGATTGGTAGCAAAAGGTTATTCCCAGGTGCCGGGAATTGATTTTGGTGATATTTTTTCTCCTGTTGCCAAGGTAGCTTCTATTATATTATTGTTATCTGTTGTTGCTACTTTTGATTTTGAGGTAGAACAGATAGATGTGAAGACAACATTTCTTCATGGGGATCTAGAAGAGGAGATCTACATGAAGCAACCTGAAGGCCTTGCGGTGAAGGGTAAGAAAGAACTGGTATGCAAGTTAAAGAAGTCTCTGTATGGGTTAAAACAGTCACCAAGGATGTGGTATCATCAATTTGATACATTTATATGGGGACTTGGCTTCACCAGAAGCAAAGCAAATCAGTGTGTGTATTTTAAATTAATTGATGACCGTGTTATCTATCTGGCCTTGTATGTGGATGATATGATGTTGGCTGGAAATGACAAAGAAATTATCTAGGATTTTAAGACCCAATTGTGCTCCAAATTCGACATGAAAGATCTTGGTGTTGAAAACTATATTTTGGGCATGGAAATTAAAAGAGATTGAACAAAGAGGAAGCTCTGGTTAAACCAGAGGAAGTATGTTGAGACAATACTACAAAGGTTTAATATGCAGGATAGTAAATCGGTGAAGGTTCCTATTCCTTTAGGTGTGAAGTTATCTGTTGAACAGTGTCCCAAGACACAAGAAGAGGAAGAGGACATGTCTCGTGTTCCATATGCAAGTGCAGTCAGTAGCCTGATGTATGAAATGGTCTGTACTAGACCAGACATTGCACATGCAGTGGGAGTATTGAGCAGATTTATGTCAAAACCAGGGAAGGAGCATTGGAAAAGAGTGAAGCGAGTTTTCAGGTATTTGCATGACACTAGTGATTATGGTTTGTGCTACCAAGGAAGACCAAGATCGAACAGAGTTTTGAATATCCGTGGTTTTGTTGATGCAGACTGGGCTGGAGATTTGGATCAGAAAAGATCTACAAGTCGGTATGTGTTTAACCTATTTAGAGGTGCAGTCAGTTGGACGAGTAAGAAACAATTTGTAGTGGCACTCTCAACTACAAAGGCAGAATACATGGCAGCCACTCATGCAAGCAAGGAAGCAGTTTGGTTGCAGAGATTGTGTTCAAGTATGGGGTTAGTACAGGGAGCCATAAGGATAGACTATGACAACCAAAGTGTAATTTTATTATCAAAAACCTTGCTTCCCATTCAAAGACAAAGCACATTGATGTTCAGTATCACTTTGTGAGGGATATGATAGAAGACAAAAGGGTGTTGCTGGTAAAGGTGGACACTTTGAAGAATACTGCAGATGCATTGACAAAATATGTGAGCTCTGAGAAGTTCTCTTATTGTAGAGAAACAATGGGCGTTGCAAGGCTAGATAAATGACTAAACTCTCCTGTGGCCTCCTGTGGAAAGAAAACAACAAGTGGGAGAATGTTGGGTTGTGTTATATTCTTTCCATGACTAGCCTACCTATGGTTTTGTGCATGATTTTTGGTCCATGGTTTTGGACGCAATGGTTTTCGGTCCATGGTATTGGATGCTTCGGCATGTATAAATATGTATTGTAACATTGAAAGGAACATAATGAAAAATCAAGTTGGTAGTCCCGGTTTTGGGATCCAAGGGAAAATATTTGTGTATATGTGTTTTATGTGTTATGCTCCAGCATTGTTTATTTTCTGTGTTTTAGAATTTGTATGCAGGTAATTTCTGTACGGGGTTAAAACCTACACTTCTAGAGCGCATATACCATAGCTAGCCCCTCGCGCTCAATGGTGGAATAGTTATTTTATGCTTTGGATAATCTACGATTTGCGAACACGATAGGGTGATCCAAGCCTTCTCCGCCATCCTGTGTTAGTACTTCCCCCAACGCTATACACGACATGTCAACATGGACATGAAACTCTTTCTTCTAGTTCAGGAAGACAAGAATCGGCGCAATAACCATCTTTTTTTCAATATATCCAGGATTTTATTACAGTGATCGTTCCAGTACAACGTGACGTCCTTCTTCAACAATTTTTCCATCGGCATGGTGATCTGGGCATAGCCTTTGATAAAATTTTGTAATATCATGTATGTCCCAGAGTAGCGCGCAACTGTTTCACACTTCTTGGTGCTTCCAAGTTCAGAATCACCGTGATCTTCACGGGGTCTACCATCATCCCTTATCTGCAAACCACGTGCCCCAATAGGTTCCCAAAAGCAACGAAAAACACACTCTTCTTGAGGTTGAACGCAATTTGGTATCTTCGGCAGGCATCCAGCATCAAGTGCAAGCTCACTACATGGTGCTTAACCAACCAAAATACAGTCCAGTCATAAAAATAGACCTCCAAGAACTTATGAATATATTCCTTAAATGCCACAACAACCACGCGCAAAAAGATGGTCAGCACATTCTTCAATCCAAACAGCATGACAATATATTGAAAGCAACCCACTCAGTGACGAAGGTTGTCTTGCTCTTATCCTCCGGAGCGATTTTGATCTGGTGGTACCCTGAGAACCCATCAGTGAAAGAATATGCTTCCTGACCACCTACATTGTCCAACACTTCATCCGTGAATGGAGTTGGGAATGGATCATGCACACAAGCGTCATTCAATTTTTAAGATCCAGGCATATCATTATCTTGTCCTTCTGCTTCTTCTCTTGCACCACCATTGGGCTTACCCAATCGGATTCTCCTTGTATTTCAGATTTAAGCGGTAAGGCCTCTGCTTAACTAGCTTCACGTCAGGCTTTAGCGTGATCTTCATCACTCCTAGATCTTCGATTATTCCTTTTAAATCCGTGAACTTGGTTAGGAATAAGTCCTGACACTCGCAAAGTAACTCAGCGACCTTATCTACCGTTGCGTCGTCCCAGTAGTCTCTGATCTTTGAGAATTTGGGTTCTGCCTCCATACCAATGTTCACCTCCTTAGTTTTCACTAGCACGGTTATATCAGGGTTCTCAATCTGTGGTCCTTGAACCTCGCAGTGGCCTTCCATTTCTGGAATGTTAATTTTCCGTGGATCTTCATCCTCTTCTTCAGCAGTTACATTATAACATTCCAGCGCGCAACTCAGCCGAGTAGCCCATTTAGACTACATCAAGTCTAAAGGATCCTGCGGGATCCTAAAGATGGTTGCTTTCAACTCTTGTAGTGCTTCCTCAATACCGTCAAACTCGTCCTCAAAACTAAATGTCATCATGAACCCTTTGCGTAGGATATCCCATTCACCTGTCCCATGGTGAAGCTTTGTTTCTACATACCAATTCATTGGGATAACATCTAGGGTATGACAGAATAGGTGAACCCACTCAGGTTGTGGATTTTCTCCATAAGCCTGCATCCACTTGGCCAGATGCACGCCCAGATCATCTTGTCCATTGTACTTGTCTATCATTCACACCTTAGGCTTCCCAAATCGTACTCGCATCATTCTTCTACATTCGCGCCAATCATCAAAGCTTCCTTTGTGCGTACCCCACCATCTTGCGGGCGTAGCGCGCAGTACCCAGTCCAAGGCCTAGAAGCATTGCTTTTCTGGCACCTCCCTTTCAAATGCATCCAAGAAGGTATATACCTCATTTAGACCATCATAAGTAGGCATATCTCTTACTTCTATCGACACGCAGCGCAACGACCTGGTCATCATATTGCAATTCAGCGTAGTTACCTCATGTAACTGATTCTGCCATCGTTATATTTCTTCATCAAAATCCGAAGTGCAGGAGCTCTTGCGCTCCCATGTAATCTACCCATCCGCGGTGGGATTCACCCAGTCTTGGTCTCGCACTGTCATCTTGTAGATACAGTCTAGATCATCATCACTTTCATAGTTGCAGACCAGCTCTGTGTAGCGCGATCCTTCAACAGGATCCAGGGGTATAATTACGTGCAATGACTTCTTCTCAAAGATCATTTTTCGCTTCTTCAGATTAATTACCCTGTTCATATCAGTGGCCCATTCAATTCCTAAGAGTGTGGGGTAGGGATTGCTATCATCAACAATCTCTATGAATTCAAAGTCTGCCAGCGCGCTTGCTCCCTAAATATCCACAGTTATTCCCTGTAATTGCCCCATGGGTATTATTTTATGTTGATTCGTCATTCTCAGCTGAATTGGAGACCATTGCAGTGTAGGTCTTCCCATTCGCTCCCATGTCTGTTTCGATAGAACATTCACATCTGATCCCAAATCCAGAATGACTTGATCCATTTCGTATTCTCCGATCTGCGCAGTAAGTCTCATTTCACGTCCCGTTCTTGTCTTATGTTTTCTGATCTTGTGAACTACGCGCGGTTCACCTAGTGTGGTCCCAGCGCATCTGTTGATGAGTTCCTGTAACCCTTTCACAGCCTTACTGTCACACAGTAACTTCATACAAGTTTCCAGGAAAGTTGTGAGCATGGATGGGTCCATCTCTGGCTCCGGTTTATCTTTGCTTCCTAAAGTGGAGGCCTCAACGAAGCTCTTCTTAGCTTCCATGAAGGTTTCCTGAGTGTGCTCCAAATCAAACTTAGCTTCTTTTGCCAAGGTTTTGCGAACCCAGGTACTGTCTTCTAGTTGTTTTCCTTTGCCATCCCCCATCGTAATTCCACTTCGGAGCAAAATGTTTACGTTCAGATCTTCCTCACGCGGCTCAGACCTCATCATTTGCAGGTTCTAAGTTGGCGAAGGTAGTAGCGCTCCTTTGTCACGTATCCTAGCTATCAGTGTAGGACAATATTTCATCTCATGATCAAATAATGTGCAATACTTGCACGACGGGTGCGTTGGATTAGTGCAATCGCAGGCATAATGTTCTGGCTCTCCACAATTGTAGGAAATCAACAGTTTGCAACCTCTACCAAGTCCTCCTTCGCCTCAGCCTCGTCCGTGCCCCTGAAATCCTGTCCATGTCATTCTTGCATTTTGTTCAAAGGGCTGTGTTTTGAACTAATCTCTATAGGTGGGAGTTCTATATGTCATCAATTCATAGCTTCTGCAAGTACGCTCGTCATGTCCCACTGACCTACAAAAGTTGCAGAACAATTGTTCGGCTATTTGAGAGATAGCGCACCACAAAGCAGACATTGTGCTACGTCCTGCTTAAGCTTCTGGCCTTAAAGTCATCGGTCCTCCTCTTGCGAGGTAATTTGTAAAGACCGGGTAGTGGTCTTTGTCATGACCTTGACTCTTGCATTTCATACACCACACTTCTTCGCGCACTTCTGGTCGAACCGTCCTGTCCTATTTCAGACTCTGCATCCCAAGGCACAAATTCTTCAGCTGCGCGTGGTTCTACTAAACTCCTAAGCTAGGATCTTGCATCGGGGTCTCATGTAGTCTCATGGAAATCTCTAGGGCCTTTGCCTGAGTCGTTATCTTCTGCTGCGACAACGGACTCCTTAAGTGTGGTAGTAGCGAAGCTATAAACCACTCACGATGTTTTCCATCTGTCAAATTCATATTGGCTTCATGGATCGTACATTTCAGCCTCTGATCTAGTTCCCAAGGAGTCTCGCCTAGTAGCATCGTGATATCTTTGAATCGCATAATCGACTATGCTTCAGACTTAGGCCTGCTAAATTATATATTTAGCGCTATTTGGATAACCGCAACTCTCACATTTGGGTTATCGTTGGAGTACTTAATATGCCAGGTCAACGCACAATCCTGCAGGGCGCTAACCTGTTAGAGCCTAGATTTGTCTCGCGCTGAAAAGACAAGGTTCTAGGTCCACATCAAACCACGCTCAACCTTTTAGCTAGCCCTACGAGGACAGGAGAGGGCTCTCTCCAGGTCAATCTCGGGAAAAGGTAATCAATGAGGCTCGAGATGACTAAATTTGCAACTGATCTTAGGCTAGGTATTAAGTGCAGGGATTTGATTTGAGTTTTTGAGGGTTTTGTTGAAAAAATGGGAAAGGCAATTTTGGGCTCGGGGATGAGGCACAGTTTCTGCAGAGGTCTGATTGGGGCAAGGAAGGCAATCGTTTTGATGCTTTAAAGCAAGTGAGATGGGTAGATCAGACAGGTGAGGAGCTAAGGAGAGAAAAAGAGTCTCAAGAATTCTCCTTAAACTGAAGAAAACATGAAAATTTAAACAAATTCAAAGGTAGAGCATAACAGTTATGGATTCCACCTTAATCACTCATTTGTTTCAAATTCAGAAGAAGAAGCATGAAAATGATACACACAACACTAGATAAACTTACAATTACTCAGAGAAGCACATCGTCAAAACATAAAGCCACATGGATCCCAAACAGTGCTGCAAAACCCTGGTCTTTCCTTTGCCAAAAATGCAGAAGTGAATGTACAATAGAGTGCCAAGCTTTTCCCAAGAGTCCAACCCTGAAAATGACTTAGAAAATACATGATATAGACTAGCCCAACCCATTCCCTTGCCTCTAGGGGTCGAGCTCATCATTCTAGGAGTTGTTTCAACCAATTCTAAACAAAGCACTAAAATCTAGGCAATCAAAACAACTTGCCTCTATAAGGTAGGAAACTGATTCATTCATTAAATTTTCACTCTTGGTGAATGAATCCTCTAGAACAAGTAACTAAGTGCCAAAATTACATCATAGTCAGTCAATTACATCAAGATAGGTAAAAAATTACATCACAAAGCAAAACTAGTCAAACTAGCTGAATTTCTGAGCTGGAAGGTGGAAAATTGGTCAAAAAACCTCTGTGCGCCACGCCAAAATCTGTATGCATCTCGCCACTTTGGAGCTGATTTTGAGGCACTTTCTGAAGTCCAAATTGAGCCCAAGTGTGCTTGTTGGAAGTCCCTACATGTCTACTTTCCAACCCAAGTGGAATTTCTGAATTTGGTGCCCATTTGCCCCTCCAAAACCTCAATCTCCCAAGACTGCTTCCTGTGTGTGAAATTAGGGGCAGAGAGGTCAGTTTTAGGGTGTTTTTGACCTCCTGAGGACTCAAAACTTGCCCAAATTTCTTGGCCATGCACCAATAGTCATGATTTTTCATGAAAAATCCACAACTATAAGCTTTTTTGCATTTGGAGCCTCCTATTGTAAGCGTGCACCACGTGGCGCGGCGCATAGGGAGAAAAACCCTGTTTTTTGCACAAAAATTTCCAAGAATACAAAAAATGCCCCAAATTTCTTAAAATTTGGGCTGGAGCTTCCTTATCAAGTGTTATGCTGGGCTAAAGAGGCCTCGACCAATATCTGAAGACGATCGAGCTCCCTTTTCCTCTTTTGCTTCTTGATTGCCTTCCTCAATTTCACCTTCAAATTCCTGATTCGGGCCTTGCACACTTTGTTGCGTGCCATGTAGTGAAAAGCCATCTGTCTCAGCAGTGCATGGTCTTTGTCACCCTTGTCCAATAGCCTCTCTAATTGCATGTTCACTCTCTCAAGATTGGCCTCCCGATCCTCATTAATTTCTTGCTCCAACGATGTGAGCTCAACTCTTCTCCTTTGTGCAGCTTGGCGATGCTCACGAATGTTTTGTAGCTCCATGATCGCTTGCTGATCCTCAAGTTATTTGTTCCCCTTCTCCGAGAATTTCATGGTCCACTTAGCCCTCTCCAAGTCAAGGGATAAGGCTTCGATCTCTTATTGCTGCTCCTGAATGATCTCTCTAAGTTTGGCGCTTTGTAGACCCGTATCTGTATCATGATCATGAAGGAGAATGAAGTCGGTCTCTCGTCCACCTGATGGCTCACCTGAAGGCCCCTCATCCTGCATTGGCTCCTTGCCTTTGTCCTGTTGCTGTGAAGCTGATGGAGAAAGCAAGGCCCCTTCCACCCCAGGTGGAGATAACACTCGCTTTGTCGCTGCAAACAAATGTCTGGTGCCTCTCTGATATGTGATGAAAACTGGCACACTAGCAGTGTCATGGCGCTCGTACTGATGAGAAGGTTCACCCTCAAGCTTAAACTCTGATACTCCCTGTGAAGCTCTGAAGAAGTCAAGAGAGATGAAATCATCCCAAGTGATGCCCTGCAATCCAAGCTGATGAACCACCAAAATCTTTATAAGAGCAAAATGATAGACACTGTTAAGTTGCTGCTGAGGGGTTTTATGCTGTATAAAGGTGGTCATCCTCTCAATGTTCCGGCAAATGAAATACGGAATGTTCATCATCCGTACCCTGGTGAAATGCATAAGCAACCTAATGTGATAAGCATAAAGGCGAGAGAACCGTCCCTCACAACTGAAATATTTCATGATCAATCTCATTAGTGGAGCATATTCATCTTTCAGATACCCGAACGAGAACACTCCCTTGAGCTGTCTCAAGAAACTGGTTTTAATGTATGGCTCATAATGTTGTCGATCAATCTTTTGTTTCTTGTGCCATGGTTCACCAATGTTTGGTATAACGATTGCTAATGAGACAGATTCTGGTGCTGTATTTCAATTTCTGCCACCAAGGGAAAAAACAAATGCAACAGGGACTGTTAGGGAAATACAATAGGGACTGTTAGGGATTGTTAGGAAGGGGAAACAATATTGAGGAATGGGAATTATTGGGAGAAATTTAATAGGGAAATATGGGAGAGGGTTTGAGGGATTGATGTATGGGAATAGGGTTTAGGGTTTGGGATTAGTTGTATAAGTTTTGAGGTGTGAGGTTAGAGGATTTGGGATAGAGTATGTAGGAGAAGGGAGTAATGAATTTAGGTGATAGGGAATTAGGGATTAGTGAAGATAAAGGAACAATGGGAGGGAGACAAAATCTTGGTGGCAAAACAGTGAATTTTAAACCCTGGCTGCAATTGGCTTGAGGATCTTTAGAAGTAGGTTTTGAGAATTTTTGTTGCAACCACTATCACCCATAAACCACCGTCTCTTATCATAAAATTTGATGCAACAACAAGATAGCAAGCCTACCTAGCAAAACTACGCAAAGTATGGGCAATTTGGTGAAGTTTCCAACAATTTTCGAGCTTGAGGCTATATGCGTCGTGCTAAGAACCCAGTGCGCCGCGCTCTCTATGTGCGTCGCGCCCGTTCAAATTAACACTGGGCGGAAATCCCTAGTGCGCCGCGCGCTTCCAGTGCGCCGCGCCACCTGTTATATGCACCGCGCCGGTTAGCTGCAAGCCAGTTCTCTCCAAAACACGCATTGCTCTCACCCAATTCGCTTTGAAACGTTTTTCTCCAACCTTGGCATGCAAAATGACTTTCATCTTCATGGAAAAACTTTTATATAGACATCAATTTGATTTTTGTTTCTCCAAAACCCATTTTGTAATGTTTTGCAATTGACACTTTTTCACAATTAATAGAACTCTGACCTTTTTGTTTCCTCCTTGATTTTTGGTTGAAATGATGAATTTCTTGGCAATTTTTTGCAGGGATAGTTGACATGGAATTTGGCAAAGGAGACTAGGGCTGCGCCTGGAGAATTCAAGAACTGAAAATTTTGGAAAATTATTACAAAAAACGAAATGTCGACTTATCTTCAAAACAGAGTTTTGAAGAAAAGTCATAATCCATCCATATGACGATAAGAATATTTTGAAATAACAACTTATCAAGGACCTCCCGCTGGCCTGTTGGCTTTATTAGACTTTGTCGAAGGCCAAATTGACTGACCCTAGACCTAATGACTAAAATCACTGCCTAGAAACTGCAGCAGGACTGCAAATGACTTTAAGATTCGATTTTGATGGACAGACCTGAGCCAGTAGTGCAAAGCATGAGGGGGATGAATGACAAAAGCCCTTCCGTCAGATTTATGACATGCTCCTAACGAAATGCAACTGATCGAAAGCGATGGGACACCTAAACATGAAATGCAAAAAGAGTTTTGATCTCTAACGGAGGGATGACCAGACCGACTCTAACATAACCAATGTCACTTTCTTTATATGGTCATCTGTAATACCTTGCACTTCCCATACAGCCCTTACAACGAACTAGAATTTGTCTGGATCCTCATTTCCAAAACCTTTGAACACAGGAAACTTCATTTCCATACTGAATCACAGTGGTGGTGGAGTTGGTACGGGTGAAGATGGAGGTGATGGAAGTGAAGCCAGTGGTGGTGTGGGCAGAGGTGGGATTCACGAAATTCTTTGTCTTATCAGATGAATAGCACTTCGTGAAGAGACCTTCGCAAGCACTTCCTTTTCCCCTCGCGGAGTTGAAATCAAGGGGCTATTTTTTGGACCCTTATTTCCTTTGTTCCTGTAAACCTTTCCGCTTCATGTAGCCCGGAACGTCAAAATAACTGCATAATCCGCTTTTCACACAACAACATTTTAATCCAAGTATTCAAAGACTTCATGTACTTACCTCGCAGTCCTTTGAGAAAGCATCGCTCTGCCTGGCTGTAGCTAACTGAGGTGTCGATCGCGAACTTAACCAATACAATTATACACATTTGTGCATCATATAAGCATTAGAAGTGAAATTCATACCCAATATAACAAATGCATAAATAGGAAATAAAGACGCATAAATGATAGAAACTTCTCTTTATTAATACTTCCAAATGATTACAGACTTGACTCGCCCTTCGCACTCAGCTGCAGACTACTAAGCCTCTGCGCACTCAACTGCAGAGCCTCTACCTACGCTACGACTCAAATCTTAGACTTGCACTTCACTTTAGAGCTATCTTGTATACATCTCCATTCCTTAGACATGGTGTGATGCCATAACTACTTAGAGATTTCCTCTATTTATACAATCCCATGGTCCACGAACCATGGGTAGATCTTCTACAACCGACATTACATTATCAAAATAAGGGCGGACAACCCTATGACTCTTTAACAACTACGTGCTCTCTGCCCACAAAATGCAGAGTCTTTACATTGTAGCTACAAAATTGGACCAACATCTGGACTCTAAGCCCCAAAACTGCCCTTGGGGGATCCCGCGGCCAACAGTCCCCTTGCACATACCCCTGCTGTCTGACGAGATTGTCTTTGAAGGACTGCGCTTAGGGCGGGTTCTGCTATTGAAATTGGAAGACTGGGACTTAGCTGACACTGAGAAGTTCCCTCTCTTGGCAACAGACCAGCTAATGGACCACGTTGTTCATACAACCACCGAGATAACTACGTTGGAACTGCGGAAGTGGCTCAAGGGTGTAGACAAGGCAGGTCTGCTCAACCTACTATGGGTGTCACACTACAATCGCACACCCATTACATTATTAGTAATCAAGCAGTTGCTATGCTTGGTGCACGATGAGTGTCTGTGGCTGGAGGAGCCGATACCCATCACTGACATGTTAATCCATAGGATCACATGGCTACCATGTACAGGGGAAATTTTGGCCATGATGTTTGGCGGAAAAGGTGGTGAGCATAACCTCGCGTAGACCATGAAGGAGAAATTCAAGCTTGCAAAGAAGCCGCAAGGCTATGCCATCTCGAGTATCTATGATCCGTCAGTCAAGGTGGCCACGCAGATTTTGGCAGGAAAAGTTATGCGAAAGTGTCGCGCAGATGAAATGTCGGCACCCATCGTTTCTCTACCGGCCCAATGTGCAGAAGGAGTTCAGTTTAATTAGGCGCGCTATCTCTGCGGTGAGTTCCTTGCGAACTGCCGCGAGGCAGAGGAGATCAGCAAGATTCCACTATGCGTGGCTCTTGCTGTCCATTGTGCTAGTACCTTGGGAGTTTCCTAAAGACAATCAATTCCCCTCGGTTGCGGCAAACCTACCAGAAGATGCTAAGTATGCTTTGCTGTGGGTGACCAAGGATGCTCAGCGCATCAAGGATAGCAAGATATTTTGGATCTTGATGGAAATGAATATATGCATGGCTATCAACCACAAGCTGCGATTATCGCCTACTATTTTTGACAAACTGTAGGAGTACGTGGAGTTCAAGGCAGACTTTCACCGCATATCGATTACGGCACGGAAGGACCCTAAGCAGAAGTGGCATGACTTGCCTTACTTGGCAACTGATGACGCAATTGATGCAGTTCTTGATCCCTGGCCGACAGAGTGGCACACTACCTCAGACTCGGCGGTGGGATCAAGCAAGTCCGCCATGCAATAAAAAATGGAGGAGGTTAAGCTCAAGATGGCACAGCTGGCTGAGAAGAGGAGGAAGGAGGCCGATGACAAGGCCCAGGCAGAGTGCAATGCCGCACAGCATGTGGAAGAGTAGACAGGCGGAGTATAGCATGGCTCTGACAAAGGTCTGAGGTCGCCCTCGCCCGAAACAAATGAAGAAACAGACGATTAGACAGAGCAGCGTGGATTCGACCCGCAGATGGCATCATTTTGTATCAAGCGTCCAAGAGGACAGGAAAAAGTTGGGCCATGGAAGAAATCCAAGGCCAGTAAGATGTCGCTGGACCCAATCACCCTAACAGAGGGAGATTTGAACGACATTAGAGATATAGTGTGGGATGTCACCACGGAGGTACTATAGTAGTTCGAGCAGCAACAACAAGCATTGAGGGCCATCCAGATGGGTCTGCATGAGCTGCAGATTTGTGCATCACAAACCGACACGGCGTCCACCAACCTCGCCATCGGTACTTCAGAAGCCGCTGTGATGCTACACGCAAAGGACTCCGGAGTGATAATGTTGTCGGAGGGAGCACTGACCACAGAGATCGAAGATGACAGACCCACTATCAGTGCCCTCAAGGGAGTAGGGCTGAACTTGGTAGCGCTTCCTAGTGAGGTGCTCCACCTACTGCACGATGGGGTGATTACGGAGCTGAGGACCCGTGAACAACACTCTTTACAAGTGATCAGTGAACAAAAGATCAATAATGTGCAGATGGCCCTACAGCGAGACTTTTCCATCGCCACCGTGAACGACGTAACCAACCGAAACAAGCACATAGCTCAGGTCATAAAGGAAGCATACTGAATGGTCTCAGAGTTGGCCATTCCTAAGGGAGAACCGGTAGAGGTGCGTGTTCGCAAACTTTCTGCAGGGGTGTGCGATGCTCGCACAGAGTTGGCCAAGGTTCAGCTGGAGATGAACCTCCAGATTAATGAGTTGCAGTTGAAGGCCTAGCCTTCAACTTTGTTGGAAGTAAAGGAGCAGCCTGCAACCGCTATCACAGAGGCGATAGCGGCAGTAAACAGTGCAGTAGCAAACTACACAAGGTTTTTTGAACAATCATTCAAAGTATTGACCAGTCTGCAAGAAGATCTTAATGTATAAAGGTTGGAGATAGAAGTGCAAGAACTGCAGCAGCGCTACAATGAGGTGAAAGGAACAATGCGCACTATCGCCCTGACACAGAGACTTGTGAAGCTATAGGAGGCCAAAACACTGAAGGAACAGGTAGATGCAACTCAACGCAAAGAGGGAGTGTTGAAGGCGCACTTGAAGCCTTGGCCAGACGAGGCCTCAATTTAAGGCAAGCTTGCTAGTCTGCATGAAACTCAACAGAAGCTTCAGGTTGACATTTCAGGACTAGCGACATAGAAATTGGTCAAAAGAAGTGAAGCAGGCGGCCGTGTAGTGCACCGCCGAGGTGGAAGTCATACAGGTCGAGCTGGGAGGTCTTCACACCAAGATCTCCATGCCCATAGAGTGACTCAAGGGGGAGTCACCATGTTTGTGTTGGGGGGTTGTTGGGAACGGGTTCCCCCAAGAGCAGTTTTGGGGCTAAAAGCCCATGTTTTGGGAAAATTTTGTAATAAAGTTGTAAAGTCTCCGCATTTTTTGGTCGTGGAGTGCAAATGCATCAAGTGTCATAAAGGGTTGTCCGCCCTTATTTTGTAAAGTTTCAAGTTGGCTGTAAAGATCTACCGATGGTCTGCAGACCATGGGATTGTATAAAAAGGAGCTAAGTAAGTAAGCTCTAAGTAGTTAGGAGCGAAGTACAGTTGAGATGGTTTCTACAAAGTGATCTAGCTTGGAGAATTCTAAGTGCTTTCGGGTCTTAGCGTAGGTAGATGCTCTGTAGCTGAGTGCGCAGAGGCCTAGGGTAGAAGTCTACAGCTGAGTGCACGGACCCCTGCAGTTGTGTGTGCAGGGTGGATAGAGTCTATATTAAACTGGAGATATCAATAAACAGAAGTATTCTGCAATTACTGTGTATTTAGTCTCTATGAATACATTTGATTATATTGCATTACGATATGGGTTTATATTACAATGTTTATTTGATGCGCGAATATATGTGATTATATATGTTAATTGAACATAAGTAAGAATATTAGTTTACGCGATGATAACTGTAATTAATTGGTAGAATAAGTAAAACACTTGAGATAACTTGGGAACCTATACAATACATTGTCATAGGAGCGCGAAGGTACCTAAATCACTGTATAGGGCTGCGTGAAGGTCAATCATACACCTTCGCGAAGGTACTGAAGGGCGGGATAGAGGGTAGATCAATAAGCCCTAAGGCTTAGCGACCGGCGTGAAGGGAGGAGCAGGGGGTATAAACCGACATCACGACCATCTCCGGGTGCGAAACTTGGTTCCAGCATCCTCCCATACTGCTTTGGGTGAGACTTCGGTCTGCGCTCTGCAGGTTGATGCCGAAAGGGCCAGTAGTGTAGGGATTTTTTTGGCTGACTAATGTTGAACCTGGGTAAAGGCCCCCAAAGCCAATAATGGAGTTCCTCCAAAACCTTTTCTGCCTCAAATTTTTCAAGGCATCTAAGCAAAACAGAATCATAATTCTTTCTAAACAATAACTCATTAATGATCTCATATTGTTTAGCCTTTATTTTCAAAGCCCTTTTTCTTTTGTAAATTAGTTGCGTAGGGGCATATCCATTTTTCAAATAAAAGATGATATCATCATATTTGGATTCAGTATCGTTGAGGCTTACCTCATATACTTATATATCATCACCTGAATCTTGTAGTGCTGGTAAGTTGGCTACTCTTGCTAAAATTCTGCAAAAACCTTGAACTTTAACAATTTTAGCTGGTTTGATCTCAATGTCATATTCTTGCTATGATATTACCCAATTTTCTCTTTTCTCACCTACATCCATTTGTATTAATAAATTTCTTACTGTTGAAAATGAGACTACTACATTGGTGTGAGTTTTGAGGAGAAAGGGTCTGAAATGATTTATCGATTTGAAAACAACAAAATTTTGTTTTTCAACATCTAAATAATTTAATTCAGCCCCCAACAAATTGGAGCTAAAGAAATAAATTGGTGCTTCTGCTTTTTCATCATTGACTTGTGTCAATATAGCTGCTTATGATGTCTCGGAAGCGAAAGTATATAAAATGAAATGATTAGAAAAATTCGGAATTGCTAAAGAGGAAGCATTTATGATTGCTTATTTAATTAGATTAAAGGCTTCATGCTCCGTATGTCCCCATTTAAAAATAGAATTTTTCTTAATCATAGATTGGATAGGTAAAACAATTCGTGAAAAGTCAGGGACAAATCTTTTAACAAAATTTATCTATCCTAGGAAAGATTGCATCAATTTTTTGTTATGAGGTAAAGGAATTTCAGAAATTTCTCTTATCCTATCAGGGTTAATGTGAATCCCTTCTTTGGATACAATGAATCCAAGGAGTTTTCCTTCACTTAAAGCAAAGAAATATTTCTTGGGATTGAGAGAAATTCCATACCTCTGACAATGCTCAAGGATTTTTTTAAATCATTTAAATGATTGCAGCGTCTTTTTGAATACACAGTTATATCATCTAGATAGATTACTATTGGTTTATTTAGCAAACCTTTGAAAGCTATGTCCATGGCTCTTTGAAATGTTGCACCAGCTTTGATTAACCCAAACGGCATCCTTTGGTAAGCATATGTTCCTGTTGAAGCCCCGAAAATCGGGTCTACAACAAGGGGGATACCCGCCCGGTCCGGACCTTGGTTGGAAGCTCCTTATCCGTTTGGTATAGCGGGTCCGACTGGGGATATGGGACCAATTTCCCAATCTATGAGTGTGTGTGTGTAGATTTTGATGTTCCTGATCTAACAGTTCCTAATTGAGATATTCTAATTCTAACTTTAATCTAATGTTATGCTATTGTAATCTAATAAGCAGCAACATCTAAGTCTATACTAACCCGGGATGTAATTCTTCTATTACGCGATCTAAAAAGATTTCAAACAACAACTGGTAATAAAGATCATTCAGCTATTATAAGAAACGAAATCAATAAGGATGAACCACTTCGCATTAAAAGTTAGACGAAACAGTTGTGAAAAACATATCGCATAATGAGCTATTCATACATTAAGCATAAATAAATAGCTATCACCGTACAAAAGTGCCAAATGATAACTCAGGCATTCACGCAATAATACATAAACAACTAAAAACTGTATATCACTTTAACACATAAGTAGAAATGGTTAAGAGATAAAAGTACCATTTATAACTAGTCCTACTCATGAGCTTCAAGCAACAATGATTTATCTCTCTTTGCTCTAACATCCACAAAGAGTATAGAAGTGCAACATCAGTAGCAGATATCAAATGCAAACATCAACAAATCATGTTCCATTCATTAATCAAAACCTCCTCGGAGGGTGCAAAAGTGCATGTTCTGAGGACAAGTTTTTGATAAATTTCTGGACCCTTCTCTAAATGCATGAGAAGTGTTTAAATACTACTAACTAAATAACTTATTTACAAAGATTCAGGATGCGGTTTAAATGACCACCCTTTTTCTAATAAAAAATAAATCAAAACTATTTCTAAAAATTAAATCTAATATCTAACTATTTCTGCATTTGCTCCTTAATGTTGCAAGCATTCAGTATTTGCTTGAGTAGAGTCGGCTGACTGTCTTCCGCTTTTGGTTGAGCTAAGCAAACAGAATTGGCAAGAGCTGGCACCATCTTCTCAGCAAAATCGATGATATACTCGAGAGTCATCCACTGACTATGTGGCTTTACCGCGTATGCCCAGTAATAATCTCAGTTCAACTTGGTTAACCCTTTGGATTGCTTCTGCCTTTTCTTTAGCTTTCTGTTTCCAGTTTGTTTTTTATCATTGCTTTCTTGCAATTTTCGGGCTTACAGGTGACTGAGCAGTTAGAGGCTTTCCTTCTCGAGCAATTTTCTCAGCGATGCGCTAATCGCGCATCGGAAACTGCCTCCGTTCTTTGATCCTGGCTTCTCTGATGCGTTTTTCGCCTTTTGCACCAATTCCTCTTTATTGAGTATAAAGCTTCAAAATTTGTAAAAATAATGACCTCGTGAGCTCTTGACCCTGAGCATTAAACTGTTTGTTGATATCAGCATCGCTCAGTACCCATTTAACCATGGTTGTATATGAAAGATCTGTAATGGATGGCTCAACAGTATTTTGTGAATCTACGGCTCTGTTGCATGCGATATCTGTTTATGAGGGTGCCTTTTCTCTGTCTTTGAACATTGGAGCTCTACCCTTTTTCCCCATAGCTTCCTGCACATTGCTTTGTGTAACTTTTGTTCTTTGTTCCTGTAGTTCACAAGTGAGGAGAGAGTAATGATAATAAATAATGACAGGAAAGCTTTAAATGCCACGGATATGCAAAAACATGACATCTGACGTGAACTGGCTCTTCGAAAAACACAAAACCATACTTTATTAACAACTGGCGTGTAATCCATTAATTATCATTAAAGCTCGTATCCAGTTCTTGGTTCATGGAAAAACTTTTTTCTTGAATATTGAGCCAGGAGAATCTGCGATGGAATGTTTCTGCGATTTGCATCGCAATATCGCATTTCGCTGTATCGCATTACCGCAATTTCATCGTGATGTTCTATCGTAAGGTTGCTTGATCGCACTATCGCAAAGATCGCAGATCACAATATTGCAATATCGCGGATCGCTTAATCGTTTAATTGTTATGTGCATTTTATGCGATTTTGCGACATCCAATATGCGATATTGCATATCGGCGATTTTAAGGTTTTCTAACGTGAGTGTTTATTAATGCATGCGATGCGATGGAGTTCGCGTCGCAATCTCACATTTTATCATTTTGACCCATAAGAAAATGCCCTATCGTTCTTGGCGCGATGCGATATTTTTTAAGGAGTGACATATAAGCACTAATTGATTTTTTTTAAATTTTTTTACTAAGGGTCCCCACTTACATAGTGTTATTGCTAATACTAAATAAGGAGGGGGGTTGTTGGTGGCCACAACAATTGGCGATTCACTTGGAAGAACCAGTTATCTCTGTTTTTATATTGAATTTTCTAGACTTCCAAAACATAAAAATTTTCAGAAAGTTAAACTTTATTATGGAAAGATAAAGTACATTATGCTCTAACCTGTCAATGACATTTTGTTTCAACTATTTTCAACTTTGATTATTTGCTTCCTCAAGCTAGCCCTTGTATTTACATCAGTCATTACTTGGTCTTGTAAAGATAAAACAAAGTCTTCTTTGTAAACCAGTTTTAAATATGCTCATTTGTCGTAGATAGAGCCTCTGCTGCCAGTAGGCATTTATAGCCTCGACAGGGTTACCTGTTACCCAGCAATGATCCTGTATCCTACTTAAAGCAACCTACAACTCTCAAAGAAGAATCCACATCCACACTTATTGCTTTGATTTTCTTTTTACTCTTAAAGAACAATGTCTTGGTTTGATAGCCAATTTATGACACAATCATTCACTTGATTTATAACTTTGCTGAACAAGCTGGCTTGTGATGAGACCCCTTGTCTTTTGATTGCAACAATCTTGAGTCATTGCCCTGTTGTGGTGTACAGTATTTGGCAAAGTCAGCAAGTTATAATATCTGTGATTATGATAAGCCGGCTCGTGATGAGACCTCTTATTCTTCAAGATGAAGTGTATCCTTGGATTGTTCCTCTGAAAGTTGTGATCTCCTTAGTAGGGAGGAAGTCATTGTTTCCTTAAGATAGCTCTGGACGACAATAGTAGAGTTTTTGGAAACAGCTGTTCTACAGAGAATCTTTATTTTGTTATTGATACCTTTCATTGTACTGAGATAAAACAATTTCTTCACTAAAGGTTGTTTTCATCAAACTTTATGGAGTTGAAACTAGTATCATATCCAAGCTAGAGTCTCTAACTATATATATCAATAATAAAGATCATTTTTCCAAAAGATTTGCTATTTATACAAGCGAAAAATCAAAATCTGAAAGAGAATTGGTGTCTTGTGCATAAATGCCTAATGTAACCACTCACAACTGGTTTTATTATGAAAAGAAAAACAACTACTCTACAAAAATAGAAGAATAATCTTCTATGGAAAATATTTCTTGAGAATTTGTCCGTTAACAGGCAAAGAGTCTCTCTTACCTGCTAAATCATATAACACAAATGTTGATGGACCTACGACTTCTAAAATTTGAAAAGGACCAAGCCACATTCTTTGAAATTTTGTATGTTTGCCTTTCTCTTCATGAGCCTTGTCCCATTTTAAAACTGAGTCTCCCATCTGAAAATCTTTTCTGGTCATTATGTTTGAATCAAAAGAGGATTTTACTAGTGCTTGATGATGAGCATGCGTTTTCTTAGCCTGTTCTCGTTGTTCTTATAATTTGATTATTTCCATTTGTCTTAGTTGTAAGGAGGAAGTGGGTACTTCATCAATGTATTGAACTAGAGACAAAGAGGGAATTGCCAAATGAGTCGGAAGAACCACTTCTTTCCCCTAAACTAAATTAAAGGGAGAAGTGTCGATAGAAGCTTTTTGCGTTATTCGGTCTGCCCATAAAGCATATATCAAAGCCTTATGCCAATTTTTATGATTTTGGTCAACTGTTCTTTTGATAATCCTGATTAGGTTTTTATTTGTAGACTCAGCTAACCCATTGCCTTGTGGGTAATAATTGGCCGAATATTTAAGTTTGAATCCTCTTTTAAGTGCAAATTCAGTCATTGCATTTCCAGAAAAGTATGATGCATTATCAAACATTAAAGCGGAAGGCAATCCAAACCTGGTGATTATAAGTTGATCTATGAACTCAATGATATTTTCAGCATTAGACGTCTTGAGTGGAACTGCTTCTACCCACTTAGTAAAATAATCTGTTGCTGTAAGGATCTATCTATGCTGCTTAGAAGAGTGAGGAACGATCTCACCTATTATGTCCAATCCCTACTGACTGAAAGGTTGCTCAATGTTAACCGGCTATAGTGGCAAGGATGGCTTCTTTTGTCTCTCAGCAGTGGTTTGGCAGACTTGACATTTCCTCACATAACTGTGCGAGTCTTTAAATAACGTGGGCCAGTAACACCCTGCGCGCAAGATTTTATGTGCAGTAGCATCTCTAGCATAGTGTCCGCTTGCTGGCCCATCGTGGAGTTCCTGCAAAACTTTTTCAGCTTCAGATTTCTCAAGACACCTAAGAAGAACAGAATCATAATTTATTCTAAAAAGAATATCATTTATGAGCTGATATTGTTTGGCTTTCAACCTTAGAGCTCTTTTCTTAGTATGATCGAGGTGTGAAGGAGCATACCCGTTCTTAAGATAATAAATGATATCAACGTATAATGACTCTGCATTGTTAAGGCTTACCTCGCACACTTGTACCTCTACAGATGGAATTTCAGAAATTTGTGACACTTCAGCTAGCATTTTGCAAAAGCCTTGGCCTCTTACAATGTTTGTTGGTTTAATCTCAATGACATATTCCTGTAAGGCAGTAACCGAATTGGCCCTTTTCTCACCTACATCCTTATGTACTAGGAGATTCCTTACCGCTAGAAATGGTACTATAATTTTAGTATGGGTTTTGAGTAAGAAAGGTCTGAAGTATTTGACCACTTTGAAAACAGCATAAGCCTGTTTCTCCACCTCTGAATAATTTAATTCGCCCTGTAAATTTGAACTGAAAAACGCAATTGGGGCTTCCGCTTTTTCTTGATTTGCTTGAGTGAGTATCGCAGCATATGACCTATCTGAGGCAAATGTATATAAAATAAAAGGCTCTGAAAAACTCGGTGTGGCTAAAGATGGAGCATTAATAATAGCTTGTTTGATCAGGTTGAATGCTTCGTGTTCATCTTGGCCCCATTTAAAATTTGAGTTCTTTTTAATCATGGCTTGCAAAGGAGACACGATTTGTGAAAAATCTGGAACGAATCTCTTTACAAAGTTGATCTGACCAAGGAAAGATTGCATGGCTTTTTTGTTGTGAGGTAAGGATATTTCAGAAATCTCTTTGATTCTGTCGGAATCGATGTGAATTTCGGATTTTGACACTATGAATCCTAGAAGTTTCCCTTCACTTAATGCGAAAAAATATTTCTTCGAGTTAAGTGAAATTTCATACCTTAAACACCATTGGAAGATTTGTTTTAAATCTCTAAGATGGTCGCTTCGTTTCTTGGAATACATTGTTATATCATCCAAATAAATTACTACAGATTTATTGAATAAACCTTTGCATGTGATGTCCATAGCTCTCTGAAATGTGGCACCAGCATTAATCAAATCAAATGGCATCTTTCGATATGCGTATGTGCCCCATTTAGTTCTGAATGTGGTTTTCAATTGATCATCGGGATGTACCAACACGTGATTGTATCCTAAAAATCCATCCAAGAAATACATTAATTCTGAGCTCGCCACTGCCTGTAATATCTGTTCCATAGGTGGTAAAGGAAAATTATCTTTTTGGCAGGCCTTGTTAAGGTTTCGAAAGTCAATGAAAATCCTAATATCTCTGTTTTTCTTTCTAATAGGTACCATATTGGAGACCCATTTAGAATGTCTGACGAGAAAGATTATTCTAGCTTTCAATAACTTATTTAGTTCAGTTTTTATCTGATTTTCTGAATTGGGATGGATCTTTCTCAGCTTTTGTTGGACAGGTTTTTCATTATCGATCATTGGAATAGTATGTTGGTTGATGGAAGTGTGGTATGTTTTGAGTTCATCATAATTCCACGCAAAAACATTTTTATATTGTCTCAAAAGATGAATATACGCTAATTTTTCTTCAGGGGCTAAGCCTAGACCTAGATTAATGTTTTGTGATTTGGCATCGGTTCCTAGGTTTACTAATTCGTAGTTCAAAGTTGAACTTTGGAGTTTTGAATTGGTAGACCTTTTAAACCGATCTTTCAAATCGTATAAGTCTTCTAACTTGACTACCGACTTAGGTATAGCATTGTTAGTGCTATCTTGTTGCAATTGTCGATCATGTTGGTCTTCGTCAATTATTTGATTGGAGTAGGATCCTTCAGATGTGAGGAAATTTACGATATCAGGATCATCATTGAATACTCTCCAATTTGTGATGTTATCAGGAATAGATGGTCTAAAGATTAATTCTATTGAGAATCTATCTGGACTAAAATCTTCTGAAGGAATAAGCTTAGAAGCTACGTTAGCCAAAAGGTCTGCACTTGCATTTTGGAGTCTGGGAATTGAAGAGATATTAAATGCTATAAAATGCTCAGTCAGATCTTGAACTAAGGATTGATAATGTTTTAAATGACCTGATAAGCAATGTATAGTATTACGTACCTGTCTGACCACAATCTCAGAGTCTCCGAAAACTTGAAGGTACTTGACGTCTAACCCGATTGCTTTGTACAACCCTTGGACCAAAGCCTCATATTCTGTTGTATTGTTGGTGCAATCAAATTCGAGTCTGCATGTTAGCATGATTTTATCTCCTTCTGGACTAATTAGAACGCATCCTGCTCCTGCTCCTTCGTTAGATTTAGAACCATCAAAAAATAATTTCCAAAATAAAGATTCATTTACAGGACTATCTAAAAAATTGATACATTTTGAACTATCAGATTGAGAAAAAAATTCGACTTGGGACAAAACAGAGTGTTCTAAATAGGGTGACGTATGAGCATTGAAATTGCCGAGGAAAGAATCTACCGAGTAATTGCCAATAATGCTATTGTTATATGCTACTGGTTCATTTTCCCCCTCTAGCTCCGTTACTATGTATTTCTAATGTAGCTCTCATTCAACTTTTATTTGATTTGGTTTACCATTGTAGGGAAGCCACATGTGCGACCAGTCAGTTGCGAAGTATCCATGAAGTTTTTCTGACCAATCCCTTCTAAGAATTAAGCCATAAAATTATGGGATATCATCAACTAAAATGTCAATAACTCGACATACCTTCGGGTTGGATGACAGCCTTATGGTTACTTGATTTAGTTCGCCAATCACTTCGACTTGAGATCGATCTAGCTGAACTATGCACACAGCAGATTTCTATGGTTGAACGTTTAACTTGGCACATATGGACTTTGGTAAAATATTCGATGAAGCACAAGAATCCACCAAACAATTCTGCACATTTTTATTGAAAATTTCATAAGGAAAAATTGGGGAGTATGCGATCTCGATCTTCCTCCAATTAGGGCAATGTCATTTAGATCAATCTTATTGATCACGTTAGTTGGAGGTCTTCCCATGTTATGAGAAGCTTGAGAAAGTACAGTGGCAGGCAAAGGTGCAACTGGCACACCATGTAATTCTTTCAGCATTATCTTCGATTGATGCTTTAACTTGCTCAACTCGTAAAGAGTGATGTTGGCCCTAGTCTTTTTCATATCTTCTATAATATTGTACTCCATTTCATCCAACACAATCAGTGTTTTAGATGGAGTTGATGCATCTATTTGGATTGGGCTGGTTTGAGTCGCTTTAGATGTCGTTTTCTTTGTTGCGATTTTATCCTTTATTGCAGAGCTTGCGCTCTTTGGTTTAGGGATAGTTTGGGGAGGATCAAGCTGATTTTTACTTCGTGTGCTAATTGGGAATACTTCTTGATCTTCTTCTTGTGGGAGGATGAAATCCCACATTCCTTGTAATTCTACAACTTCTTCTTCATCAGTTTGCCCTTCAGTGGCAATTTCCTCTTTCTCTTCTTCAGATTCAGCATTTGAAATAGCATTGGGTGGCTTTGAATCCGTTGAAGGGCCTCTTTTAAAAGCTATGTATGGCTTTTTTGAAGAAGTTTCTGCTACTTGCTTTTTGATGTCGACCATTTCATTGGACATGGTCTTTAGAACTTTCTGCAATCCTTCCAAATCAAATGGATCTTTTGTTTGTTTCTTCTTGGAGTCTTCCTTGAAGGTGACTTTCTTGGATTTCCGTTCCTCTATCGTGGATTTCTTCTCTAAGGCTATTATACATTTCTCTACCGCTATTACTTCTTTCATGTTTTCGGCTAAGGTTGTTTTATTAGCCCTGTCCACGAAGATTGCTATGTTTGATGGTAGAGCAGTGATATACCATTCACTTCGTACTTCTTCGCTGGGCTGGGAAGCACTAGGAATTTTGTTCAGGATTTTATTGAAACGCAAATTGAAATCTTTGATAAGCTCTCTAGATTCGGCCCTGAGGTTGGATAGGTCGTTGATTAGCGTTGCCGTAGACCTGTCATCACCAAACTTGGTCAGAAATTGCTCTTGGAAGATGTCCCAACTAGTGATAGATCCGGAGGGTAATGAGAAATACCATGATCTGGCTATTCCTTGCAAAGTATAAGGAAAAAGTCAAACAACACCATCTTCACTAGTAACCCCTTTGAGATTAATGGATAGCATAAAGTTGTTTATATGCTCTTCTGCTAGCATTCCTGCCTCGGGATTAAACTTAGGCAACCATTTCTCAGGATGGGCCAGTATTTGACTCAAGGGTGCAGGCATTAAGACTGCCCCAGGGTTATTCCATGGAGACTGGGCCATTGCTGAACTACTAACAGAGGAAAGTGCAGAAGATCATCCCTGCGGTTGGGAAGATGAGGATACTATGATTGCAGATGATTGAGGAAGAGTTGTGGGGGTTCCAATGGACGGATGGACGATGATCTGAAGTGGCGGAGTGGATGGTTGACTTCGCGGTGAAGAGGTTGAGATGGATGATGATGATGAAAGAGTCTCACTATCGGACTCCTTTGGTGATTTCCTTGCTCTTGTCCTTGTGGGAAGAGGTAATTCGGTGGGTTGGAAACCCACCTTGAATGCCTGACAGGGAAAACTATTTTGGCTTTAAGCAGTTTATTCAATTTAGATTTGATCTGATTTTCTAAATTTGGATGGATCTTTCTCAGCTTTTGTTGTATCGACTTTTCATCGGATATCATGGGATTGGTAAGTTAAATAATAGAAGTGTCATATGTCTTAAGATGTTCACAGTTCCAAGAAAAGACATTCTTGTATTTCTTCAACAAATGAATGAAGGTTGATTTTTAATCTGGTGTAAGACCAAGTCCTAGATTGATATTTTAAGGTTTAAGGTCAATTCCAAGATTAACTAATTCAAACCTCAAAGTTGAAATTTGAAGTTTTGAGTTAGTGGGGTTTTTGAACCTGTCCTTAAGATCATATAAGTCTTCCAGGTTAACCATAGACTTAGGTATGGCATTTATAGTTGCTTCTTTCTTAAGCTAATTGTCATGTTGATCCTCATCAATTGTCTGGTCATCATAAGAGCCTTCAGATGTTAGAAAGCTTATGATATCTAGATCATTATTAAAGACTCATCAATTGGTGATATTGTTGGGAATAGAAGGCCTAAAAATTAATTCAATAGACAAGCGACCGAGGCTATAATCTCTTGGTGGAATGAGCTTAGATGCAACATTAGCCAAAAGATCTGCACTTGCATTTTGGATTCTTGGGATAGGGGAAATATTAAATGTTGTAAAATGAGAAGTGAGGTCCTGGACTAATATTGATAATGTTTCAAATGTCCATAAAGGCAATGTATAGTATTTCTTACCTATTTTATCACAATTTCAGAATCTTCAAATACTTGAAGATGTTTGATATTAAAGCTAATGGCTTTATACATCCCTTGAACCAATGCTTCATATTCGGCAGTGTTGTTTGTGCATTCGAATTCAAGTCCACATGATAACATAGTTTTTTCCCTTCTGGGATAACTAATATGCATCTTGCTCCAGCTCCATCATTAGATTTGGATCCATCGAAAAATAAATTCCAAAAAAGAGAGCTAACTACAGGTGTATCTACAAAATTTATACACTTAGAAGCATGTGTTTGAGAATAATTTTCAATTTGTGATATAACATAATTCTCTAAGAATTGTGATGTATTTGCATTAAAATTTCGTATAAATGATTCAACTGAGTAATTTCCAATGATATTGATGCTATACGCCATTGGTTCATTCTCTCCTTCTAGTTCTGTAACGATATACTTTTGATGTTTTTCACGGTCAACCCTTATTTGATTTGGCTTGCCATTATAGGGAAGCCACATGTGGGACCAGTCGGTTGCGAAATAGCCATGAATATTTTCTGACTAGTATCTACTAAGGATTAGGCCGTAGAACTCGGGGATATCAGCCACAAGAATGTCAATGACTTGACAGACTTTCGGGTTTGATGACAGCTAATAATGACTTGATTGAGTTCTCCTATAACCTTGACTTGGGATTGTTCTAACTAAACAATGTGCACAACAGATTTTTGGGGCTCAACATTCATTTTCGCACAAATTGTTCTTTGTAGAATGTTAGATGAACATCCAAAATCAACTAAACAATTATGTAGATTTTTGTTGAAAACTTCAAAAGTAAAAAGAAATGGAGGATTATGAGATTTAGATCTTCCTCCAATTAGAGCAATATCAGTAGGACCGATTTTGTCTAATAAGGTAGTAGGAGGCCTTCCCATTTCTTGAGCAGCTTGTGATATTACAGCAGCAGGAAGAGGCGAAGTGGGGACTGCTTTTAGTTCTTTGAGCAATAGGTTATGTTGATGTTTTAACTTGCTGGTGAGCTCCAATATTGTAGCAATAATGCTACAACTCCTGGAGCCTCCTTCTCTAATTTTATCAACCCGGTAGTTCGTAACAAACTTGGAAGCGACGGTGCTGTATGCACAAGTACTAGCTCTTGTCGCAGTTGTCACTTGGTCAGCTGGCACAAGTCCGCTAGGGCTCAAGCCAACTTCTATATGTTCTCAGAAGAAGCTTTCTAAATGATGAACGAAGGCTATCTCAAAGGAAATTAACCTACTTTGCAAGAATGAACTGAAAGCCAACCAAACATGGAAACCCTAGTAAACCCTAATCTGACTAGCTTAATCTTTATGATGCAATGGTGGGAATGCAACTTCTAGGAATGATGCCATTACTTCTAGTGATATGAGATGCATGAGATTAAACTACTTCCATTGAAGAGAACACGTTTTTGTATTTTTGCTCAAGTGGGTGGAGTTATTGTGATTGTGCTTCTTACTGGGTCTTGACTGTGCAGGGGTAGTTCGAAGGGGAGGAAGGCTTGGGAACGGTCAGGATGACTCTAAGAGGTTCCAGGGGATCCCTCACATCATTCCACAGAAGTCCACAACGTTTGGGTGCTTGGCAACCGTGTTTGCAGGCTTCTACAGGATGTCTGCAGGGGATCCTACAGGAAACTCGGGATTTCTACAGGAAGTCTGCTAACTTCTACAGGATGTCCTACAGTCGGAGTTTTGGGTGATGGAGGAGTGAAGGAGCTGTATGGATGGATGGGTAAGATGAAAGAGGAGCTTGTGATGACCTATGGACAGAAAGATGAGATGGGGAAGGCGTGTGTAAAGCTGGTTGGTCGATAGAAGGGTAGAGTAGTGGAAGGTCAAAAAGATTGAGCAACGTGGACAGTAGAAGGGTTGGAAGGAAAATGAGCTGAACAGAGGATGAGTAGGTGGCTTAGGCACGGTTCAGAAGAATAAGAACACGATGAAGTGGTGCTGCGCAGTGTAAATGAAACAAATCACCCTTATCTTGCATGTAAACGAAAGTTCACCAACCTATTCTAACTGTTTTATTAGGAATCAAAGAACAACAATGTAAGTTGAAAGGAATTCGTGCATGATGCTGAACCAAAGAGTCATCACTCAAGATATAATCTCTTGGACAATTCTTCAATCGAAAACATTACATCAATACTTGCATGCATATGTTAAAACAGTGTTTTTGGCAGTTGGCACGGTCTACACTTCCGGTCCCCAAACAGAGGTGAAAGTGAGCATGCATTCAACCTTTTTTGAACTCAACGTAACTTCAATCTCCCTACGCTAATTCTGAACTACTGAAACAACTGCATTCATGAAACTAACCTACATAACCAAACCGAAATAGTCAACTCAGTAAACTGTATTTTTCAAGTACATGTGAAGGAAAGAAATGCAATGGTAAAAGAAAGACAAGTAACAATACAAAGGAAAGGAGGTCTATTGATCTCAGGTTGGGCCCTAACCTGAGAGCTATAGCTCCCCTAAGAACTCAGAATTGAATCCAAATCTGCCTGCCTTTTATTAAAAGATCATAATCATGAGTCTAACAACATGCCAAAATTGGCTTACAAAGAGCAAAAACAGAGCTACAACTCATAATCCAAAATCTACAACAAAATTTCAAGAGTCTCAACGAAGGCTACATCCTTAATATTTATACATGATGAGGGCCAAGCTGGCCTCCTCAATTAGTGGGGCTTGGCTGTCCAACTAAAAGTAAACTGTTGTTCCTGTAGAATCTGTTGGCTGTCTTCTAGCTCGGTGGTGATAGCTGTTGGAGCTCGGAGTTGGGGTGGAGATCACGAGGAAGGTCATTCAAGGCTGTGGACAACCTCCCTATAAACCCACAATGCCACCTTGGCTGTCTCCTTGTCTCCATTTGCGTGGTCTTTGCTCCATTTAATGTCAAAAAACCTGAAATCATCATGTATTAGCCACATAGGCATAATGACTGCCCTTCTTCCTACAAATAACACGAATATACTAAGAAATGATGCATAAGTGATAAAAAATGAAGGGTTGAGCAAGGTAAGTAGGCCAAATGAGCCCAAATTGTTACCAAAATTTGGGGCTCATCACTTGCTAAGCTCGTAGAATGTAATGTTCGCCCTAGTATTTTTCATATCATCAACAATGTTATATTCCATTTCATCAGAGACTATCAGGGTTTTAGCTGGAGGTGAATAATTTGGTCGAGGAGGAGTGGTTTGAGTGGATTTGGGCACTTGTTTCTTTGTCTTTGGGAAAGGGGGTTGATGCTTTCTGTTTTGGATTTGTTTGTGGCAAATCAATAGGTCTTCTACTCCTATTTGTGACAGGTAATACCTCTTGTGCTTCTTCTTTGGGAAGGATAAAATCCCACATTACTTATAACTCAACTACTTCTTCATCGTTTGTTTGTTCTTCAGCCATAGAGACTTCTTCTTCCTCCACATCTGATTTAGCATTTGATATTATGCTTGGAGGCTTAGGATCATAGGATGGATTTCTTTTATATGGTATGAAAGCCTTCATTGAGGAAGTTTTTTCTACCTACTTTTTAATGTCAACCATTTCATTAGACATGGTTTTAAGAACTTTCTGTAGACCTTCAAGATCGAAAGAACCTTTAGGTGCTTTTTTCTTGGATTCGTCCCTAAAAGTTACCTTCTTAGATTTTCGTTCTTCTAATGTGTTCTTCTTATCTAAAGCTAAAATATATTTTTCTACAGCTATGGCTTCTTTCATGTTTTCTTCCAAACTCGGTTTGCCAGCTCTATTGACAAAAATAGTTGTGTTTGAAGGAAGAGCAGAAATGTACCATTCGTTTTGGACTTCATCGCTAGGCTTGGATGCCGTTGGGATTTTATTCAATAACTTATTGAAATGAGAATTGAAGTCTTTAATTGGTTCTTTAGGTTTTGCTTTCAAGTTAGAGAGGTTATTGATAAGAGTAGTCGTCGATCGGTCATCTCCAAACTTGGTTAGGAACTGCTCTTGAAAGGCATCCCAACTATTAATGGAACCCAGTGGTAATGAAAAGTACCATGATTCTGCTGATCCTTGTAAGGTATAAGGGAATAATCGTACAACTGCATCTTCTTCTACTACTTCATTGAGATTTATGGACAACATAAAGTTGTTTATGTGTTCCTCAACTAGTAGGCCATCATCAGGATTGAACTTTGGAAACCACTTTTCTAGATGGGTAGGAAATGGATGTAAGGGTCCTGTCATTCGAACGGCTCCTGGATTTATCCATGGTCTTTGATCCATTGTAGGTATCTGTGTAGAGGAAGATGTTCTAGTAGTTGAAGGTGATTGGGTAGAGGAGGCTTCTGCTCCAATACCTGTGTAAACCATGATCAAGAGTTGTGAGGTGGATGGTTGATTTTGTGATGAAGTGGATGGAATGAATGAGGGTGTTTCAGGTGAGGATGAGAGAACCTCAATATGAGCTTCGGAGTGTGTTTTCTTAGATTTCCTTCGGTTTGGTAGAGGTAATTCAAATGGGGGAATCCCAAACTTTTCGCTTTATGATCTAGTTAACCTTTGAGAGGAAGGGAACTAAGAAGTTACACTTGCTTGAGACAACTCAGATTCTTCTTCAGATATTGAAATCCCCTGCAATTTATGGATCAAAGACTGGACTTCAGGGGTTCCTATAGAAGAACATTGATCTGATTTCTTTGAGATCTCAGTATTGGATTCTAAGGGTTTCTTTGCAACTTCTCGCTTATGATTGGGAGATTTAGAATGCGACCGAGAAGTTGGAGGAGAGGGTGAGGGAGTTTTACTCTTAGAATGGCCTATTGAGTTGAATTTACTTGCCATTCATAGTTAGGCCCTCCTTCTAGCGCCGAAATGTTGAAGTCTCGGAAATCATTGCTACAACATGGGGGAAAACCACCCGGTCTGGACCTTGGTTAGCAGCTCCTTTTCCGTTTGGTGTAGTGGCTTCGACTGGGGATAATGGGACCAATTTCCCATAAGATATTTTGATAACGTTGGTGGGGTGATATATGATGTAATGGGGGAATGATTAAGCTAAGTGTAATCTAATCTAAACCACTAAACATGTGCATATATCCTAGTTTAAACACTATTTAACTATAAATATACCCAGGAATTAAATAAAGTATGTGATCTACAATGATGTCCTAATAAAGATCAATTAACTGCAATAAGAAGTTAAATCATTTAATAGTAATCGTACTGGATAAATAGTTAGACAAAACGATTGAGAAAGATATATCGCATATCAAATCATTCATGTATTCAGAATAGAATCAAAGCTAACATCATACAAAAGTGAAATAATGTTAAACTATAATTCATACTTTCACACATAAAACAATTAAAAGAAGAATTATTGTTCGATACATAAATAAAACAATATCATAAGATAAAAGTACCATATATGACAAGTCCTGCTCATGTGCTTCAACAATATTGACCTAGTTTCAATCAATCCAACACATTCTAAGAGTACAAAAATGCATTTTAGTAGAGCATGCTAGATATTTAAGAAAATAGATCATGTTCCATTCATTCCATCAGAACCTCCTCAAAAGTACAAAAGTGCAATGTTTTGAAGAATGTTTCTGATAAAATTTATGGACCACTCTCTAAATGCATGAGAGGGGTTTAAATACTAAACTATAGGTCCTAAAATAGAATATTACAAAAAAAATAGTTGAGGAGGTTTAAACGACCATCCTCAGATTATGCGAAAATAAAACTAAAATAAAAATAAACTAAGTGATTAACTCCTTTGCATTTGATCTTTGAGATCACAAATATTTTTCATGGGCTTGAGTTGAGTCGGTTGGCCGATCACAAATTTTAATTGCCCAGCAAATATAGTGTCTGTTAATGCTAGCACCATTTTTTGTGTGGAGCTTGTTAAGCATCTCAAGGTCATCCACTGGCTGTATGGTTTCACTAAGAATTGCTAGTACGCTTCCCAATTTAGCTTGCTCATATGTTTGATTACCTCCTTTTTCTCCTGCGCTGCCTGCTTCCACTGCTGCTCTAACTGTTTGACATTTGGAAGAAATCCTGGTATGCATTCTGTAACCAGGTTGGTGCCATGCAGATTTTCATTGATGGGTTCTATTATGTTGTTTTTTGTTGTTGTTGCGATCATTGTTTCCCTTCCTGCTTGCTTGAGTTGAGAATCCCAATCTGTGAACAAGATGTCTTTATGTGATTTCTCGAGCTTTGGAAGATCAACCTTTCTCCCATCCTATGATTCTCGCCAGGTGATGAAGTCAGAAATATTTTTATGGATTTCATCATACTCAAGTCTCATGTCAACAACTTGGCTTGTTAGCTTATCACTGATCTCGCAATAAGGACTTATTTGCGAGATTTTCTGGCAAAGAACTTCCTTCTGCTGCATTAGTTGGGAGTTAAGACTGAGTGCTTCCTTTATGAACTCATTGATTTTCGGATTGTCTTTATACTTATCTATCATAGCTTGTATCCACGCATCTCTTTCTGCTAGGCTGGCCTGATGTTGTATTCGCATCTGTTCAAATTCTTGTTGTAGTTGGGCTAAATGTAATTCTTCTTGTTGATTGGATTTCTCTTGAGCTAATTGTTGTTCCAAAAGCATAATTCTTTGTTCCTTTTCTTTAAGTAGCATTTGGACCTCTGTCACTTTTTCAATACTTGTCGTAGCATAGGCTCCTGCGAATTGCGACAATTTTGTGAGATTTTCATATGGGTCCATGGGCGAGTCCTTTCATACAATGTCCATTGGTTCATTATCAGGAGTCATAATAGCTGCAACGTCTAGCTTTCTTTTCTTCCTCTGTCTCTTAACGACATCTTTGTGGGTAGGACTATAAAATACATCTAGTGGAGGAATTTCCTCAATTCTCAAAATAATTTCTGAAGTGGGTGTTAGCAGGAATGAGCTCAACATCCTAAGTGCCTACAACTTTTTCTACTATTGTTTCTGGAGTTGACCTGTGTTGGGTTTGCTTAGGAGTGTGTATCTCAGATGTTTGTTCATCGATGTGAAGCTTCTTGTTGAAATGTTCCCATTTCTTTTCCAAATCAATAACTGGGGTTTTTGCTGACTGAGTGGATGTAGAGTGAACTTCTACTTGTTTCTATGTCGAGGTTTTCTCGGCTCTTTTCTCTGTAGTTCCAGTTGTGTCCTTTTCAAACTCTTTATTTTTATTTCCTCCCCCATTTTGAGACTGCTGCTCTGAGTGCTCTAACTCATGAGTAGATCTCTCTTGGGTTTCTTCTTTGAAATTCTCTTTGGAGCTGTCCTCCAAGCTTACACTGGGAGTTGGCTCCCTTATTAGTTCAATCTACAGTAGGTCCAATGGGACCTTCAATAATCTCCTTTTCTATACACATCAAAACATTTAACATCATTTGGGGTAAAAATTAGTGATGCCATATGCGTCACTTGTGAAAATGTTTCTTTCTGTAGGAAGAGGTCGTCGAAGGTTTCCTCTTCATGGGTGAATTGCTTTATTTTCACCATAGCAGTGAAGTCCTTAGCAGTGTCATTTGGGTCATACTGCCTTCCCGATATTAGACTTCATTATCTCTGCTTCTTTTCATGTATATCCAAAATCATGCAGCGCAAATGCACCACATTGTAATGGAAATGTAGGCCAAATGGCCTTCTTCTGCTCTTTCAATCCTCTGCTCAACCCACCTTCCCATGTCGTTTGGAAGGATATCTCCCTGGCCATTAATTTGTCAGGGACAATATGGGAGAACATGCATTGAAGCAATGCTCCCAAATACTCTGATATAGGTAAATGTCTCCTCCCCAAACCATCTGACTACAGGAAAGATATCCACCTCAGCCTCTTTCGAAAACCTAGGGGGTAGTTGTGTTGTAGACTTTTTTATAGATGGGTAGCATAACTCCTTGAAAAATATTATAAAAATGGGGGTGAAACTGAGACTCCCACAAAATCTTATGGTACACACGGATAGGAAGCAGGTCTTGCACAATCCACTTCCATCCCATAATGGGAAACTTAGAACTAAAACAGATTGAATCCATTACAAAAGGACTAATGAAAAACGAGGGATAAAGCCTTATTGGGGGACTTCTTTTTCTCCAATATTCCATAATGTATTTCGCAAAATTATCAGACAAAATTTGAGCCCAGTTCATTATCGTTGCATTCACAGTTATATCTATTAACGGGAGCCATTTCAAGAAAAATTTGGTGCTATCGAGTTTACCGAACAATCTACATAGCATGGCTGCTACGAACCTATAAGGGTGAGAGATAGATGTCGTAGAATACATACCCGTATTATCCCTTTTAAGCTTACATTTGCTTGTTGTCTAGGTTTGCGTGACGTTTGCTAGATGTTCATTTTCCTTAGCAAATTGCTCGAGGAACTATTTATTGTAGAGCTTCTGTGGCTCTGGTAAATTATACATTAGCTATAAGTTGTTTGCTGAAAAAGATCCCATAACCTCTTGCCTGTGATTCTTGAACTCTCTGTCCGAGATGTCCACCACGTCAATTATCCACTTGATCATATCTATGTATGGGATTATCTTCAGCCTTGCGGCTATGCGATGTAGGAGTGAGCATGATGTTTCGAAGTAGGAGGCGTCAGAGGAATCATTAGCATTGGCCATGGCCTTTGCTACCAATGGCCTTGATTTTTCCTCTTCTAACAAATCATACATGGCCTCCCATGTTGAAGCTTCTTTGTCTCTACTGCATGTAGTATCAAAGAAAGGAGGGATCATTTCTGACTTCTCATACGTAGCTACCTTTCCCCTCTTTGCCATTGCTTCTAATGACGCTTCCTATGGATTTTTCCTGAAATGGAGAAAAGCAGAAGCTATCAGATAGACACAAGCAAGAATGAAAATGAGAATGAATGATATAGATAACCTTGAAAAGGTGACAAGAAAGGAGTTTTAATTAAACGCAGATGAAAAGATATCGTATCACGTCGAGCTGCTTTTCAACATAAATGTCATTAACCCATACTAAATATCCACTAATGGTCCCTTATCACTACCTTTATTGCTCATTAATGTTCTGCATCGTAAGACAGGAAGGAAAATTTTTAAGGTGGGGGATTTAGTTGCGAGAATGTCGATTTTGTGAATGAGATGCAATATTGTGAATCACATTATCGCATATTTGATTGTGCGCTTTCTTAAAGTTCCTTAGGTTCCTAAGGGATGTGAGATGCGGGATAAGCGATGTGTTCTTTATTGTTTAAAGTGTAGCTTGTTTGATGGAATATTTACCTTATAAAGCGTTTTTCATTGCGCGGGACTTAATTGCTACTTTATGACATTGGCTTCGATCGGGTCCGAGCTTTTATCACATTTCACGAGATCGCGCTATCCATAAGATTTTAGTTCTTTCTTAAGTGTTTTGATGTGATGCGATAAGGTTGACTTTCTGTCGCATTTCATACATTTCACCATGCTTTGTGTATTTGCGCCTTTTATGAATGTTGATATGCGATACGAGCTTTATTTAATAGGAAATGCCTCAGGTCTTAGTTTTAAATGAAAAATCATAATGATATCTAAGTTGAGCGCGGTGATCATGTTTATCGTTTTTCAGGGATTTTGCTCGTTAATAAGGCTTTTGACACACTTGGTCCAGCAATGTGCGAAAAGGCAAGAATTGCTAGCTCTCAAAGGGTTTTGACTTGATATCTCGTTTTATTCTTTAAAAACTTAAAAGAAAAACTCTGTGATAAATTTCTTTTTCAAGGGTTTTATAAAGGGTCCCCATTTATTAATAGAATATTATCTATTATACCACTAAATGGGGGGGTTGTTTTATAGCACAACAAGATGTTTTGGAGGATTCTATATCTATTTTTTACCTATTTGGTTAATGAAACTAGATCCCAAGGGATTTTCTTTTTTATTTTCCTTTTATTGGTTATTCTATAAAAACCATATTGATCCATAGTTTGGTTCACTAGGGTCACTTGTTGAAGTTGATTAGTGGAGAAGTCTCTAAATAGGTGGTTGTACTCTTGAAATTTGCAGCATCGAAATGGGATTTTCTCGTAATTGATTGGTTGCTCCCATATTTCATCTTCACTACTTAGTTGGATGTTAGCTGGAAGGGGGTTTGATATATCAAGATAAGCACAGAGGTGCACATATGAGGTGTAACGACCTTTCTTGGTTGTATCCTCTATCATAACAAAGCATCTTATGATATTTCCAATGATTTCTAAGATTTTGGATCTCGTAATTCCTCAGGCAAGGAACAAAAGAAAATCAAGACTAGAGCGTAGGAGAAATATTCTTTATCCACGTTAAATCTTTGAGCCTAGGGCTTCATTAAGAGGACAAGATAATTCATGAAGTAGGGATTGCCTTGGAATATTTGGCATTTGTATTTAACATTGTTGAATATGGCCATGAAAAATCCCTTAGAGTTGAGTTTGAGATCCAGACCACCCTTTCGGGTCCAGTTCCTTTTTATCTAGCTGGGAAGGGTCCCTTCTGAGGGCCATAAACCCATGAATTTGCAAATAACCACGTGTGACGACATGTATTCTACTTTTAAACCAATATTCTCCATTGGAATTTCCATCAAGGGTGCTTTTGATGTATGACAGAGGCCGGGACCATTGGTCTTTAACATTTTCATTAGGGGTAATTGTATTAGAGGCATGTTTCTTGAGTCAAAGAGCCTTTGGAATTATTGAGATTACTTGGTATGCGTGGTGTAGTTCTAATTGAGTCAACTTGCTACTACATTTCTGAAGTAGGGGCCACCTCTGCCCCCCGCCCTCATGGGGGCACCATTGGAAATCATACAAAGGAGGTCCTTTGAAACCTTCATTGTTACTCAAAGTTTTTTTTTAAACCCTAACAGATCCTCTAAAACAAATAGAATAGATTAATAAATTTGATTTCTACATTTAGATAATATTACCTTTAGAATTTAGGAAAACTTTCACGAAATCTTTGATCAAGGAGAAATCACCTATAGTCGAAATTGAGCCCACATATCAGAGATGACCGCCATCCAAAACAAAAATAGGTTTATTTTGGGACCTTGATCATGCAATTTTTTTATTATTGACCATGATAACTTCCAAGTATCAACAAGTGGTTAAGGGATCCCAAAGTTCAATGAAAATCCCAGGAATATTAAAATCCTCCTTTCTTGATATAACATTTGATGACTTTAGACCCATATCTTGCTACAATGTTATCTACAAGATTATGTTTAAATGTAGAACCTATCACATTAAACCCATCTTCAATGATTTCATCTATGATGAGAAATTTGGGTTCTTGTGTGGAAAACAAATTCATGATGTAATCTTTATTTCATAAGAGACCCTCCACTCCATAAAATCACAATACCCAATCAAGGATGTTTGCACTATCCACTCCCATATTTATGGGTCTTGCTTAGTGCAACCCTCTTTTACCTGAAGTCCTGCTTTTGAAAGAAGTAACAATATGGAACATTTCTAAGCTGATATGAGGGGCTGGTTCTTCTCCATCATCTCCACATGAACAACATTCATTACTCTCTCCTTAGATTGTAATTTTGTAAAGTATTTTGTGGGCCTAGGGGGAACTCTGATATTTCTGTGGAGTTGAAGAGGGTTGTGCATCAGTGGGGTTTTCCCCTATTTTATTGGTTTTTTCCTTGGAGATGGTACTCACTTCACTAAATACATCATCTTTTGGTACTATTGTTTCCTTCTCCTTTGACGTTCCAACTTCATTTTCTCCACCTCCTTTTCTAATCTTCATGAACAAATTGCCATATCATACATTTTCCATATGCCTCAAACATATGCCCTCAAGATCAAATCCTTTAGTGGGTTGAGTTTTAGTTAAATTGAAATGCTTTAGTATTTCAAATAATTTTTCCACGTGTGCATAATTTTTCATAATAACACCTTTGTCAACAAATGGTAATGAAATAAATTGTTTCTTCTTTTTGCTGTCAAACAGAAATGACTTGGAATGGTATTGTCTATAGACTTATGCAATAAAATACTTGCCAAAAAAAACATGGGAAGAAACAACGGTTTGTCCTCATAACCATAAATCTTAATGTATGTATAAGTTTCATCTTCCATATTCACTCATTTTCAACTAAGGATTGTTGAGCTTATAAAGGTATCCTTTGGGGCTCATTTCTTATGAGCATGTGATTGAATTCTCTTACAAATTGGTCCTGGATAAGCTGTAGGTGGAACAAAGCCTTGTGTCTCCATATAACAGGGTACCATAATCGCGCTAGTTCCACTTCAGAATTTATATTCCTTTTATGGAGTAGGCCATTGAATAAATTATAGAAAACAATAGCCATTACTAGGTAGGCCATCATAAAGAATCTCTGGGTCTTTTGAAAATTAACAAATAGGAAGGAAATCTCATTGGAGAGCTAACCTCCAGCCAGTCAAATATGTCATCCTTTTTAAAAGAAAATTATAGTATGGACAGAACTGACCAAGGTACTCATGTCAATTGGAGAATAAATTCCCAAATGTTATTCATATTGTCACCCTAAGAATCTAGAAATGCATCAACCTCAAACAATTTGAGTTGCATGTTTGGCTCTAATAGTAATGAGAGATAATTGATCTTACTTTTGGATGATATTTTTAACTAAATTTTCTTTATCATTTACAATTTTCACATTTTTGTAGGTCCTGCCAAATGGCGATGTTTCTTAACGTCCCAACATTAAATAGATTTATACATTATTTTCTCTACACTTTTTTTTACAAATTTCATGAGATTATTGAAAATTTTAATACATAAAATAAGATCGACACTATTAGATATTTATAATACACATGTGATCTATATCTACATGAAACATGTTTATGCTTTAATTTTTTCTTTCAAACATTATCAATCGCTTTATTATTTAAAAAATAAAAATAAAAAATAAAAATCAAGTAAACCATCTATGAAGTGCACTTTAATACATAATGCATAGTCTAACACAAAATGTGATATATTTTTCATGAGTTTCAAGGGAACTGTAATAAAAATTTCCTAAAGTTTTATTGAAAAATAAAGGTTCAAGTGTAGGATATATAGCCGAACCCCATTGAAGTTTTGAAAGTTGAGGAATCCATAAAAAAGATAAGCTTTATGCACACATTAACACAAAATAAAAATCAAGATTTAAAGTGACAAATGTATTCAATGTTCTATACAAGGTCAAACTTTAGCATAGAAAACCCACAAGCACATGGGTATATGTAAGCTTTCCCCATAGGGGTTGTGATATTCAAATATGGATTTTCCCCCTCTTACATAGCTCAAAACAAGGGTGATATATTTCTCATCAACTACTAATGGTTGGGTGGAAATTTGTTTGTGTGTGTAATCAATTGCACATATCATCTTTGGTAGGCAATAAGCATTACATCCTATTTTATGAATATGTAAAATATTTGTTCATCATGTTATTCCTTGGTCGAGAATTGTAATTGATTGCAAAAAATATGCATATGAATGCTTAATAAATGCATTTGGGGATTGGCACCATGGTATGGTCATTCTTTTTATCTTCGTAATTGTTGCATTCATTGTTTATTTGCATTATACATGCATTTATAATGTTACTAAAGTTCTAAGCTAGTGCAACTTCATTACTCCCCATCAAATGGAATTAGGAGGTTCAAACAAATTTTATAAAAGTTAAGAACTCATTGGAGAAGTTGGTTAAAGTATGACTAAGACATTACCTTTGTATTTTTTAAGTTATTAATCATTCACACAAAGGAAACATGGAATGTCCTATTGGTGTGGTTTATAAAGATGCATCTTTGAGGAGACCTTTACACCTCATCATGATAGGGGTTGTCAAACAATTCTTAGAATCACAATTAGGGTCAACTCTTTGGAGAAATTTCACATCATATTAAAAAGTATCAAAGGCCATAATAATAAGGAATGTGACACTCTCTCATTTATATCAGTTTCAAATCTGCATATCATGAAGAGGGGCTCCTTTAAAGCCACATATATGTTGAACCTGTGTTGATCCTAAGATCATTGATGGGGAAATAAATTTGGGGATGCATGCATGAGAGAGTTAAGACCTCTAAGGGTTAAAAGGAGGGGAATTCTAGAGTGTTGATTTGGCCAAGATTATTAGAAGGCAGTAGAGCATGAGATCTTGACTTAACCATTTTTAGCCATGTTAAAGGAGACACATGTAACATCTTTATTGGTCTAGGTTATAAATTTGCACATTAGTACAAATGATATCTTACAACTCACAATTTTCATTCATTAATCATATTTGTGAACCAAAATTCAGAAGGCACCTATTGTGATGATGATAGAGATTTACCCTAGAGGAGTGGGCTCAACATTCAACTATATGCTACCACATGGTAGGCCCAAAATGCACATTACAAACCAAAGACCTCACAAAATTTTAGTACCGTAGAAGGAAGAGTGAAGAAGTATTATAGTAGACGAGAGGCTCTGTAGCTGTGTGCACAAAGGCCTAGAATAGAGTTCACAGCTGAGTGTGCAGACCCCTGCAGTTGAGTGTGCAAGGAAGTCTCGAGTCTGTAAGCAGAACTGAAGTATTAATAAAGAGATTATTCCATAAAATCATGCGTTTTGTCTATTTACTTCTGTTATGAATGAATGCGCTTTTATGCTATGATGAATGATGGGTTTATGAAATAATAATGTATTGATGTGCGACTATACATTATTTATATTGTTATATGATTGCAAGTAATACTAATTGTTTACACGAAGAATATCTTGTTGCATGTTAAAGTTATCAAACACTTAAGCCAATCTGGGTAAATACGGTTAGGAGTTATCACAGAGGCATGTAAGTGGTTGAATCACCTGTTTAGGGTCTGCGAAAGACAGTCGTAGACCTTCGTAAAGGTCTAGAGGTTGGGTAAAGGAAATTATATCGATAAGCCTTAAAGGCTTATCAATCTGTACAAAGGCAGGTTTAGGACATAAAACAACATTACACTAATCTATGGGTGCGAAAACTTGGTTCCAACATCCCCCCATACTGCTTCAGGTGAGACTTCAGTCCATGCTCCGCGGGTTGATGCCGAAAGGGCCAAGAGTGTAGGGATTTGTTTGGAAAAACTAACTCTGAACCTGGGTCAGGACCCACTAAGCCAACAAATGGTTCCGTTTCCAGGAGAAGGAGTACTTACTAGAGGAATTCAAGAAAGCCAAGCCTCCTACTTTTGATGGTAAGATGACCAAATCAACAGAAGCATGGCTTCTTGGAATGAGACTTTTTTTCAGACTTCGTGATTACTCAGAGAATATGAAGGCCAGGATAGCTACTTTTAGTCTCAAAGGAAAAGAAAATATCTAGTGGGAAGATATCAAGCATGTTAGTGGCACCAAGGAAGAGAATTTGATTTGGGATGAATTTGAAAGACTCTTTAGGAAGAAGTATATGTCTGAGAAGTATTATGATTGGAAAGCAAAGGAAATCTATGATATTGGGATCGGTTCCATGACATATGAATAATATACAACTATATTTCTATAGATATTAAGGTATGTTCCCTATCTCAAGGATGAGAATGAAAATATCCAAAGGTTCATCAATGGATTGTCATTGTCACTCAAAGGCCAAATTGAGTTTGATGTGCCTTAGTCATTGGAAGAAGCCATCAAAAAGTTGAACCATTTCTATGAACAGTCAAAGTGCAAGCCTAAGTTCTACCATGAATCGAAGGGTAGCGGGAAGACTAAAGGAAAATGGCTCAATAAGTGAAGAATATCTTAGGATGCAGGTGAAAAGGAAAATATGGCTCCTCATAAGAAGTTCAGTGCAATTGAGAAAGAACATGGGTCTCATTTTATGGAGCAGCAAAATAAAGGCAATGACAGAGAACCATGGAGGTGTTGGATTTGTGGTAGATACCATTGCAAGAAGGATTTTCCATTATATTAGGGTGTCAAGCCTCATATCTACAGTGATCAAGAGGCGCAAGGAATTAGGGATGTAGCTCAGATCATTCCCTAGATTTATGCAGCAATTCACAACAGTAAGGAAAACCACCAGGCATCCATCATTGAGATGGAAGGTAAGAATTGTGATAAATTTGTTTCCATTTTGATTGATCTAGGATCAAATTATAGCTATATTAGTCATGAATTTTTGGACCAATTTCATCTGGACAAGGAAGTGCATGCAGAATGTTGGTTGGTGCAATTTGCTACATGGACCAAGAGAAGAGTTCACCAGTGGGTGAATTCTTGTGCATTTGAGCTTAATGGTATTCCTACAATAACAAAGCTAAATTTGCTTCCTGTGGGTGCATATAACATGATTTTGGCATGGATTGGTTGTTTATTCACAAAATCAAGGTAGATTTCTATGAGAAGGTCATTGAGTGTCTGGATGAGGTTGGAGAAAAGAGAGTCTTGCATGGAAAGTAGAAGCCTACATCAATTAGGATGATTACACCCATGCAAGCTAAATGTAGTCACAAAAAATGGATGTTTACTATTTGCAGTACATATCTCTAGAAACAAAGGGTTGGATGATGAGGATGGTGAAGCCTTAAGGAGGTATCTTATCTTATAGGAGTTTCAGAATGTGCTTCCTATAGAGATTCCAGAGTCGCCCCATCATAGGGAGGTGGATTTCTCTATTGAGTTGATGCCATGAGCAACACCAGCATCTAAGGCAACGTACAAAATGAGCACTCCCAAGTTGGTGGTGTTAGTGTCAGTATATGCACACTTCCATTAGGGATTAAATCTTCTCTTTGCATTTTCATTTTAGGTGTCTCATACTAAATTTTTTATCATTCCACTAGGTCATGCCAAAATGGTCCACTGATCGTTGTCTTCTTCTCAGAAAATCAAATTTTCCCTCATGAGGTACATTTGCTGACCCATCTCCATGTTGCATTCAGTTATGTTTTCAGTTATGTTATTTTTAGAGTCAAGGCAGTCATGTTTCCGTTAGGTCTTACGGTTCATTTCCAAGGTCAAAAGCATAGTTTTAGTGTAAATAAAGGGCAACAAAGGTATGAGGAAGACTAATAAACAAAGAGTGATTGGTAGTAAGTCATGGTTATTGTACAAAAATCTTATTTCACTAATGTAATTTTCATCTCAAAAATATGTTTTTGAGATGAAAACAGAGTATTTTAGTTGATTCATTTTTTTTTATGTAATTCAAGTCATTTCATGTAATAAGTGTTCCCATAAGCTGCCCAAGCATTTCTCCTTGATGTTAAGAAATGAGCCATTCAAGGAATCAGTTCAATCAAAGCATCATCCACCTGAAAAGAGACAAAGAAAGAAAAGCATTAAACTGAGATTTGAAGACAAAGTAAAAGTTCCAAAAAACATTATAAAGTGGGTTTTTTCTAAGGAAAAATCAAAATCATTTTTCAAACTTCATCATACTCATTTGACAAAGAGAGAGAAGAGATTTGAAGGAGAGAAGGGAGTTGAAGTGAATTGGTGGCTAAGCAAATCGTGGGCGTTGCGCATTAAGCAAGGAGCACTGCGCACAGGGCAGAATTGTGGAGGCGTTGCACATACAACCAGAGTGCTGTACATATAGCCTGTGTGCCAGCGTATTTTTGCACGCTGCACATAGAATAGCGCACATGTACAAGGCGCTGTGCATAGGGTCAGCAAACACCAAGACTACCCTAACAACCATCTAAATCACTCTTTTGCTACCTAGAGCCTCTAAGCAAGTAAGTACACTCCTTAAACCATCCTCCTAGCACTCATTTCACGATTTTGAAGTTTGTTTGCTATTTAAATAATCAAACCCTATGTTATCTAAAAACCATCCCTGCTTACCATATCCCTTATTCCCACATCTTGTTGTCACATCCCTCATTCCCACATTCTATTTTCATATCCCTAATATCACCCCTATTCCCTATTTCCTAATGTCAAATACACCTATCCCCTATACCCTAATCCCCAAAAAAAATCCTTATAACCATCCCCTGTACCCTAATACCCCAAACAAAATACCTAAACCCCTAGTTCCTAAACAGTCCCAACTAAAAAATACCCTCCTTCTCACTCTCACATCATACATATATCATCTTACATCACACGAACTCCTCTCCCCTTCCCCTATCCCTATTCACCATAACTCATTTCTTGATTACCTTCTCTAGGGTTTCTAAAGCTTCAAATTAAAAAAAAAACATGGATAAAGAGGATAAAGATTATGAGGAGGAAAACAGTGGCAGTGAAATCATGGCAGATGAACCTTGGCATCAGAGAAAACCACATAAGGAAGACATAATTACTAGAGAGGAACCATCAAACATCAGAGAGTTACAGGCTTCTCATATGACTATCTCTTGTTTCACGCATCTAGGGTGTTATGAGTTTTGTGAGTAGGTACAAAGAGTTCAACATCATCCTGAGCTAACCAACCTTTTTGTAGCCAATCTCCGTGATAACAAGATAACTCTTGTCGGGGTAACATTTACAATTTCCTCCTCCATCATTGTTGATGCTACAAGGATTCCGAATGTGGGGGAAAAATGGTATAAAGCACAAGATTTGGTTGAGCACTACTATGAGCCATACATCAAATCCAGCTACAGGAATGAAAATAAGAGGACCTTTCCTTTCAGGTTCCTTCACGACATGTATGCCCTTATGATGAGGATCATTATGAAGTATTTTACATGTGAGGGCAGATTTTCCACATTGTACACCTATCATATTAGGCTTCTTATGCACTTCACAAGAGTGAAAATGATGAACATCCCGTACTTCTTATTCAGGAACATTGAGAAGATTTCCTACATTGTACAGAAAAGCCATGCCCCCAGTAGATGAATAGTATTTATCACTATTCCTTGATTAAGATGATTGTGCTGCATCATCTCAACCTCCTCAACATCTCTTGGGATACATTTATTTCCAATGACATCTTCAATGGTCCTCAGATTCCTCCACCGGTGCCTCAAGAAGCAGAAAGGCCTTCCAATAGTGCCAAAGTAAAGAAAAGTAAGAAGGCTAAAGAGACTAAAGTTGTTGAGAACCCAGAAACCTACGAAACATATCAGAGAGGGGCTATAATTTTTTTTGTAGTGGATAGGCAAGTGTTTACTCCACCTAATGTGGAAGGGGCCTTGTCTTCTTCATCAGCTCATAGGAAAATGCTTGCTCCACAAACTGTGGAAGGGGCTTTGCCTTCTTCATCAACGCAACAGGTACAACAGGTGCAACAGGTTCATAAAGGGAAAGAAAATATGTTGGAGGAAAGCCTCAATGAAGAAGAGGAAAGGGAATTTGATTTGATGGAACATGATGGACCAAAACAGCCACACATTCATCATGGCATTGAGATAGTTGACTTGAAGGCTCAAGATGAGGCAACAAATGAAAATATAACCATAAGGGAAAAATATGCACAGATCCAAGCAAGAGAATAAGCAGCTAAGTGACAAACAAGTCCTCATGGAGCTGGAACTTCTCAAAGCAAAGAGGCAAGGTGACAAAGGCAAATTAGTAATGCAAGAGGAAGAAACCCTAGCCACCTTGACTACAAAACAAAGGCTTGAAAAGGAGATTGAGGAGGATAGATAAACATGGCTTGATAGGGTCAATTTTCATTTGGAGAAGTTGTTGCAAAGGGCCAACAAGGACAATCAAATCATTAGGCACATGGCTTGCCATTATAGGACCCAGAACAAGATTTGTAACATAAGAGTCAAGCAAATGAAGACAAGGCTAAACAAGCACTCAAAGGAAAAAAGGAGGGTGATAGGCTTAGGTTTCTTGTTGAAGCTTCCTTGGCTAACCCATACACTTGATGGTGGTGTTCTCCACAAATTTTGAGTAAGTTTTGAGAATTTTTCCTTTTTGAAGAATTTTGCAATTTTTGACTCAAAAAGATGTTGAAAATAATATTGAGAGGGGGGGGGGGGGGTGAATCAGTATTATCAAATTCTTTTCACTATACCTTCCATATTTATAATTTAATTTATTCTTTAGATGTTGACCATTAATTTGTATGTCAGTACCATATAATAATGAACAAGATCAAGAAAAACAGATAGTCACACCAAAGAACACCAGATATAAGGTTGAAACCCAATGTGGGTGAAAACCACCTGCTGCAATATGTCTCTATCTTATTTCAATTAGAAACTTCTTTTTACAATGATTCTTTACTGGTGCAGTCCTTTACCACTACGCAGGCTGCAACCTGCAGAGAGCTACAACCCTCTCTTTTTTTCCAGACTCTCCTGGAAGGGAGCTACAACCCCCTTGGCTCTTGTACTAGCTGAGCTACTAGTACGTAGGTGTTCACCTACTGAAGGCTTCAACCTTCTCTTTTCTTGCAGGGACCACGTTTCATAAATTTTCATACTGGATCCATGAAAATCAAACAAACATCAAGTACATGTGCATCAACCGATCTCCTTTCCATAATCAACTACTGAATCAACCACTAGATTCTCAGAATGCAGTAACCAGAAAAAATACCGGTAACCAGACACCAATTCTGAACCCAAACAAAAGCAGCTAAAATAAATTTCAAGATCTGCGGATATCCGCACTTTTTCTGTGTCGATCTTGTGGACCTCCACACCAGCAACTGTCTCTGAACTGCGCACCTCCGCAACTGAACCTGTGTCTGTACTGCGCATCTCCGCACCTGCACCCGTCTCTGAATTGCATACCACCGCACCTGCACTTGTTACTGAACTGCGCACCTCCGCACCTGCTCTTGTCACTAGACTGCGCACCTCCACACCTGCACCTGTCGCTGAATTGTGCACCTCCGCACTACACCCGTGTCTGAACTGCGCACCTCCGCACTTGCACTTGTCGCTGAACTGCGCACCTCTGCACCTGCTCTTGTCGCTGGACTGCGCACCTCCGCACCTGCACCTGTCGCTGAACTACGCACCTGCTCTTGTTGCTGGACTGCGCACCTGCACCTGTTGCTGAACTACGCACCTCTGCACTGCACCCGTGTCTGAACTGTGCACCTCCGCACTTGCGCTATGGTTCGCCTGCGGTCCTACGAATGGAGCCAAATTATCAGTCCTCCAATATGCCCCAGACTGTCAGATCCACAAATCTAATCATGCGTTAAAGTAGATCTTCCTTCTAATGCTCAGATCTCTCCTTGATTTAGCTATCACTCACCAACCGATCACCAGAAATTCAGATCTTGATTTTCTTTAGATATTCAACACATGAGTGCCTAGCCAATTGATCTCCTTTCCTTTTTATAGGTAAGCCCTTACTCAAACCATGGATCAAAACCATAGAGAGCCAATACAAGGGACCCAAAACCGGGGTTCAATACTTTAGAAGCAAAACCACAGACCAAAACCATAGGAAAAAACGTCGGATTAAATACCATGGATCACCCGTAACTTTTCCCACGTGCGTGCGCTTTTCTCTGCATGAAAGTCTGTGAACTTCAGGTCTGCACCTTTTGATCGGAGAACCTGCGGGTATGACCGCACCTCTTGTTTGGAGCACCTGCGGGTCCGCAACTTTTGTTTGGCGCACCTGTGGGTATCTCATTTTCTATAATTTTGAGAGCCTGAACTGAGATTGGCTACTTGAGTGAGTTGCCATCAAGGACAACACTTATGCCATAGCGCCACACCTGTGTCATAATGCCAACAATCGCCCCCTTTGGACTTGATGGCAACCCCAAGATCCTCAAGGTCATTCTCCCACTTTGACATCAAGGGCAAAGGGTTATGCTACCCCTGAGAACATGGTGAAAACTCTATTCTGTTGTGCTGATCGTGCTCCCCCTGACTGTAGGCCAGATTTGCAAAAAAAATATGTTCTTCAAGAAGAACCATAATCCACCATACATCATAAATGACCTTCCTATCACCAAAAGACTCTATACATACATTCATCACCCAACCAAATGAGGATCATCCAGAAATTTACATATAACAACCAAGAAAATTATATCATTCATCCCAGGCGTAGTGGGGAAACCAAAATAGGCCGTTACATGACCTTGACAGAAGAAATATAAGACATAGAGACACAAGATTAGCAACAATATTCAGATCAGCATCCATGTTCTTATTTTGTACTTGCTCCTCCATGATCTTCTACCATAATGCCAACAATGCATATTTAGAAGAATATATGCTCCCCCTAAACCTGTGCCAACTGATCTCTGACCAATCCATGTACGCGTATACCTCATATGAAATTCGCGTACAACAGACAAGATTCAATAGCAAGATGATGCATCAACTACTCCCAGCTTTTGTGTGAGGTATTCAAATGTTTCCCTCGGCAGTGGTTTGGTGAGTATATCAACAACTTGTTCCTTAGAGAGAACATACTCCAACTTGACCTTTTGTTCAAGCACTTGTTCCCGAAGAAAATGATATTTGATAGGTATATGCTTGGTTTTTGAATGCATGACTGGGTTCTTTGAAATGTTGATTGCACTTGTATTATCACATAGGATGGAGATAGGTGGAGTACAAGTGATTTGAAAATCCTGCAAAGTTTGCATCATCCAAAGAAGTTGTGTGCAACAAGATGCAGCAGCCACATACTCTGCTTCAGCTGTAGATAATGCTATTGAACTCTATTTCTTGCTGAACCAAGATACTAATCTGGAACCCATAAAGAATGCACCACCACTAGTGCTTTTTCTGTCATCCACGCTTCCGGCCCAATCTGCATCTGTATAAGCATGAAGTGTGAGATCTGTATCTCTAGGATACCATAAGCCATAGTTTTGAGTTCCTTGAAGATACTTGAAGATTCTCTTAACTGCCTGAAGATGAGTTTCCTTTGGATTTGCCTGAAATCTTCCAACTATTCCCACTGCATGCATGATGTCTGGTCGGGTACCTGTCAAATAAAGCAGACTTCCAATCATGGATCTATAGGTTGGTTGATGCACTGCTGCTGATTCATCATTTGCATTGAGGCTGCATCCTGTAACCATAGGGGTAGATACTGGTTTCGAATCTTCCATGCCATATTTCTTCAAGATCTTCTTGAGGTACTTGGTTTGAGATAAAAAGATACCGCCTTCATTTTGTTGGATTTGTAGACCAAGAAAATATGTCAGCTCTCCAGGAAATGACATTTTGAATTCTTTCTGCATTACCAAGGCAAAGTTTTGACTCATAGCTTCTTCATTGCTGCCAAAGATAATATCATCTACATACACAACAAGTATTAGCAATTTGTTATTTTCAATTTTTATATAAATATTGCTATCTGCTGATCCTTTTGAAAAACCTTGTTGATGAAGATATTTGTCCAAACGATAGTACCAAGCCCTTGGAGCCTGTTTAAGACCATAGAGAGCCTTTTTTAGTCTGCATACAAGATTTGGATCATTCCCAAGGATGAAACCATCTGGTTGCTCAATGTACACTTCTTCTAAGTCTCCATTCAGAAAGGCTGATTTCACATCCATTTGAAATACTTTGAACTTCTGAAAGCTAGAGAGAGCAAGGAACATTCTGATGGCCTCAAGTCTAGCAACGGGAGAAAAAGTTTCTTCAAAGTCTATTCCTTCTTGTTGAGCATACCCTTTACAAACAAGTCTGGCTTTGTTTCTAATAACTTCCCCATATTCATTCAACTTGTTTTTGAATATCCATTTTGTCCCTATGACATTCTTATCTTTTGGTCTAGGAACCAACTCCCAAGTGTTATTTTTCTCGATCTGCTCAAGTTCTTCATCCATTGCCTTGACCCAGCATTCATCTTTGCATGCCTCTCTTACATTTTGTGGCTCAATCGAAGAGAGTAATGCCAAGTAGCTTGAAGCTTCTGCAATTGTTCTTCTTGTTTGTATACCAGCCTCTTTCTGCCCCAAAATTTGAGATTCTGGATGATTCTTCTGAACGTACCTGGATGGAGTCTTTTCTTCTATCATTATATGTTCTTTTAGTGCCTCATGGGTTTCTTCTTCATCATGAATCTGATTTGATGTTGATGGATAGTCCTCATCATCTTTGAAATCTTCAGATATTACCTGCCTAGGAGTGCTTTCTTCTTCATCAACCACTACATCAATACTTTCAACAATTTTTCCAAGCCTTTTATTGTAACACTTGTATGCTTTGCTGTGGGGCGAGTAACCAAGGAGAATGCCTTCATCTTCTCTAGGTTCAAACTTGCCAAGATTTTCATCAGTATTTTTGATGCAGCATTTACTTCCAAAAATTTTGAAGTATTTTACCGAAGGAGTCTTACCATACCATAGTTCGTGGGGAGTCTGAGTGCTGTTCACCCAGACATTTGTCTTGTTGAGAATAACAACTGCAACAAATGTAGCTTCTCCCCAAAAGTTGTGGGAGTTCCAGACTCATCCATCATAGCACGAGCCATTTGTTGAACTATTCTGTTCATCCTTTCCACTACTCCATTTTGCTGAGGAGTCCTTGCAGTAGAGAATTCCCTTCTTATTCCATGTTCTTCACAAAAATCGAAAAATTCATTTGAGGTAAACTCCCCACCTCTGTCAGACCTGAGGCATTTAATTTTGTGACCTGATTCATTTTCAACCAGGGCTTTGAAAGATTTGAATTTTTCGAAGGCTTCGTCTTTGTGCTTCATAAGTCCTATCCAACACATCCTGGAAAAATCATCAATGAATAATATAAAGTATTCTTCTCCTCGAGGTGACCTTTTCCTAGATGGAACACATACATCAGTATGAACAAGTTCAAGTGGCCTGCTAGCTGATCCTTCCTTCTCAGGGAAATTAGTTCTGGTTTGCTTACCAAACTGACATGATTTGCATATTGTATTTTCTGGAATTTTGATGTCTGGAAGACCACGAACTGCCTAGTATTTGCATGCTTTCCTTATCTGTGAGAAGCTTAGATGCCCCAATCTTCTGTGCCATAGCTAGTGTTCATCATTCTTGCTTAGATAGCATTGATGTTGTCCTTCTTTGAATATGTATAAGTTATTTGGAGTTCTTATGCCTTTGATCACTGTTTTTCATGTATCAAGATCACGAACACTACATCCATTTGATCGAAATATTACCTCAGTTCCTTGATCGCACATCTGACTGACACTCAATAGATTATGCTTTAATCCATCCACATACATGACATTTCCAGCTTTGACCTTTTCCTTTAACTGAACAGAACCTTTACCTTTTATGAGTGCAGGGGTGTCATTTCCAAAAGAGACCTTCTTCTCCTTCTCTAAGGCACTATATGACTGAAGTTTTTCTTTATCACCCGTCATATGTTTCGGACATCCACTGTCGATGTACCATTGATTTTCTTACCCTTCCACATATAAAGCTATACCACATCTCTCTGGTTGTGGTTCCTTCATTCTCCATGTTTTGGCACTTGAGACTTGCTCCTTTTGAGTTGTCTGCCGAAACATGCTCCTGCATTCAGACTCTTCATGATCGAAATTGTTACAAATAGAACATTTTATTTCATTTGCAAGAGCATAAAAGTTATTGTAGGTTCTTTTCATGATCCCAGTCATACTCCTCTGTTTTTGAGCTTCTCTAGTCATGATTTTCTTATAGGCAACACATTGAGCTGCTTTGTGAACAAAATTATGACAAGAGAAACATTGATTATCAAATCTACCAGCCAAATGATTGTAGTTTCTATTGACATCCATTCTTGAGGCAAATTGAGAAGGTTTTATCTAAGGCTGGTTGTAGCTTCTGTTTTTCCTTAAAGCAGATTGCCCCGATTTACCTGATAGTCTTTTTTCATTCTTGATGTAAATTGTCCCTGATTTACCTGGTGATTTCCATTGGGTCTTTGTTCACTTCTCCTTGCTGCATCAAGATAACTTTTGGAGGTAGATGGTTTCTGCGCTTGAGTTGTTTCTTCATTATATCCCAGACCTTTCTTGATTAGAGGAGAACGTTGTGCTTTCATAATCTCATCTAACGTTTCAGATCCTTTAACAAATCTAAGATTAAGAGCTTTAGTTTTCTCAATCTCTTTTCTAAGTCCCACAATTTCACATTCTAACTTTTCATGATGTTTCTCCCTTTCAGCTAGTTGACATTGCAGAGTATCAATAATCATATTTTTCTCTTCTAAACAAATTTTCAGTTTAGAAATCTCTTCATAAAGACCTTCTCCATCTATAGCATCCATGAAATCATCATCTTCAAAAGCCATTAAAAGTCTATAATTATTACCTTGTTCATCTTCATCACTATTTTCAATTCCATCACTGTCTTCATGAGTGTAATAGCTTTTCTTATTTACATTCTGTTTCTTGTTCCATCTAACAGGTTCCTTAACTTTGTCAAGCTTATCTTTGTGAGCACACTTGGCAGCATAGTGATCGACTCTTCCACAAGCAAAGCATTTTAAAGGCAAGCTACCTCTGAATCTTCCAGCACCCCGTTAAAGGTTCTTAACAAAATTTGATTCTTCCTCTTCTTCTGAAATATGTCCTGACTCATAGTAATCTCTTTTGCCTGAAGCCTTGAATTCAACTTCTCTCCTGTCTGATGGCCCTCCTTTCCTCATTTCGTAAGCAATTAGAATTCCGTGCATCTGTGACATGGTAAGGTTTTGTAGATTCTGTTTTTCTTCTATTTCGGAAACTTTTGATTCAAACTTAGAGGACAAAGATCTTAGAACCTTTTCAACCACAACAACCTCTTTTATTTCTTCACCCAAGTTTTTCATACAATTAACAATCTCATCTATACGTAGGAAATAGTTAGCCACACTTTCATCATTGTACATTCTGAGATTTTCATACTGAATTCTGAGGGTTTGAAGTTTTGCTTGTTTTACCTGTTCATCTCCTTCATAGCTCAGAACGATCTTATCCCATATTTCTTTTGTGGATTTTTACTACATAACTTTGACAAATTCTGATTGAGATAGACATCCTAATAGAGTATTGACAGCCTTTGCATTTGTTTCATATAGCTTCTTACCAGCCAGATCTGTAGGAGTTGTTGAAGGCAAAGTGTACCTTGTATCTATGATATCCCAGACTTCTGTACCAAGAGAATGAATATAGATTGTGACTCTTACCTTCCAATAGACGAAGTTGGTCCCATAAAAAATTGGTGGCCTAATCGATGCTTCTCTCTCGTAGTTGCTCATGATGATAGATCTTCCTTCAAGAGATCAAGCTTCCTCTAAAGGACTGCTTTGATACCAATTGTTGAAAATAATACTGAGAGGGGGGGTGAATTAGTATTATCAAATTCTTTTCACTATACCTTCCAAATTTATAATTTAATTTATTCTTCAGATGTTGACCATTAATTTGTATGTCAGTACCATATAATAATGAACAAGATCAAGAAAAACAGATAGTCACACCAAAGAACACCAAATATAAGGTGGAAACCCAATGTGGGTGAAAACCACCTGCTACAATATGTCTCTATCTTCTTTCAATTAGAAACTTCTTTTTACAATGATTATGTACTGGTGCAGTCCTTTACCAGTATGCAGACTGCAACCTGCAGAGAGCTACAACCCTCTCTCGTTTTCCAGACTCTCCTCGAAGGGAGCTACAACCCCCTTAGCTCTTGTACTAGCTGAGCTACTAGTACGTAGGTGTTCACCTACTGAAGGCTTCAACCTTCTCTTTTCTTCCAGGGACCACATTTCATAAATTTTCAGATTGGATCCATGAACATCAAACAAACATCAAGTACATGTGCATCAATCGATCTCCTTTCCACAATCAACTACTGAATCAACCACTAGCTTCTCAGAATGCAGTAACCAAAAAACAATACCAGTAACCAGACACCAATTCTGAACCTAGACAAAAGCAGCTAAAATAAGTTTCAAGAAAAGTCCGCAACTTCACCAATAGAAATCTGCGGATATCCGCACTTTCTCTGTGTCGATCCTGCGGACCTCCGCACTAACAATTGTCTCTGAACTGCGCACCTAAGCAGCTGAACCCGTGTTTGTACTGTGCACCTCCACACCTGCACCCGTCTTTGAACTGCATACCGCCGCCTGCACTTGTCGCTGAACTGCTCACCTCCGCACCTCCTCTTGTTGCTGGACTGCGCACCTCCGCACCTGCACCTGTCGCTGAACTGCGGACCTTCGCACTGCACCCGTGTCTGAACTGCGGACCTCCGCAATTGCACTTGTCGCTGAACTGCGCACCTCCGCGCCTGCTCTTGTCGTTGGAATGCGCACCTCCGCACCTGCACCTGTCGCTGAACTGCGCACCTCCGCATTGCACCTGTGTCTGAACTGCGCACCTCCGCACTTGCGCTAGCAGCAGCAGCAGCAACCCCAATTCCGAATCAAGCAAAGAGAGCAAAATCACCAGAACAACCAGCGCAACAACAACACTAGATCAGAACTTCGTTATAGCAGAATTATGTTCAAGGAGTGGAAGAAGAAGAGGAGGAAGACCTGGTAATTGAAACAAATCACTTCTTCACTGCACATGGTATGCCTATATTTATGACCGAATATGAGGAGTATGCAGAAAGTTCTGACATTCTAAAGGATGAGGACTACATCTTAGCAAATGATGTTGTTTTGGAGGCCAAATCTCATTATTATCAGCATGGTTACATGACTTCTTTGAGCGCGCAGCAGAAACAATATTTTTTGAGGAGCAGAGATGTACCGGTCAATCCTATTCAAAAGAGGAAGGATGTTCAGTCAACGAATGATCTCTCAAACAATCAGAAAAAAGGAAAAGAGCATGCCGATTAGAATCCTTGCAAGGTAAATCAGCCATCAACAAGTATAGCTGCAAAAGAGAAAGACAATCAAAAAAAGGATAGTGCAACGAAGGAGCAAACAGATAAGAGGGACATCGGTGTCAAAGAGGTAGAAAAAGTCACATATTTTAATTTAGAAAGTGAAATTGCTAAATTGAAAGTGTCCATTCCTTTGACCGAGCTTGTTAAGAATAGCCATTACAAACACCATGTGTCTAGAATACTGCAAATTGATCCTTTGTCCGACATGGTGAATGTTGAGGATGATCATCCTGAACTTATTTTTGGTCCAGCTATAGAAGGTCAGCTAGAAGATAGCGAAGTCTTGCCCTTTTATTTGAGTCTTAGACTGCATGAGTATATTCTTCATAATGTTATGCTTGATTCCAGAGCTTCCCACAATTTGATTCCCAAGGCTATCATGGAAAAGCTAATTGGATATCACCCGAAAATATCATGATTTGTATTCATTTGATTTTGGTAGAGTTCGTTGCATTGGTCTCATCAAAGATTTAGTGGTTTCCTTAGATAAAATCCCAGCCAAGAACTTTTTGATGGACATGGTAGTAGCTGATATACCACCTCGATTCGGTTGTTGTCTAGATCATTGGGAGACAAACTCAAAGGCACTTTTGACTTCTCTTATGCTACAATCCCTGTTTTCGGTCGATTGAGGAAGTTGTACAGGGAAAAGAAGATGAAATATATTATCACTAGTAAAGAGAAGCCCATAAATCATTCGATAAATGTTGTACATACAGATTTAGAGTATTTTGTTTTGTACACTGGTAGTGGATTGAATGATGTAGATATTCAACTCGTAGAAGTAGATGATGTACCAAAAATTTTCGAGGGTTTTAAAGCAGTTCTTAATCAAGAAAAGAAAAAAGTGGAAATTCCTTCTGAGCAGCCTCCATAGGAGCAGAAAGTCAGTGAAGCACATAAAAATGAAGCAACCACCAAAAGTAAGATCGAAAACAAAGATGAATTCCAACATCTGGAAGACGAAGAGCATGGATTTCGATGGTGCTTTGGGTAAGGATGGTGTGGGTATTGGAATTTGGATTCGAAGTCCTGTTTTTCAGCCAAACAAAGTCCCAAGTAATGTTAGAGTGTGTTCCTATAAATTAGCTTTCGATTGCTCTAATAATGAAGCGGAGTATGAGGCATTGATTACAGGTCTAAAGATTTTGAAGAAGTTGGGTGCGAAAAGGATTTCTGTTTATGGTGATTCAGAGCTAGTGATTAAACAAGTCAAAGGAGAATATCAAGCGAAGCATCTGTGGATGAGAGCTTATAGGAAGACAGTCCTGGATATCTTGAAGATGTTTCCAGAATACAAATTGACAGCGGTGCCAATAAATCAAAACATCATTGATGATTCACTTGCTACAACAGTGAGCAATTTGAAAATTCCAATGAATCTAGCAATAAATTTGAAATTCATATCAAACATAGCCCTACTGTTCCCGATAATTTGAGATATTGGAAAGTTTTATGGGATGACAATGAAATTAACTCCTTTTTGCAGAATGAAGGGAATTTTAAGAATGCTTTCATTGATGTTTGTGATTCTAACGAACAAGACATTGAGGTAAATCAGATGGATGTTTTAGAGCTGAAGGATAATGTTATTCCTAGAGGTCTTATACCTTTAGAGGAGTTTTTTTATCAAGATGATGTAGCAAGAAAACCAACCTTGGTTCCTACTGACAAAGGAGTTGAAGATGTAAACATTGGGACAGCGGACCAGCCCAAACTTGTTAAGTTATCAAAAACATTATCTCCCGAGTCAAAGGCTAAGTATGTTAAGTTTCTTTTTGAATTTTTTGATGTTTTTGCGTGGGATTACTCATATTTGAAAGTGTATGACAAGAACATCATTCAGCACACCATTCCTATCAAGCTGGATCAAAAACCCTTTAGACAAAAATTGAGGAGGATCAACCCAAAGCTGTTACCATCTATCGAGAAAGAGGTAAATAGATTGTTTAAAGCTGGTATCATTGTTCCAATTAGATTCTCTGATTAGGTTTCAAATTTGGTCCCGGTACAAAAAAAAGGCCAGAGAGATAAGGTTGTGCATTGATTTCCGGAACCTAAATAAAGTATCCCTAAAACATAATTATCCTCTTCCTAAGATGGACCATATTTTGCAAAGAGTAGTTGGAGCATCACAGATGTCACTACTAGATGGCTACTCAGGTTACAATCAGATTTTGGTGCACGAAAAAGACCAAGACAAAACTGCCTTCACAACACCATGGGGGACTTTTCAGTATGCCAAGATGCCATTTGGGCTGAAGAATGCTGGGGCCACTTTTCAGCAGGCCATGGATATAGCTTTCGCTAATGAGAAGGATGTTTTCTTAGTGGTTTACTTAGATGACTTGACAGTATTTTCCAGTTCTGATGATGAGAATTTACACCACCCGGGGATTGTTTTTTCAGAAGTGCAGGGAGTTCAGGATTTCTTTAAATCCAAAGAAGAGTATTTTTGCCATGGAGGAAGGTAAGCTCCTCTGTCATATAATTCCAAAGAAGGTATTCACATTGATCCTTCTAGGGTGGAGGCAATTCAGCAAATAGAGTTTCCACGCAACAAAAAGGAGATCCAAGCCTTCAACGGTAAGATGAACTTCTTACACATATTTATACCAAATTTGGCTGAGAATTTGTGTGAGTTAACTAATATGTTGAATAAGGACAACACTGTGAAATGGACCAAGGATGCCATGAAATCTTTCAGCTTGGTAACACTTGCTTTGACCACAACCCTTGTTTTGATTAGTCTCGATTATACTCATGATTTTATTATATTTTCATTTGCATCTGAGCACACTTTGTCTGCAATGTTGATGCAAAAGAAGGATCAGGTGGAGCAGCCCATTGCATTTTTTAGTCGGACTATTAGGGATGTTGCTCTTCGCTATAACATCATTGAGAAACAAGCTTTGGCTCTTATAAAGGCATTGAAGGATTTGCGAGTTTACATTCTGCATTCGCATATCATAGCATATGTTCCCAACGCGGCTGTCAAAGATGTCCTCGTGCAAACTGATCTGGAAGGAAGAAGAGGTAAGTGGATAGCAGTGATGTTAGAGTATGATATTGAGATTAAGCCCATGAAACTGATCAAATGTCAAGGCCTGGAAAAACTCATGGTTGAGTTGAATATTCATGCTCTAGACATAAATCTTATTGCAGTAATGTCAGATGATGAAGATGGTGGCACACTCATTTAGGTATCAGATATGTTTCTCAACTCACCTTGGTATTCTAATATAGTATATGTTCTTCAGCATCTTTCTTCTCCTCTTGGAATGTCGAAAAGTAAAGGTAGATCACTAAAACTGAAGTCTACAAAATTCTGCATTTTAGATAGTGCTCTCTATTGGAAAGATCCAGGAGGGGTTCTTCTTAATTGTTTGGTTGAAAATGAAGCTCAACAAGTAATGAATGATTTTCATAGAGGAGATTGTGGGGGTCACTTGTTTTGGAAAACAACAGCTAATAAAATCTTGAGAGCAAGGTATTATTGGCCATCTTTGTTTTCAGATTTATATAAAACAGTCATGAGCTGCCATGAATGTCAAGTTTTTCAGGGAAAAAGGAAGCTGCTTCCTCTTCCTTTGAAGCCAGTTGTAGTCAATGCGCCTTTCCAGCAGTGGGGGATTGATTTCATAGGAGAAATTCATCCTACATCATCAGCACAACACAGATGGATTTTGACAGCTATCGATTACTTCACCAAATGTATTGAAGCCATTTCGACAAGGCAAGCTACGGACACGGTAATTATTCAGTTTTTCGAGTCCAATATATTGTCTCTTTTTGGTTTCTCTCACAAGATTATTACAGATAATGCAGCAACGTTTAAGTCAAAGAAAATGGTTGAGTTTTGCAACAAATACAACATCACATTGGGTCATTCCACGACCTACTATCCACAGGGAAATGGACTAGCTGAGTCTTCAAATAAATCCTTGGTAAACATTATTAAGAAGATGTTGGAGGCAAACAAAAAGAATTGGCATCAAAATCTTGTCAAAACTTTGTGGGTGGACAGAGTGAGAAGTAAGAAATCAATAGGTATGTCGCCTTTTGAATTGGTTTATGGTACTGATACAACATTTCCTACATCCCTTGCAGTCCTGATCATGAGATTACTGCAAGAAGTCGGCAGTGAAGAAGATGATATTCAGCACCGGATTAATCAAATGATTCACCTTCAACAAACAAGGGAATAGATTTCTCTAAATACTTTCTGATTGTAAGAGAAAATAAAGAAAATTTATGACCGCAAAACCAAGGCAGAAAATTTTCAACTAGAAGATGTAGTGATGCGGTGGGATGCACAAAATGAAGAAAAAGGGAAACATGGTAAGTTTGACAATATGTGGAAAGGACCTCATAAAATCTTAGCTTATCGAGGACAGAATGCATTTTTATTGAAGGAAATGGATGGTCAAGAATGCTCAGGAGGACTAGTGAATGGTAGGCTCCTGAAACACTATTATTTCTGATGCAGCTTGCTGAAGTTGTTTCATTGTCATTGTATATACCAGTTTTCTTTCCTTGCAAGATTTGATGTACATTGTCATTTGATCTTGGGGCCCAAAGTGAAGGCCACAAAGCTTAAATGCTTTGTGTTGCTTTAGTTGGGTTTTGAGTCATTCTGGAGTTAGTTTTGAGTCAGTTTCAGTGTGTATCGAGTCAATTTTCAAAAATTTCAAAAAGTTTTCAGTCTTTCGTTTGTTTGACCATATTGGCCCAATCATCTAGGCAGTTGGTCCACGATGTTCTTGACACCTCCAAGGAGATGCCATCCCCATTAAGGCCAATGTTAGTTTCATTATATGCATACTTCCATCAGGGATCAAATCTGCTCTTTGAACTTTCATTTTAGGTGTCTCATACTGAATTTTTGATCATTCTACTAGGTCATGCCAAAATGGTCCACTGATGGTTGTCCTCTTCTCATAAAATCAAATTTTCCCTCATGAGGTACATTTTTTGACCCATCTCCATGTTGCATTCAGTTATGGTTTCAGTTATGTTATTTTTAGAGTCAACGCAGTCATGTTTCCACTAGGTCTTAGGGTTCATTTCCAAGGTCATAAGCATAGTTTTCAGTGTAAATAAAGGGCAACAAAGGTACAAGGAAGACCAATAAGCAAAGAGTGATTGGTAGTAAGTCATGGTTATCATACAAATATCTTATTTCACTGATGTAATTTTCATCTCAAAAACATGTTTTTGAGATGAAAACATAGTATTTTAGTTGATTCATTTTTTTTTATGTAATTCAAGTCATTTCATGTAATAAGTGTTCCCATAAGCTGCCCAGGAATTTCTCCTGGGCTGTAAGAAATGAACCATTGAACAAATCAGTTCAATCAAAGCATCATCCACCTGAAAAGAGACAAAGAAAGAAAAGCATTAAACTGAGATTTGAAGACAAAGTAAAAGTTCCAAAAAACATTATAAAGTGGGTTTTTTCTAAGGAAAAATAAAAATCACCCTCTATATAAGATTTAAAAATCATTTTTCAAACTTCATCATACTCATTTGACAAAGAGAGAGAAGAGAGTTGAAGGAGAGAAGGGAATTGAAGCGAATTGGCGGCTGAGCAAATCGTGGGCGTTGCGCATTGAGCAAGGAGCGTTGCGCACAGGGCAAATTATGGAGGTGTTGCGCATTGAGCAGGGAGCACTGCGCATACAACCAGAGAGTTGTGCATAGAGCCAGTGTACCAGTGTATTTTTGCCTTCTTCATCAGCTCATAGGCAAATTCTTTCTCCACAAATTGTGGAAGGGGCTTTGCCTTCTTCATTAACACAATAAGTACAACAGGGGCATCATGTGCATAAAGGGAAAGAAAAGATGTTGGAGGAAAGCCTCAATGATGAAGAGGAAAGGGAATTTTATTTGATGGAACATGATGGACCAGAACAACCACACATTCATCATGGCATTGAGATAGTCGATTTCGAGGCTCAAGATGAGGCAACAAATGAAAATATAACCATAAGGGAAAAAGATGCACAGATCCAAGCACTGATGGACAACTTGGCGAGAACTAAGTATGTCATTCATACCTTGAGAAAGAGAACAAGCAACTAAGTGACACACAAGTCCTCATGGAGCTAGAACTTCTCAAAGCAAAGAGGCAAGGTGACAAAGGCAAATCAATAATGCAAGAGGAAGAAACCCATCCACCTTGACTACAAAACAAAGGCTTGAAAAGGAGATTGAGGAGGATAGATAAACATGGCTTGACAGGGTCAATTTGCATTTGGAGAAGCTGTTACAAAGGGCCAACAGGGACAATCAAATCATTAGGCACATGGCTCGCCATTACAGGACCCAGAACAAGATTCATAACATAAGAGTCAAGCAAATGAAGACAAGGCTAAAACAAGCACTCAAAGGCAAAAAGGAGGGTGATAGGCTTAGGTTCCTTGTCGAAGCTTCCTTGGCTAGCCCAGACACTTGATGGTGGTGTTCTCCACAAATTTTGAGTAAGTTTTTGGAATTTTTTCCTTTTTAAAGAATTTTGCAATTTTTGACTCAGAAAGATTGGCTTAGTGGCGCTGCGCTTTTCCTAAGGGCATCCAATCAGGAAATTCTCAGCATTTTTGGATTCACAATGATGAGTATATGCACCTTGTGCATTTTCTAAGCTTTTGGAGCAAAATTGGTCAGCCAAAAGGTCCAAAAACACCCAAAAATGACATTTTTGCCCTCTTTTTGACCATGGCGTTGTGCATAGAAGTAGTATTGGGAGAATCAGTTTTTGAGGGGTCAAGTCAACTCCAAATGGGAAACTAAAGGAATATTTGGAAAGTATATAGGACAGGATTTCTAATGAGTTATCATGAGCTCAATTTTGACACCGGGAAGGCCTCCAAAATGGCCTGCAAAAAGTGTTTCGCATAGAGCTTAGGCGTTGCGCATAGGACAATTTTATGTTGAATTTTCACTTTACTATGCCATGACTGTAATTTCGGGGTTTTCTCTCATGGATGGTGTTTTTACTTATGTAAATGGTGACTAGGCATGTAAATAGGATTGATATTAGTTATTGGAGGTTATATTCATTAGATCAAAGTTATCTTGAGGACAAATGAATCAGTTCCCTCCCTTTTAAAGGCAACTTGCTAGGGTTGCTTAGATTCCAGTTTATTCTGGAGCTTTTGATGGATTAGTTCTTCATATTAGGGATTCTACCCCTGAAGATGGGAGGAGGTTGAATTGATGTCTATATCTTCTTTTTCTTTCTAATTGTAAAGGTTTGGACTCAGCTGGATGCTTATGCTTTAAGTAGACATCATTTTGTATCAGTTTCAGTAGGAGATTAATGAAAAGTTGCGGCTATTTCTTTGGGATCCATCTAGTATGATGTTCAGTTTAGTTTTCTCTATTGTGATCATATGTTAGAATATTTTTTGTACTTCATCAATAATTTCATTGCTTTTAAGTGGATGTTTTCAAGTTGATAGGCAGAACCCATAATTTTATGCTATGTTTTGGGGGAATATTCACAGTCTATGTTTTCTTTAGTTTAGGAAGAATCCATGTTGCTTACATGCTCTTTCTAGCTCCTAACCTGTCTTTAATCACCTCACCCATCAAACCCTAGAGCGCTGAGCCTTGTGCCTACCTTGCCCCATTGAACACCCTACAATTTTGACCTAACTTCCTTGCCCTAATTGTTTGGCTCCTTCTGATCCAGCAAAACCCTTCAAAATCAAATCAAACCTTGTGCTACTATACCTAGCCTAACATCAATTTTTAGATCCAATCAATTTGGCTGGGATCCTTATGAAGAGAGCCCTCTCCTGGCCTAGTAGGGCTAGCTACTTGGCTAAGCGTGGTTTGTGGTTACCCTAGCATTGCCTTCCTTCAGCCTGAGGTTCAATCCAGGTGCTAACAGGTGGAACTGAAGTTGCAACTTAAAGAGATGATTGATAAGGGATACATAATTCCAAGTGTATCTCCTTGGGGAGAACCAATGTTGTTTGTAAAGAAGAAGGATGGTACTCTCAGACTGTGCATTGATTACAAGCAATTGAATAAGGTGACCATCAAGAACATGTATTCATTTCCTCAGATTGATGATTTGTTTGATCAGTTGAAGGGAGTTGCGGTATTTTCAAAGATTGATCTAAGATCAGGATATCATCAGTTGCACATCAAAGAATAAGACATCTATAAGACTACATTTCGTACAAGGTATGGGCACTATGAGTTTATGGTGGTTCTTTTGGTATTACCAATGCTCCAACCACCTTCATGTGTTTGATGAACAATGTGTGTGCCCTTACCTAGATAAGTTTATGGTAGTATTTTCTGATGATATATTGGTATATTCAAGGAATTTGGAAGAGCATGTAGAACACCTGGAAATTGTTTTGAGATTTTTGAGAGAGCATAAGTTATATTCCAAACTCAAAGAGTGTAACTTCTTTCAGTCTAAGATTCATTACTTGGGACATGTTGTTTCAAGGAGGGGATAGTCATGGATCGAGAAAATGTTAAGGCTATCTTGGAGTTCCCACTCCAAGGAACGAGAATGAGGTCAAACCATTTATGGGACTAATAGGTTATTACAGGAGGTTCAACAGGAACTTCTCCAAGATTGGCTATCCTATTACATCTTTGCAGAGGAAAGGAAATAATTTTTAATGGACTGCTAATTGTGTAACTATCTTTGATCAATTGAAGAAATTTCTTACCATTGCTCCAGTCTTGAGGATTGCAAATATTGATAAGGATTTTGTGGTTTGTAAATGTAACAACCCCTAGTTAAAATCTCATGTAATAAAAATTAACAAAGGTAAAATAAGACCACGATTAAGGGACACTTATTGCAAGATGAATGTCGGGCAAAGATATCCTAATGGGCATCACTGGATGTGTTTATGGCTAAAGGAAATTGGCAAAGGCAATGGCTAAGGCATTAAAAATGCAAAAAAAAAGTATTTTGGAACAATTATTTGTGAAAATAAAGGAAAATAGGAGAAAAGGAAGGTGAAAGGTCATAGGTTGCATGTGAGGAGGAAATTGAAGGAAAATAATGGAAAATGAAGAAAATAAAGGTCTCATTGATAAAAAGGCTTCTGAGGATCAATTCATAGCTTTTGGTCAATTCAATTTTGGAGCTCTCTCATTATTCTCTCTCTCTCACACTCCTGGACACTTAGAGTTTTAGTGGAGCATTCTAGCTTTGGAGAAAGGAAGGGAAAAACAAGCAAAGGAAGGACAAGGAAAGGAAAGAAAAGCAAAGATCAAGGAAGGAGGAGTAGGATAAAGAAACTACAGAAGGAATACTTGTAGGTAACATATTGCATGTGTGATTTCCTAGATGATTTGACATGGATGGCTTTGCATGTTGGTATATGGTTATCTTGTTGTCGATGGTATGGTTTTTTCGGGTTATGACAGTGGTTTTCAGCCTTTCCTTGCATTTTTCAAGATAGACATGGTGTGATGGGATTGTTTTCTCGGTTTTGACCTTTGGAATAGCCAGATGGTTTCAAAATCTGGGGCGGAGGTGGTCTTAGGAAAATTCCTAAAGGCCTAGGAATCCCTTGACCAGTTTTGGTGGGATACACAGTAAAGCCTAAGGGTGGTGTCTCGATTTAGGGCCTAGTGATCCGATATGGATTGCGGTAAATCCTGAGAGACAAGAAGACAAAAAATTCCTCAAGTATAGTGATGGAGTCCATAGGAATTCCAAGCTCGGTTTGGTTTTGTGATATTAGTGTCGGTTTTGGTGAGATACTAGTTTGGTGAGGGTGGAGGTGGTTTAACCTATGGATTCCCTAGGTTGTTTTCTAACTGGTTTATCCATGAGACCCCACATTCATGCTTAGAATATGGCATGGGGGTGACTGGCTGAAAGAAAGATTTGGTTCAACCATGTCTATGGTCGGGTGGTACGTGGAAGTCTCGAACCTGGTCAGCTCTTAACTACGTTTAATAAAAGTTGAGTTCTCTTACTTTTGTACTTGTTATTATGTTGCCTTAATAGTTAATATCTCATTGTTATTTACATGGTTTAATGTTGGTTATATGCATGGTTTTGAGACTGGTTATAGTCATAGTTATTTCATGTATTTACTTATAACTGAAAGGATGATGGATGCAAGACCTAATTGATGTCAAAAAAGTTAAGGGAAGAGGGTGGTGATCCTTCTTGTCAAGTCTCATATGAGTTATCAGTGATTTATGTCATCTCTTGTATTCATGTCCTGTAGATTGCATTGATGCCAAGTGTTTGAGAAAATTTTAGTCCCAGTTGGGGATGGTAAGGTCTAGTCCTAAAGCCATTTTTTGGCTTGCAAGTCTTGTGGTCATGTAAATTATGGATTCTAAAAGCTACAGGGGTTTATGGAAAATGACATGTTTTCTAGGCTTGAAAAGTGGCACAAATATCGGAATCGCAAGCACAAGTATTAGGAGAAAAGTCCCCAGATGCATGCATGTCTTGTTGTGCAAGAATCTGGAGCCTCCTAGATGCACCCTTGTCCATATCAAAGGAGCATCCATGGGTTTATTGGTCTAAAACTTCAGTTGCTCTCAGGGACTAGTCATGGGGATGACTGGGGAGGCTTATGGGAGTCATGTAGCAGGTATAGAAGGTATGTGTTGTGGTTTTCTGTTGATTCCACTTCCTTAACTGACACTTAGGGAGTCAAATAATATCATAGTAACTTCTCATAACATGTTTACCCCGGTTGGTCGGTTACTTGGGTAGATGTGGGAGGAGGGTGTTACAGAGTGGTATCAGAGCATGGTTCACCCCTCGGACTAGATGGGTTATGTGTTGGTGATGCATTCATGTCAGTTGCATATGTGTTTCTTATGTTGTAAGACCATGTGCTTGTTATATTTGTATGGTATGGGTTATGGTTGCAGTGAGGTCGCCATGGGAAGTTGAAGGTGTTGTTGTGGAGTGTGTCATCATGAGTGTATGGTTGATTATGCAAAGTTTATGAACGTTAGTATTCAGATGTGGTCAAGTGTACAGTGATGTGGTGGTTTTTTTCATGTATGAGGTTATGGTATGTGTAGTTGATATGGTCATGCATTAATGACTGGACTCTAGCTAGAATGATTGTTGTATGGTTATATGCTTATGTCTTATATTTCTATATGTTGTCATGATTATGTTATACATGTATTACGCTGATTTGTTGATCCTGCAGACGAGGTATCCTCCCCAAATTATGCTAAGGTACATTGGTTCATTGTGATTTGGTTTAGATGACATGATATACCTTGCAGGAAGAATATCAAAGATGACTAGCAAGATAGTAGACTACAATTCCTGAGACTCTCCTTATGGATTAGATGAGCGGTGTGGTGTTGGGCATTCTTTTGATTTGGTAAACACACTAAGAAGCTTAAAGGCAAAATAAGGAGTTTTAAGGTAGACAATGACAAAATCATACAGGCATAGGAGAAACAAGCAGAGGTAAATGCAGTGATACTTCAGAGTTTGTCAGAATTGCAGCGACAGGGACCACTTTAGATCAACCATGAGTAGGAGGATCAGAACTAATGGGGCATATGGCAGCAGGTTTCATGGTGAGTATAGGCCAGATAGAGAGGACACGATTAGAGATGGAAGGTTCTTGGACACTTCGGATAGGAGGGGTGATAGAAACAGGTACTATTCTAGTTCTTGTTTAGACAAGCATTATGATCATCATCGTTATCATCCTTACAGGAGGAGTGAAAAGGGATATTTTCCGGATGAGTTTAATAAAACAAATCCACCTACATTTGAGGGAGAGATGAAGAAGTCAGAAGATGTTGAGGCATGGTTGCTTGGGATGAAGAAATTCTTCAGATTGCATAGCTATACAGAGAACATGAAAGAAAAGATAATCACTTTCAGTCTTAAAGGGAAAGCATATATCTAGTGGGAGGATGTGAAGAATGTTAAAGGTATTTGGGAGGATGACTTGACTTGGAATGAGTTTGAGAGGCTCTTCAAGAAGAAGTATTTATCGGAAAGGTACTATGATGAAAGAGTTAAGGAGTTTTATGAGTTGTAGTTGGGTTCCATGACATATGATGAATATACTAGCAGGTTCTTGGAGTTGTTGAGATATGTGCCTTACCTCAAGGAGGAGAAGGCCAAGGTTCAAAGATTCATTAGTGGACAACGAGTAGCATATAAAGACCGGATTGAGTTCGATGAGCCTAGATCGTTGGAGGAGACCATATGAAAGCTGAAACATTGTTATGAGCAGTCAAAGTGCAAAGTTGATCCTAAGGGTGACTTGAAAGGAAATTAGTTAAAGGAAAATGGCCACCAAAGTGGGGAAGGCCTCAAGATGTAGGTGAGAAAGAAAATGTCGTCCCTTAAAATAAGTTCAATAAAGTTGAGAAGGGACATGGAGAACAACAAACTAGAGGCGATAGTAGAGCACCGTTGCAGTGTTGGATATGTGGCAAGGATCATCGTAAGAGAGATTGCTCGCAGTATCAGGGTGGTAGACCCAAGATCTACAGTGCTCATGAAAAACATACAGTTGGGGATGTTGGTCATAGCATTCCTTGAATTTATGCAGTTGTGGATAGCAAGCAGGTGGATCATCAGACATCTATCATTGAGATAGACGATAAGCTTTGTCATCAAGTTGTTTCTATTTTGATTTATCCTATATCTAATTATAGTTATATTAATCATGACCTAGTGGATAAGTGTGGTTTGAGAAAAGAAGTGCATGCATAATCTTGGTTGGTACAGTTGGCTACAGGTACAAAGAATAAAGTTCACCATTGGGTAAGATCCTATGCATTTGAGTTAAATGGTATGGATAAAGTAGCACATTTGAATGTACTGCCATTGGGATGGTATAACATGCTTTTGGGTATGGATTGGATGTACCTTCATAAGACCAAAGTGGATTTATTCGACAAGGCCATTGATTTAATGGGGAAAATAGAATTTTGTAGGGAAAGGAGAAGGCTACATCAGTGAGGATGGTTACTGCTATGCAGGCTAAGCGTAGTTGCAAAAAAGGTTGTGTGATAATTGTAGTGCATATATCTAGTGACAAGGGTAAAGATGTTGAGGATACAGAAATCTTCAAGAGGTGCCATGTATTACAGTAGTATCAGGATGTGTTTCCAGCAGAGATTGCAGATTTACCTCCTCACAGGGAAGTAGATTTCTCTATTAAGTTGGTTCCAGGGGCAACAACAACATCGAAGACACCTTACAGGATGAGTACCCCAGAGCTAGTAGAGTTGAAATTGCAGTTAAAGGATATGCTTGACAAGGGATACATTAGGCCAAGTGTATCACCTTGGGGTGCACCAGTGTTGATTGTAAAGAAGAAAGTTGGTACTCTTAGATTGTGCATTGATTACAGGAAGCTGAACAAAGTGATGATCAAGAATAGGTACCCATTACCGAGGATTGATGATTTGTTTGATCAGTTGAAGGGAGCAGCAGTGTTCTCTAAGATCAACTAGAGATCAAGATACCGTCAGGTACTCATCAAGGAAGAGGATATCTACAAGACTTCCTTGAGGACTAGGTATGGACATTATGAGTTTGTTGTAGTTCCATCCAGTTTGACTAATGCCCCAGCTACATTTATGTGTTTGACGAATAGTGTGTTGCGTCCTTATCTGGACAAGTTTGTTATTGTATTCATTGATGACATATTCATATACTCCAAGAATGAAGAAGAGCATGCTGAGAATTTAGCAACAGTGTTGAGATTGCTAAGAGAGCATCAGTTGTATGCCAAGCTTAACAAGTGCAAATTCTTTCAGACATAGGTGCATTACTTGGGACATGTTGTTTCCAAGGAAGGCATAACAATAGAGCTAGAAAAGATAAAGGCCAGCATGGAGTGTGCAGCTCCTAAGAATGTGTATGAAGTGAGATCATTCACCGCATTGGCAAATTACTACAGAAACTTCATCAGGAACTTCTCATGCATTACATATCCTATGACATCCTTATAGAGGAAAGGTAAGAAGTTCGAATGGATAGAAGAATGTGTAGCTAGTTTTGAGCAGCTGAAGCAGTTGTTGACCAATGTTCCAGTCCTTAAGATTGTATATCCGGATAAAGAGTTTGTAGTGTGTACAAATGCATGTAAAAGAGGACTTGGTGGGGTCCTTATGCAGGAGGGACAGGTGGTGTGCTATGAGTTCAGGAAGTTGAATGAGCACGAGTAGAACTGCATGACTCATGATATTGAGTTGGAAACTATTATACACGCCTTGAAGGCGTGGAGGCGTTATCTTCTTGGCAAGAGATTTGTATTGATGAGCAATCATAGTGGGTTGAGATACTTGTTTGACCAGTCGAATCTAAATGCTAGGCAAGCTAGATGGTTGGCTACTCCTAGTGAGTTTGACTTTGAGATCAGATACATTGAAGGAAAGGAGAAATAGGTTGTAGATGCTCTTAGTAGGAAGGTACAAATGAATCATATAACATCTATGAGCTCTTATGGGACACATTTACAAGATAGGATCTTGTAGGAAGAACAACGGGAGATAGGTATATGGAGATTATGCACAGGTTACCGCAGAGTACAAGTACAGGGGCAGGTACATGTGCAGGTACAAGTATAGGTACATGTGATCAGGATTCAAACTATAGTCTCATGGCAGATGGTTTGGTGAGATTCAGGGACAATATCTATTTGTCAGATTTCAGTGAGCTCAAGAAACTTATATTGAGGGAGTTTCACGTCAAGCCATACCCGGGTCACCCAGGATATCAAAAGACATTGACGACGGTGAAGAAGTTCTACTATTGGTCAAACCTGAAGAAGGAAGTGGCAGATTTCGTGGCTAGATGTTTGGATTTTTCAGCAGGTAAAGGCAGAGTGTAAGCATCTAGGTGTTCTACTACAACCTATTCCGATTCCGGAATGGGAATAGGAGGTTATTTCTGTGGTTTTAATTATAATACTTCAGAGGATAGTGAGACAACATGATTTTATTATGGTCATGGTCGACAAGTTGAGCAAGGTAGCTCACTTCATTCCAGTGAAGACCACATATCAGCTAGTGAGGTGGCACAAGTTTTCATCAGGGAGATCATGAGATTAGATGGTGTTCTGAACAAGATTGCGTTGGATAGGGATGTGAAGTTCACTTCCAAGTTTTGGAAGGCGCTATTTACAGTTTTGGGTATAACTTGATCTTGAGTAGAGTTTATCATCCACAGACAGATAGACAGACAAAGAGGGTCAACAAGATCTTGGAGGATATGCTGAGGATGCACGTGATGCACTAGTAGAGAAGATGGGAGGAGTATCTTCCATTGGTTTAGTTTGCATACAACAACAGTTATTAGGAGTCAATGAGGATGAGTCCTTTCGAGGCACTGTATGGACGGAGTTGTAATACTCTCATCAGTTGGAGTGATCCAGTGAACTGGGTACTTATTGGACCAGATATGTTAGCAGACATGGAATAGGAAATGTAGATTATAAAGAAGAATATAAAGGAAACACATGATAGACAAAAGAGTTATGTAGACCAGCATAGGGCATTCAAGGAGTTTCAGGTTGAGGAGCATGTATATTTGCACATCAAGCCCAAGAAAATATTTTTGAGGATTGGATCATGTGCCAAGTTGGCACCACAGTATTACGGGCCTTTTGAGATCTTTAAGAGGATTGGACTAGTGGCCTATCAACTTGAACTACCTCCAATATTGAAAGTCCATGATGTTGTCCTTGTTTCATTTCTTAAGAGGTATATAAAGGATGTTTATCTTGTTATTGATTGGTTTGTATTGCAGGTGGAGCAAGAAGGAGAATTCCAACTAGAGCCTTAGTGCATATTGCAGGGGGGACAACTCATGCTTAGGAACAGAGCCATAGAGAAAGTTAAAGTGCAGTGGAAGCACTTTGGGCCCGAAGAAACTACATGGGAGATGGCAGATCAGATGTGGGCCATGTATCCTTCTTTATTTTCCAGTGGAGGCAAAGCAATTTTGGTATGATGTTTGATATATGTTTGACATATGTTTTGATGATATTTTGATATATGTACATATGTATATGGATGTAAATACCACCATGAGCTATGTTATAAAGCTCCAATAAGCAGTATGGTTGTTATCTTGTCATGTTGTCATGATGTTTTTATTTTGAGCAAGTCATTCATTGTAAATACCGCGACGAGCTAAGTTATAAAGCTTCATGGCCAGTATGTTTTGTTGAGGTCATGGTGTGGTTTAACATCGAGGATGGCGTTCCCCAAGGGGGACTGGATGTATTTATGGCTAAAGGAAATTGGAAAAGGCAATGGATAAGGCATTAAAAAGGAAAAAAAAGGTATTTTGGCACATTTATTTATGAGAATAAAGGAAAATAGGAGAAAAGGAAGGTGAAAGGTCACAGGTTGCATGTGAGGAGGAAATTAAAGGAAAATAATGGAAAATGAAGAAAATAGAGGCCTCATTGATAAAAAGGCTTTTGAGGATTAGTTCATGGCTTTTGGTTAGTTCAGTTTTGGAGCTCTCCCATTATTATATCTCTCTCGCACTCTTGGACACTTAGAGTTTTCTTTAAGCATTCTAGCTTTGGAGCAAGGAAGGGAAAAGCAAGTAAGGAAGGACAAGGAAAGGAAAGGAAAGCAAAGATCCAGCAAGGAGGAGTAGGATCAAGCAAATTCAATGGGAATACTTGCAGGTAACATACTGCATGTGTGATTTCCTATTTGGTTTTGACATGCATGGATTTCCATATTGGTATATGGTTATCTTGTTATCGGTGGCACGATTTTGTCAGGTTATGACAGTGGTTTTCAGTCTTTCCTTGTCTTTTTCCAGATAACCATGGCGTGATGGGATTGTTTTCTGAGTTTTAAGCTTTGTAATTGCCAGATGATTTCAGAATCGGGGGCAGAGGTGGTCTTAGGAAAATTCCTAAAGCCCTAGAAATCCATTAACCAATTTTAGCAGGATACACGGTAAAGCCTGAGGGTGGTGTCTCAATTTAGGGCCTAGTGATCCGATACGGATTGTTGTAAATCCTGAGAGACAAGGAGAAGGAAAAATCCTCAAGGATAGTGATGGAATCCATAGGCATTAGTTTGTTTCTGTGATCTTGGTGCTGGTTTTGGTGAGATCACGGTTTGGTGAGGGTGGAGGTGGTTTAACCTCCGGATTCCCTTCGTTTTTAATCATTATTGGTTTATCCATGAGATCCCACATTCATGATTGGAATATGGCACGTGGGTGACTAGATGAAAGAAATATTTGGTTCAACAATGTTTATGGTTGGGTGGTACGTGGAAGTCTCGAAGCTGGTCGACTCTTGCCTATGTTTAATAAAAGCTAAGTTATCTTACTTTTGTACTTGTTATTATGTGGCCTTAATAGTTGTTATCTCATTGTTATTTACATGGTTTAATGCTGGGTATAAGCATGGTTATGTGACTGGTTATAGTCATGGTTATTTCATGTATGTACTTGTAACTGAAAATATAATGGATGCAAGACCTAGTTGATGTCAAAACAGTTAAGGGAATAGGGTGGTGATCCTTCTTGTCAAGTCTCATCTGAGTTACCAGTCATTTATTTTTTTCTTATATTCATGTCCTGTAGATTGCATTGATGCCAAGTGTTTGACAAAATGTTAGTCCCGGTTGTTGATGGTCAGGTCTAGTCTTGGAGCCAGTTTTTGTCTTGCAATTCTTGTGGTCATGTAAATTATGGATTCTGAAAGCTACATGGGTTTAATGGCAGTGACTTGGATTCTGGGCTTGAAAAGTGGCACAAATCTCGAAGTCGCAGTCATAGGTTTGAGGAGAAAAGTCCCCACACGCACCCTTCTCCATATCAAGGGAGTGTCTAAGGGTTTAGTGGTCTAAAACTTTAGTTGGTCTCAGGAACTGGTCATGGGGATAACTAGGAAGGCTTTTAGGATTCCTGTAGTAGGTATAGAAGGTCTGTGTTGCGGGTTTCCATCAATTCCACTTCCTTAACTGACACCTAGGGAGTCTAATCATATCACAGTAACTTCTCATCACATGTCCCAGTTGGTAGGTTGCTTGGGTAGATTTGGGAGGAGGGTGTTACAGTAAATATGCTTGCAAGGAAGGACTTGGTGGGGACCTGATGCAAGAAGGGCAGGTGGTTTTCTATGAATCACAAAAGTTGAATGAGCATGAGAAAAATTATGTGACTCATAATCTTGAGTTACATGCATTGAAGATGTCAAGACATTATCTCCTTGGTAGGAAGTTCATTTTGATGAGTTACATAGTGGGCAAAGGTACTTGTTTAACCAACCCAATTTGAACGCAAGGATAGATAGATGCCTTGCTACTCTCAGTGATTTTGACTTTGAAATCAGGTACATCAAAGGTAAGGAGAAAGAGGTTGTGGATGCACTCAGTAGGAGAGTGCAGGTGAATCATATTTCAATTATGAGCTTTTATGTGACAGATTTGAAAAAGCGGATCTTACATGCAGGGCAACATGATGAGAAGTACCAACAACTAAAGAAGATATTTTTTTTTTAACTGGGTCGGGTACGAATATAAAACAACAGCGGAGGGACAAGGTCCCATTACATATAGAAAGGGGAAGATCGGTGAGGGAGGTGCAAAAGGGGAGCGCAGTCCCATCCTCCAATTCACTGGTCATGCTTCTTAGAAATTGAAATACAAAGTTACTATATTGGCGGACGAACTGTCCTAACAGTAAACAAAATTTACTAAGCATAGAGAGATTGACAAAGAGGTCACCAAAACTGATTGACCGAATCCTCGAGTGGCTTCTCCTTCTTGTTGCTGAGCTTGGTCGAGGCTTCGCCTTGCTCACTTTGATTCAAAGTCTTTATGAAGCTCACCGCTTCTTCCAAGTGCTGACATTTTTCCTTTAGCCCTTCAATCTCAGCTTTCTGCTTCTCAAACTTTTTCTTTTTGGATTTGTTTTCAGTTTCCATTTCAGCCTTGAGCTCGTTAAGAGTTTTGATGAAACGCCCAATCATGAAGCAGTTTGCCCGACAGAGCGCGCAACTATTGTTATTCTCAATCTGTTCCAGGGGATTGCTAGACATGTTGGTGACAGAGGAAATGCTCTCCTTTTCCTTGTTACAGTTCTGAAGCTGAAGACTTCTGAAAGTGGTTGGGTGGGAGGCAGTAATTCTCAGGTTCGTGACCAAATGATCTCCCTGCTTTAAAAGTCTGAAGCTATCTGAGGAATACTTGGAGTTCATCCTGACTCTAGAAATGTGTTGAGACTGATGCCTGTGGGTGTAGGAGCTTATGGAAGATGGTATGAGACAGCAGAGAAGAGCCTGTAAGAGGGAGCAATCACTGTGTCTTCTGAAGCCCACAGAAACTGTGGGAATAAAGGAAGGGGAGTGTCGGGGAGACTGAGAGAAATTCTGGAAGCAGGTAGAGTAACTGAGCACTAGTAAGAAATGAGTCACAGTTGAAAAAACTTGAGACACCTTGTACCCTATTCTAATCGGAAGCACAGGACAAGATGGGAGGTTAGCTGAAAATTTGCAGAACCAGAAGAAAAATAAATCCAAATTACCTCTGCCCGCGCACAGAAGAGAAGAGGGGGAGCTGATGCTACTCCCCAGAAACCTCCTTAGGCAAACGCTACGACCAGGAGAACTTCTGCTATCACTGCTGAGATATGTCTTCTTGTGAGGAAGCCTGATCCTGACCTGGATTTTATAAACCATGATGTGGAGCTCCTCTTGAACCATCCTGGCAGCGATATCATGACATTTCGTGACTAAATGAGATCCCCTGTGCTTGAAGAGACATTTACCTACTATTGTCATGTCTTGAGGGCGAAAATTATTCAACAGTAGAATACACGGCCTGCAGTTCTGAATAGGGGAGATTTTCCGCTCTGCTCTAGGCGGATTTTCTTTGTTTTTCCTGGCAGGCAAATGAGAGAGGATCGCTTTCTGAAACTACCTTGTACTGATATCCCCTTTTATAAAATGAATGTTGAAAAATCCCAAGTCTTGTATAGTGGGCCAAATCACCATTGAGGGCTGGTTATGGGATTGGTTTGTCATATACATCGTGATTTTCTCTGGTTGTCCCTACCCCTCTGTCCACCGCCTTGTTGGCTAAGGCATATGCAGCTTGATTATGAGCTCTTAACACATGTTTGTAAACGACCCTCCCAAGCAGGTTAACATTGTCATTAATTCTTTGCTTTATTTTATTCAAGGCTTGATTTTTGAAATCTCTTCCAGCTTCTGTTGCTGCTATTATAATAGCGAAATCTCCAATAATAATTGGATCTTTCACTTGAAGCTTTGTGAGGATGATGGTGCCCATATGCAAACCATAAGTCTCAGCCCTGTTGTTTGATAGAGTCCCCAACCCCCATTCAAACGTGGAAACTGTTTCACCTTATTGATCCAGGATAAGCCCGCCTGCCCCAGCTCTTTTGGGGTTGTTCTTCGAGGCTCCGTCAAAGAAGAGAATGTAGCTTTTTTGGTTTTTGATCCACCCCTCTATTTCCCTTTCATTGCCCTGAAGCTTCCAATTTTCCTGATTGCTTCTAACCCTCTTTGGTATATAGCTCCTAACTGGGCCATCCATGGGAATTTTATTGTACCAATCCTTTTCTACTTGTGTCCAGCTGGTTTGATCCGTAGGTGACATACCTTTAGAGCTGATCATTTCCGCAATTTGGGCCCACGTTTTGGCTAGAATAGAACCCGAGCTAGGTTTTTTGCCCTTGAATATACACTTGTTTCTTGCCAACCAAATGTGCCAGCAAAGGGTGGAGGGGAGACACTTCCAGTCACTCATGATGGTGGCATTATTTCTCTTGGCATACGGGTAGCTATGAGTCTAGTTATTGTGTAGAGGAGACAGTTGCTCAATTGAATCAATATTTAACTCGAGAGGGTTGATAACTTGCTTCCAGCACTATCTAGCTATGGCACAATTTAGAAAGAGGTGTTGGGTGCTCTCTTCCTCATCTTGGCAGAGAACACACATAGAAGGCCCGTGGATGCCTTTTTTCCTCAAATTCTCAGCTATAAGAATCCTCCCTTTTAGCAGGGTCCAGGCAAAAAACTTGATTTTAGGAAGGCAAGCATTCTTCCACACAGCTGGCCAAAGGCTCCAATTGTCATAGTTGCTATGGTTTCGGAGGAAGTTGTAACCAGATTTGACAGTGTAAATTCCTCCGCTAGGATCCCAAATGTAACTGTCCTTACTCTTTTTATTTATCAGGGCTGAGCCATAGAGCAGAGCCTTCAACTCTTCCCACTGATCAGATAGGCGATTTGGTAGAGGGGGCTTTTTCCAAGTAGTCCATCTATTTTGATCCCACTCTGAGATGGAGAATAAGGAAGAAAGACCCTTCTCCTCCAACCAGTCATGGATATCTCTCAAATTGTGGTTTCCTTTTAGCGGAGCTGTCCCCATAATTCTATCATTCCAAATGGAAGTGTTTTCACCATTTCCAGGATTTCTTAAGAATTGATCTTTAATGTGAGGAATGGTTTTTTTAATAAGCCTCCAGATTTGGGTACAAGGACATTCCGGAATCAGCTCATTAATCAGCAAGGACCTCTGCCCATTGAGATATTTCCTGGCCAAGGCTTCTCCCCACCACTGATCCTACCCATTTAGCATACGCCAGACTAGCTTGATACCGAGAGCCTTGTTAGTTATGTTGGGGAGGCGAATGGAGATACCTCCAAATTCGAAGGGAAGAGTCACTTGATCCCACCGAACCAAGCTGAACTTTTTGGAGTCCTGTCTCCCACCCCACCAAAGGAAGCCTCTGATTATAAGCTCCATTTGCTTGTGAATGCTAGCTGGAGCCAAAGTTAAAGCAAACTGATAAATTGGCAAAGCCGAAAGGAAAGCTTTGATTAAGATGGTTCTGCCAGCCAAGTTTAACCACATCATCCCCCAGCTTTGGATTTTCCCTCTCACTTTCTCGATTTGTTTATTCTAGGTCTCTGTCTTAATCCCTTCTTTGGCCAGCGGTAAACCCAAATATATGAAATGGCTCCATTTTTGCTGAACTGGGATTTCCAGGATTTGAGAGATCCTTTGCATGATATTGTTTGGCACATTCTAGGTGCATATTCTGCATTTTTTATTGTTCAAAATACATCCAGAGGTAGCTAAGAAGTCACCTAACACCTCTTTGAACCTTCTAGCAATAATACTATAGGCGCCCCCAATCAAGAGAGTATCATCAGCAAAGAGAGAGTGATTAATTTCTTTAACCCCACAAACAAGTCTGATACCAGTAATTTCCTTTCTGATTCTCTGATTCTCCAGCTGTATGCTAAGTGTTTCTGCCATAATTATGTAAAGAAAAGGCGAGAGCGGGCATCCCTGTCTCAAACCTCTAGTGCTACGAAAGTATCTGTTGGGCCTTCCATTAATCAAAGTTGCAATCCAAGGATTGGAGATGCACGCTTCAATGATCCTAATAAATTTGGGTGAGATGCCAAACTTTTGGAGAGCTGCAACAAGAAAGCGATGGCAAACACGATCAAAAGCATTAGCCATGTCCAACTTAATGACCATACCTCTTTCATTGTTTTGGATGCTACTGTGGATGGCTTCTTGAATGAGGATCACATTATTAGTTATTTTCCCTTTTGGGACGAAGCCCTCTTGGTTTTCCGAAATGATACAAGGCAGGATTTTTTTTATTCAATTTGCCAAAATCTTAGTGATGATTTTATAGGTGGAGTTGCAAAGAGAAATGGGTCTGAATCTATCAAAGGAGATAGGATTTAGCTCTTTGCGAATGAGGGCCAAGTGAGAAGTTTTCGTGTTTCCCCCACTTTGTGCTTATTGAAGACGTTCTTAATCATATGGACCAGATATTTTTTAATTGTCTCCCAATGGCTCTTGTAGAAAGAAATGGTGAATCCATCGGGGCCTAGAGCTTTCTCCGGGTGCATGTTCCAGATAGCCTCCCTTATTTCCTCCGCTGTTACCTCCTTCTCAAGCTCTCTATTCTGCTGTTCACTAACTTTGCTGCTAATTTTTTGAAGAAAATCAACGCTTTCCTCTTGCTGCTCCCCAGCTGTAAGGAGGTTTTTAAAGTGATTATACGCTGCCTCTTTTATTTCTTGTTTTCCCTTTACTTCATGTTCTCCCACTTGGATTTTGTCTATTTGGTTGCCCACTCATCGAATCTTGAGGTTGTTATGGAAAAAAGCAGTGTTCTTGTCCCCTGCTTGGATCCATAAACATCTAGACTTTTGCCTGAGTTCCTCCTCTTCATTTCTGTTTTGCTTGTAGAGGGCCAAAAACATTTCTGTTTCATGGGCTTTGTCTTGTTCAGTAGCTTGTTGACTCTCTTTTTCTTTGTTCCACTTTTCCAGCTTCTCTTGCAACTCTGATTTTTTTTCTTGTCCCTGATCGCTTCTTCTATGGCCCATGTTTTTATTTTCTCTCTCACATTTTTGAGCTTGGTTTCCCATACATACTGTGGGGATCCCAACACCTCTGCATCCCAGCTTTCTTTTATTATATTCCTAAAGCTTTCTTTGTTGTCCCATATTTTGTTGTATTTGAATGGGATCGGGCCTTGATTTTCCCACTTGTCGAGGATGAGCACAACCGACTTGTGGTTGGAAGCCGAGGCATGCACGATTTTGCTATTGATGGACGAAAAACTTGCTGCTATGTCCTCCTGAATCAAGATTCTGTCAAGCCTTTCCTTTATGTTATGAACACCCTGTTGAAAAGTGTGCAACAAGAAATGCTTGTTGAGAATGCAACAAGATGATGGAGCTTAGTGGAAAGGAGTCGCCTTCACTAAGTGGGCCCGCAGGCAAATTATGGTGTAAATTCTATTTTTGGATCACAGCAGGAGTGATTAGAGTCTATTTTTAGACTACTAGTCAAAAATAGAAAAGTCAAATATTATTGTCTGATAATAATATTTAGACTATAAACTTTATCTTATCCTCTTGGAACACTTCAGTTTGAGCTACAGATGTGGCACATGTAGCTATCAGAAAGAAATACATTTTCTTATGAGTCAGTTGAGTTGTTGCATGAAGGACATCAGTGAGAACTCATGTGGTTGAGTTCTGGAGTTGGATGAGCAGTTAATGGAGTTGTGTTCAGTTTGACTTAGTTGAACTAGTTGTATTTAGTCTAACTTATCAATAGACTAAGTGATGAGTTGTGTGAATTAGTTATTAATTAATTCACTAATTATTAACTCATAATGCAACTGAAGAATACATCAGTTAACTCAGTGCATGTATAGTTTAGTGGTGACAGGTGTTAGAGGTTGAGATTGCTATCAGTTGTGCATGAGATTGTGCACATGCATGGGATTGAGTTATGCCAATGATCTCTACGTATTGTGGGCCAATACCAAGTGAAATATAGCTTGTGCTCACGTGATTTACAGTGTGGGTGATTTTCACAAGGTAAATAGGAGTTTGGATCAGCCATTCTCATTCATTCTCTTGTAGGATTGTGCAGTGGAGGCAGGCAAAGCAACGGAGGAGATTTGGAGATCAGATCTGAGCTGTATTGTGTGTAACAGGTGGAGATAGTGTTGGATACTTGTGAGGAGTATTGTACTATGTATTGTTACATGTTCTCAATCATTAATATACAGATAGTGTGGGGTTTTCAGCTGTAAGCTTTCCCCGGGATACATACTGTGTTAATGTGTGCATGCGATTGATGTTTCATTGTTTTTGATGCTGCTAAATTGTTGATCAACGTAGAGGAGCTTATGTATTGTGCATGTATTCCGCAATAGTGCATGATCAGGATAATCTCTGTTGAATATGTGTTTATTATTCAAAATTTCTACATGGTATCAGAGCCCTTTGATTTGTAGGAAAAGTTCTACAGGATATCAAAGCAAGGATTGATCATCAGATCTACTATTCAGAAAGTGTTTACAATTTATTTCTTTAGGTAGAGTCTGTAATCGGGCCAGGTAGCCTCTGGATTCATCCTTCTTTTGGAAGGTGAGATATCTGGTGAATGCCCATACAATCGATCTCTGTACAAGAAATAGTTTGTTCTCACGAATTTTAGATCAGAAGCGGTTGAGTTTTGAGCTGGTGGAATGGCGCTCAAGGATAAACTCAGAAACATTAAGTGTGAGAATGGAGACAGTATGCCCCAGTATCTCACGAAGTTCACCCAATGTCGGGATGAGCTGGGAAATGTGGGGGTAACTTTTGAGGATGAGGATATGGTGAGTCTAGCACTCCTTGGCCTTCCTAAGAGTTGGCATAGCTACAAGGACTCGGTGAATGGAAGGGAGAAATTGCCAGGATGGGAGATACTTTGGTCGGATCTTGTGCAAGAGGAGATTAGACGGCACACCAGAGACAATTCTTCATTTGTGCATGATGAGGAGAACTGTGCCTTAGCGAGTAAGGCGAAGAAGGGGAAGGGGAAGGTTTCTCTTTTCGAATCCAGTTCTTCCAATGGTGGGAAGAAGGTTGACAAGTCGAAGGTGAGATGCTTTCATTGTCATGAGTTGGGCCATTATGCTACTAATTTCCCAAAGAAGAAATCCAAGAAGGGATTCGAGGAAGGATCTAAAGGTGAGGCACTTGCTTCACAATTTGAGTTGGATTTCACACTCTTCGCATGCATGGTTTCATCCATGGTGGGAAGTGGTTGGTTTCTTGACAGTGGAGCTTCTTTCCACATGACCGGTGACAAAAGTTTGTTCAGTACTTTGGAGGAGAAAGATCTCCAGATACTCATAGGGATGGGTAATGATGAGAAGTATAGTGTCTCAGGTGTAGGCACGGTTATTTTTCAGAGGGAGCATGGAGCTCGCCTTACCTTGACTGATGTCAAGTATGTACTAGGACAGAAGAGAAACTTGGTGTCGATCGCGATGCTGGAAAACAAAGGTTATGATGTAGTCTTCAGTAAGGGAAAGGTTTTCCTTAGACACATCATCACTAGACAGGTGAAGCAGATTGGTTCACGTGTCAAGAACATGTATGCTCTTGAGGTTCAAGATGCATGCAAAGCCTTGAGCAGCGAGGCAACTGATGGAGACTTGGTGGTTGAGAGGGAGCGTATATTACCTCTCAACATGCAGAGCCAAAAGAAGTCTCAGACGATTGTGGAGGAGCCACGATTGGTGCAGCAGCTTCAGGAGGTTGTGGAGCAACTGGTGGGCTCCAGTATTGTAGCAATAATGCTACAACTCCTGGAGCTTCCTATCTCTAATTTTATCAACCCGGTAGTTCGTACAAACTTGGAAGCGATGGTGCTGTATGCACAAGTACTAGCTCTTGTCGCAGCTGTCACTTGGTCAACTGGCACAAGTCCGCTAGGGCTCAAGCCAACTTCTATAGGCTCACAGAAGAAGCTTTATGAATGATGGACGAAAGCTAACTCAAAGGAGACTAGTCTAATTGCAGAAAGTAACTGAAAACCAATAAAGCATGAAAACCCTAGTAAACCCTAATTTAACTAGCTAGACCCTAACTATGCAAAACTGTGAATGAAACAACTACCAATAATGCCATTACTTGCAGTGAACTGAAATACATGCATCTAAGCTACTTGCATCTGAAAAGACATGTTTTTGTATTTTTTCATTAAGTGGTTGGATTTATTGTGATGATGCTTTTGATTAGGGTTTGGTTGTGCAGGAGCGGTTGGAATGGAAGGAAAGCATGGGCAAGGTCAGGATGGCTAAGGGAGGTCCCAGAGGGTCTCCAGCATCAGTCCACAGAAGTCTACCACGTTCGGATGCTCAGCAACCGAGTTTGCAGGTTTCTATAGGAAGTCTGCAGGGGATCCTACATGAAACTCAGGGGTTTCTACAGGAAGTCTGTGCAATTCTACAGGATGTTTGGCCGTGGAAGTTTTTGGAGATGGAGGAGTGTTGGAGTGGTGTGGAAGGATAGGTGAGATGGAGATGGAGCTGGTGATGGCTCAGGAGCAGAGAAATCAGATGGAGGAAGAGTGCATGTAGTGGGTTGATGGTTGGAAGGATGGGATCAACGAAAGTTTAAGTAAATGGAGCTAAGTGAATAATGGATGAGTTGGAGGGTAAATGGGTTGGACAGAGGCTGAGTAGGTGGATTGAGGAGAGATCAAGAACAAGAAGAAGAAGGTGGAATGATAAGGAGCAGCGTAAATGAAACAAATGACTTATGCACCAAAAACGAGAAATTCATTAACCTATGATAACTGTGCCATGAAACCTATGAACAGCAATGGAAAACCAAGAAATGAAACTCGTGCATGGAAGTGAAATGTAGAAGTATGGTTCAATGTCAACAGTGCATGGATGGATCTTCAACGAGAATGTCTATGTTGCAGCTTGCATGGAAATGAGAAGAACTGCGTTTCTTTTTGGTGGTTGGTTATGGACTGCACCCCAATCCCTAACAGAGATGGCAGTGAGCCTTAACAACCTTTTGCTGGAGCTCCAATAATTTATAACTATCCTCCTATCGAGTCTAAGCAACTGAAAGCAAATCACCATAAACTAATCCTATCTCAGCTCATGAAAAAGACTAAATTAACAGACTGTAAACTCAAATTGCATGTCAAAGTAAACAAACTCAAAGTGCTGGAACGAAGTGCAAATAACATTACAACACCGAGGAGATCTATTGCTCTCAGGTTGGGCCCTAACCTGAGAGCTATAGCTCCCTTAGAAACTCAGAATGAGATCAAAATCTGCCTGCCTTTATTCATAAACGAAAGTCTGGTGACATGCCAAAATTGGCTTACAAAAGGAACAAAAATCGAGCTGTAGCTCGTACTTCCAAATTACAAGAGTAATACCAAGGTTCAAAAAGCTTCTATCCAAGGCTATGGCCTCAATATTTATGCCAAATGATCATCCAACAGGTGTCCTTGATTTTAGGAGATCGGCTGTCCAACTGAAGTTTAAACTGCTGATCCTGTAGGACAGTCATCACTGTTGTTCCTGTAGAACAGTTATAACTGCTGTTCCTGTAGAACAGTTGGCTGCTTCTAAGCTCGGTGGGGAGATGGATTGGAGCTCGGAGCTATGGTGGGAATCACGAGGAAGGTCCCCAAGACTGTGGACATCCTCTCCTAAAAACCAGCAGTGCCACCTCATTGTCTCCTTGTCTCCTTTTTCGTGATCTTTTCTCCCTTTTAATGCCAAAAACCTGAAAGCATCATGCATTAGTCACGTAGATAGAATGCCTACCCTTCTTCCTACAAACAACACGAATAAACCAAGAAATGAATGCATAAGCAATAAAAAATGAATGGTGTGAGCAGAGCAAGTAGGCCAAATGAGCCCAAATTGTACCAAAAATTGGGGCTCATCATCACCGCCCAGCTAAACTTTTTGCTCATCCTTGAGCAACTTTGCCCTGGCTCCTCGTCTTTGGCCGAGAACTAGAGCCCGGAGCATGCTTTTCCTTTCCTGTTTTTGGTGGCCTTGCCTTTTCTACCGAGGGTGGCGCTTCTTCCTTTCCCGTTTTTGGCGGCCCTGCCTTTGCTGCCCCTGGTGGTGACGAAGGTGATGCTTCTTCCCCCTTTCCTATTTCCTTGAGCCGGGCTTCGGAAGGCGACTGGCCTATTTTCCGTGTCCAGGAAGTTATTTTTGGGCTTCCATTCTCAGGGGTGGCTGATGTTTTAGAGGGGGTTCTTGCACTGGGTGAAGTAGGGACATCCCCTAAAATGGTTTGGCTGTTGGGTGGAGGTTGTGGCTTGCCCGTGGTCATCCTCTTGCTTCTCCTGGCTTCAGATGGTAGAGGGGTCTCCCTCTCCCTTTTCTCCTTCGGTTTTGGAGGTGTACTGAGGGCGGCCAGCGCCGCTGCTGCCTCCTTTTCGAGAATGCCAGCCTTCTCTTTCTTGCGTTTTGCTCTCTCAGAGCTCCTTGTAGAGGGCCCCTCCTTTTCAGATTTCGGGCTTCCTGTGGAAGACCCTGCTTTGCCCACTTCCGGGCTTCCTGTAGAAGGCCCTCTCTCTGTCTTCAGACTTCCTGTAGGAGGCTGTTTCTCAATGACTTTCGGGCTTCTTGTAGAAGCCCCTTTTTCCAATTTCGGGCTTCCTGTAGAAGCCCTTGTCTCTGTCCTCGGGCTTCCTGTAGAAGCCTAATTTTGCAATTTCGGGCTTCCTGTAGAAGCCTGTTCTCCAACGATTTTCGGGCTTCCTGTAGAAGCCTTGGTCTTTGCTTTTGGGCTTCCTGTAGAAGCCTGCTTCTCAATGATCTTCGGGCTTCCTGTAGAAGCCTTTGTTTTTGTTTTTGGGCTTCCTGTAGAAGCCTGTTTTTCAATGATTTTCGGGCTTCCTGTAGAAGCCTGTTTCTGCTTTCCTGTAGACACAGGTGTCGCCACCTCCGCTTGCTTGCCTGCCTGAGTTTTACTTTTTGCTTTGGTTGCAGGTGCTGTTGAGGTACTTGGGCTGACGTGGACCACCTCAGCTTTGTCCATTCTGCTCTTCATCCTCTTTTCCCTTGCTGACAGGATAGGTGTGCCACCCTTTTCTTTGTCCTCCTTTCCCTCATGATTCTTCCTCTGTTCTCTCTTCTGTACTGTTGTCGGGGTCTCTTGGCCTTCTTCTCTCTGTTCCTCGGCCACTGCTTCGTGTTTCTCACTGCTGGAGGAACCCGTTTCTTCGATCAACATTTTAATGTCCCCATCTTTTGTCAAATTCCGGAAGGATTCCCATGAGAGGGGGACCTTATATGAGTGCAATGCATCTTCCACAAGAAGCTTGATCAACCCATGGTGGGCTATCTGATCTGGTATACCCTCTTTTAGCTTTGTGGCACACTCCATTAGAGACTGCAGTAGGTAATAAGGGATGCTCAGTTTTTGTTCTACAGGAAGGTCAATTCGGTGCCTCAATTCAGTGAGCAGCCGAAAGTGATATGCATACACGATGCTGAAACGGCCTTCACAAGTGATATATTTCATGATTTGCAAACTGACTTCATTCCATGGTGGCAACAGGCTCGTTCTTCGCACCCCATTTTTGTCCTCCAAGAATTCTTCCTCAGGTGGAAAGAATTCTTTCTTTGCCTGCTGACTTAGCTTTCATTCTTCCTTATCCCACGGCAAACCCATAGGAAGTTCTGTGATCCGACTGATATGTTCTGGGGTGAGCTTGAGGCTTAGACCTCTGAAGTTTACTGTGGCCAGTGTCTAGGATTTAGGCTTCAGAGCCTGCAAGAATTCTTCGGCCACTTCATCATCGTAACCCTGCAGCTTATCACAAAAAGGCATCCATTGTGCTCTGGTGAAGAGCTCTACCACTGCCGGGTTTCTCCTTAGTTTAGTTGAATCAGTGGGTTCCTGTCTTATAAACCCACCCGGCATGATGAACACGGTCGTTTTAATTAAAGGTGGCAAATGCAACAGAGATTTGGTCTATTAAGGCAGAGCATGCATATAATCCACAAAATTCAACACAGTCCACCTAAACTGACATCCTGTAGAACGACAGCATAGGCACAGCAAACAACAATTCCACCAACCAGACTGTGGACGATGATCTTGCCACTCCTACTAACCAGTTGCATGAAGATTTCAGGGTTACCTCTTTAGTTGGCCACCTTTTCCGTGAGGCACCCGCTTCCCTGTAGAAGACTGCGTTCCTGTAGACTGCGCTCCTGTAGAACTGCGTTCCTGTAGAAACAGTGCGCAATTCTCAGGGAGGACTGTAGTTGGCCCGCGCTCGAGGTGTGCTTTACCGGCGTTCTGGTAGCCAACAACTCGGCGTATCAAAGTGCAGAGGAGATCAGAATAGCCACCCGAGTTTGAAGTGTTGGATGATAAATGCATGCGCATGATCTAGCCGATTAGATTTTGAATCGGCGCAATCCGTGGCGCGGGGGATGAGCTGTCCCCGCCGGACCGTTGGGCAACGTCATCCATCATCCGCCTGCGTATTCACTTGCTGCCGCATCCATTCCCACAGATTTGCCGCCGCCTTTTCCTGTTAAACTCATGCTCTGACGAGAGTGTTCTCACGTGCGTGCCGTTCATTCTCCTTGTCGTGGCCGCCACCCAAACATCCAATTACACTTTAACTAGCCGACGTGGCCAGTCGACTGGCCATACGGCCGCTCAACCATTCATTTTTACGCTATGCAAACAATTTCGAAGTAAAATTCATGCGATTTGATGGAAGGAAGGGTTGAGACACTTACCTGCGTGGCTGCACACGATTTTTCCAGTTCTTGGACGATGGTGAGTGGATCTACCTGCTGCATGCGACTTACACAGACCCGGAGGCTCGTGGTTACAGGATGCCAATGATGGAGTGGATGTTTTGCTTGCATGCGCCCGCGTTTCATTTCAGATGGCGGTGCTGTGAATGGTATCCACTCGAGCAGGTTGAACTGTTACAGGATTCCCGCGAGGTGTCTCGTAACAGTCCTTTCTCCTTGGGTGCATGCTGCACGACGGAGGTTCTGGCCTTTCAATCGCGTTCCCAGAGCTTTTGATGCCTGCAGTATGAGATCCCAGCATTTGTTTAATTTTGAAAATGGCTTTTCCCGCGAGAACTCATCGATCTTCTTTGTTGGTGCAGGGAACTTGGTCGCATGACGACAAGGATGGTGGAGCAAGGTGACAACAATGTGCAAGGATGCCAACAGAGGCTTGCATGCATCCAAACCAATCCATAGTCGCTAAATCTCCTTTTAAGATGAATTCTGGCCGTCCAAAACTCCTACAGGAAGTTTCCTGTAGAACACAGAGCTTCCTGTAGAAAGTTCGGCCTTCCTGTAGAAAGTCTGCACTTTCCTGTAGAAAATCCGCGCCTTCCTGTAGAAAGACTGCATCTTCCTGTAGAAAGACAACATCTTCCTGTAGAAGATTCAAACCATGATAAAATTGCACATACCTTGAAAAAAACATGGGTACTCTTGGAGGAGGTGCTGGTGAGGTTCCTTGACAGCATGATAAGGACCCTTGGCTTTGAGTTGAAGGGCTTCCTCTTCTCCATAGAGCATCTGCAACCTGCATGCAATTTTACCATATTTTGCTTATTGTGTTTTCTTTTTCTTTTTTTTCTTTTTTTTCTTTTTTTGAAAGATAACAGGGGCGCCTCAAAGAGGTTTTCACCCGTGCCATCTGCCCTGAGCGCCTCAGAGAGGTTTTCACTCAAGGATCTTTTTCAACCTTTTCTCTTTTTTTTTTTTTTTTGAAAGACAATAGGGGCGCCTCAATGAGGTTTTCACCCCTACTACCTGCCTTGGGCGCCTCAGAGAGGTTTTCACCCAAGGATCTTTATTTATTTATTTATTTTTTTTTTTTTTTTTTTTTTCAGGGTATGCCAAAAGCAGAGGCAGAACCCTTCTCTATGACCAATACAGATTTCTCCATAGTTTTGATGAACTCTTGTCTTGAGAGAGGTCTCCTGTAGATCTTCAAACGGTGCCCATTGACAAGCATGGTAATGGCTTCCTCATCAATAGTTCGAATAAGGACAGATCCATTGTCATGGCATTTCTCCACTGCATATGGTCCTAGCCATCTGGTTCTCAGCTTCCCCTTGAAATCTTTGTATCTTGAGTCATACAACAAAGCCCAATCTCCCGGCTGAAATTGCTTGTCATGGAGATGTTGGTCATGCCACACCTTTCTCTGAAGTTGAACCACTTCTGAGTGAAGGAGGGCCTGCATTCGGTGCTCATCCAGGCCATTCAGCTGCAGCAGCCTTTCTTGTTGTGCATGGCTGAGATCTAGATCCAGCTGAGCTGCCATCCTCAAAGTGTTGTATTCGAACTCAATGGACAACAAAGCTCTCTTCCCATAGACCAGCTCATACGGTGTGAAGCCGGTGGTGGTTTTCCAAGTGGTGATGTAAGCCCATGTGGCTTCAACCAGGCGATCTGCCCAGTCCTTTCTGCTGCTGCTCACCACTTTAGTCAAGATCCCTTCTAATGCTCTATTGGTGACTTCCACCTGCCCATTTGCTTGAGGGTGATAAGGGGTGGAAGTCCTATGCTTGATCTTGTGATGAGCTAGGAGATCTTCAACCAGGTTGGAGGTGAACTGGCTCCCTTGATCGGTGACCAGCTCTCTTGGATAGCCAAACTTATAGAAGATGTTTTCTCTTAGGAACTCGGCCACCTTTTCTTCTGTTGCTGCTTTGATTGCTTTGGTCTCTGCCCACTTTGTCAAATAGTCAGTACACACAATGATGTAAGTCCTTTGCCTCGAAGAGGGGTTGATTGGGCCCACAAAGTCCATGCCCCACTTCTCAAATGGCTCAAGAGTCACTTGAGGTTGGAGAGGCATCTCATCCCTTTGGGTTGGTTTCCCCATTCTTTGGCATTGGTCACACTGACTGACATATCTTCTGACATCTTGATGAAGTGTGGGCCAATAGTAGCCTGCCTGCAGGCTCTTGAAGGCAGTTCTCTTTGCTGCAAAATGTCCTCCACAAGGCCCATCATGACAAGTGAGGAGGATATCAAAGACTTCCTCCTCCCTTACACAACGCCTTAAGATCTTATCGGGGCCAAGCTTGAACAGATTGCCCCCTATCCAAGTGAATGAGGCACTTTTTCTGATGATTCTGCTCTTCTCTCTGGAAGATAGGTGTGGAGGGAACTTTGCTGAAACAATATAGTTTGCTATATCAGCAAACCATGGAGAGAGTACTGAAATAACAAACAGATGTTCATCAGGCATCTGGTCGTCCACTGTTCCATCCTCATCTGCAGACAAATCCAATCTAGATAAAAAGTCAGCAACAACATTTTCTCTACCTGGTTTGTCAACAATGGTAAAATCAAACTGCTGCAATAAAAGTAACCATCTAATAATACGAGCATTCACATCTGGTTTATTCATTAAATATCTAATAGCAGCATGGTCAGTATGTACAAAGGTCTGGTAACCAGTAATATAATGTCGGAACTTGTTCAATGCATGGACCACAGCCAAGAATTCTTTCTCGGTTACAGTGTAATTCAGCTCAGCTTTGGACAAGTTTTTGCTAACAAAGTAAATGGCATATGGAATTTTTTGCTCAACTTGTCCTAAAGCTGCACCTATGGCTTTGTTCGAGGCATCAGTGTGGATTTGGAAAGGTAGGGCCCAGTTTGGACCTCTCAGGATTGGGGCTGACACCAACTTGTCCTTTAATTCATTTAAAGCCCTCTGACAATCGTCAGTCCAATTAAACTCCACATCTTTTGCCAACAGGCCAAACAATGGCGAGGCTAGCTTGCTGAAATCTTTAATGAATCTCCGGTAGTATCCTGCTAATCCCAAGAAACTCCGTACATCCCTGACCTTTTGAGGAGGTGGAACCCTCTTGATGAGAGCAATTTTGTTAGGATCCACCTGCAATCCTTGGCAAGAAATGGTATGGCCTAGCACGGTCCCTTCAGTCATTAGGAATTCACATTTTTCAGGACTAAGGGACAAGTTCATCTCGGTGCATTTGGTTAGGACTTTTCCCAGGTTGGACAATGCTTCCTGGAAGTTGGCCCCATAAGGAGTAAAGTCATCCATATAGATTTCTACTGCATCATGGACCAGCTCCGAGAAGATGCTCAAGATAGCTCTCTGAAAGGTAGCAGGAGCATTGCATAGCCCAAAGGGAAGGACTCGATAGGCAAAGGTACCCCAAGGACAAGTGAAGGTGGTCTTATCTTGGTCTTCCGGGCTGATTTGGATTTGGTTGTACCCGCTAAACCCATCCAGGAAAGAGAAGAACTTCTTTCCTGCCAGTCCATCCAACACTTGATCTATGAAAGGTAGAGGGAAATGGTCCTTCTTGGTAGCTTTGTTCAGTTCTCGGTAGTCCACACAGATTCTCCATTTCCCATTTTTCTTGGGAACCAACACTAGAGGGGACACCCATTCACTATCTGAGATGGGGTAAATGAATCCGGCATCCAACAATTTTTGCAATTCTTCCTTGACAATGTCCTTAAGGGCTGGATTCATTCTCCTCTGAGGTTGCCTAACCGGTTTACAATCCTCTTTGATGTATATATGATGGGTACAGACCGAAGGATGGACTCCTTTCATTTCCTTATAGCTCCAAGCGAAAGCATCAAGGTGGTTGGCCAACAGACTACACAGCTCCTTTTCTTGGGAAGGAGAGAGGGAGGAGCTGATCTTCAATGCCTTCTCAGGGCCGAACTCCACATTCTTGACTCTGGGAGTAACAGGGTTGGTTGTACAAAGATCCACTAAGGTGTTGGCTTGGGCATCCTCCACCAATTTCTCTAAGGGTAGTGCACTGGAAGGTGGATTCTGGATCAAGGTCTCGATCAAGTCATCCTCGGTTGGGGGGTCTCTTCTAGTGGTATCTAAGGTGCACAGAGGTGCTGATTACACCTCGTCTTCCTCTCCTTCTTCCAACCAGAGTGGTAAGTCATGCTCTAAGGAGGGTTGGGCAGGAGGGTATAGGACTAGCTGCTTGGACATGGGACCATTTTTGATGGTCATGTTTCCTGCACGACAACTTATGTAAGCATCTGCAGTAGCTAACCAAGGCCTTCCCAAAATGAGAGGATATCCAGTAAGCTTGGCCTTTGGTTGCAGAACCAGGAAGTCTGCAGGGTATTCCCAAGAGTCAATGGAGACCAAGAAATCCTCCACAATCCCTTCGGGAGTCACGGTGGAGCGATCTGCTAATTGCAGTACTGTCGAGGTCTTCCTCAAGGAACCCTGAAGATTAAGCTTAAGCATGGTATCCCTGGTCATCACATTAATGGTGGCCCCCAGATCAATCAAGGTGTGAGGTACAATGGTGCCATTGATGTGAACATCTACTACAGGACTTCCAGGATCTAGGTACTTTGGGCAGATGACTTGACCTAACATAAGGTCAGACAGTTGTCCTATGACATTGATAGTTGAGGCATCTTTCTTCCGTCTGCCTGGGTGTTTGAAACACTTCTCCTTAACCAGCTTGTTGTATATTGGCACATCCTTGATGGCTTGGAGAAGTGGTATTTTTACACATAACTGCTTGAGCTCACCCAGAAGCTCTTCCTCCTCTGGGTTGGGTTGTGTGGTGGCTGTTAGTCTCTCAGGAAAGGGTGGAATAGCCTTTGGTTCACTTTCCTGTTTATCTTCCTCATCCTCTGGGGGAGGAGGTTGGCGATCTGGTAGAGTCTTTCCAGATCGAAGATTGATCTCCTGGATCTCCACAGCATAGGTAGGGCATGAGGTTTCCCCAGTGTATACCTGCTGGGCTTGTCTATTGTTGGGGTTCGGTTTCGGTTGAGCAGGCATTTGAGGTTGCCTTGGAGGAGCAGGAGGTAATGGCTGAGGTTGAACTGGTGGTGGAGGCAAGATGGCAGGAGGAGTGTTGTATTGGGGCCTCCACCCCGACTGAGGTGCATTCCATTGAGGCTGTGGCTGGGCATGTGAGTGATATGAGTGAGAAGTAGGTTGAGTGGGGTACTGAGGTGGATAAGACCATGGAGGAGGCATGGACCATGAGGGATGAGCAGGGGGACCCCAGGAAGGCATAGGAGTCGATTGGTTGGGGTTGTAATAAGCTTGAGATGCCCCTTGCATCCCCTGCTGATAAGGTCTAGATCCCTGAGGCCTCCTTTGGTTGAGGTAATAGAGAGGCTCTGTGGGAGCTTCTGTCCCTTGGTACATGGCTTTAAACCCAGGTAAGGTTGGATACTGATTTGTGGGATGGTCCTCCTCACAAACGAAACACACTTCAACCGAATGCAATGGACATTCGTTCTTAGGGTGCCTCCTTGTGCACCTAGGGCAGAAGACAGCCAAGGCTCTCTCAGCCTCTTCTTTCTTTTGCTGAATCCTGAATGTGTCAAGCTGCATGGAAATGGTTTGTCTCACCTCACTCTTAAGATCTTCTAATTGATTTGCAAGCTCATGTTTAGAGAAAGGGACACTAGTTGAGAGGTGGTTTCCTCTACCTCGTTTCCGAGCTGCCCTGGAGTGGTTTCTAAACACAGTCTTGATGTCCTCATAAGGCAGTTGGTAAATGTCCCCCCTAGCTAACATGTGAAGGGTATCTAAGAGGTCTTCAGGGACTCCTCGGAGCAGGACCAACTTGAGGGATTCAGGGTCAAGTGTGCACCTGGCCCGCTTATAGCTTAGTTGGAACCTCTCCTCATAATCCTCTAAGGACTCATCATTTCCCATGGACATCCGAAAGATTTCCCCCTTTGTTTCCTTGGACCTACAGTAATCCCGGTATTTGGTGTTGAAAGCTTGCTGCATCTGAGCCCAAGTGGTGATACTATTCCTAGGTAAGCCCATGAACCAACGTAGTGCTGCATCCTTAAGAGTGGAAGGGAAAAGTTTCAACTTTTGCTCATCTTCAGTATAGTCATAGGTTCTACAAAGGACAGCAAACTCAAACAGGAAGGTATCTGGATCTTCAGTGGTCAACCCATGGAAGTGAGGTAAGGCGGAGGGGTTAATGTTTTTCATTTTCATCTCTCCATTGGTCTCTCGGATGGGGAAGACACCTTCTATTCTCTCATCTTCTCTTCTATTGTCAGCCATAGCTTCAGATGGAGTGGTCTCTAACTCTTCTTCTACTATAGGGTCTTTGGATATCTCAGGATGTTCACCTATAGGTTCTTCTGGGTCACTGTCACCAAAGAAGAGAGAAGGGTGACTCAGTGATGTGGTGGGGGTGTTTGGTAGGAATTTGCCTGATCTATCTCGGTTCCTACGAGGCATGAAATGGAAAAGACTTTCTTTTTCTTTTGATTGCTTTTGCTTTGCTTTTCTTTTGGTACCTGCAAAACTGAGACAGATTGATCTACAACTAACTATGAAAGATGCGAAATTAAACTGAAAGCAGGAAAGAACTAATCTACTTTGCTCAAAGGAAATTGCAGGAATGGAAATGCTAGTCTACGCTTGCAGAAAGGAAATGTTAATCTAGGAAAGCAGGAAATACTAATCTATGAAAGCAGGAAATGCTAATCTATGAAAGCAGGAAATGCTAATCTATGAAAGCAGGAAATGCTATGCTACTTTTGCAGAATGGAAATGAAGTAAACTACTTAGCAGAAGGCAAGAGTAAGGAAGTAGAAGAAAAGCAACAATTACTAATACTCTGACGCTTCCCCGGCAACGGCGCCAAAAAGATGGTGGGCTCCAGTATTGTAGCAATAATGCTACAACTCCTGGAGCTTCCTATCTCTAATTTTATCAACCCGGTAGTTCGTACAAACTTGGAAGCGACGATGCTGTATGCACAAGTACTAGCTCTTGTCGCAGCTGTCACTTGGTCAGCTGGCACAAGTCCGCTAGGGCTCAAGCCAACTTCTATAGGCTCACAGAAGAAGCTTTATGAATGATGGACGAAAGCTAACTCAAAGGAGACTAGTCTAATTGCAAAAAGTAACTGAAAACCAATAAAGCATGAAAACCCTAGTAAACCCTGATTTAACTAGCTAGACCCTAACTATGCAAAACTGTGAATGAAACAACTACCAATAATGCCATTACTTGCAGTGAACTGAAATACATGCATCTAAGCTACTTGCATCTGAAAAGACATGTTTTTGTATTTTTTCATTAAGTGGTTGGATTTATTGTGATGATGCTTTTGATTAGGGTTTGGTTGTGCAGGAGCGGTTGGAATGGAAGGAAAGCATGGGCAAGGTCAGGATGGCTAAGGGAGGTCCCAGAGGGTCTCCAGCATCAGTCCACAGAAGCCTACCACATTCGGATGCTCAGCAACCGAGTTTGCAGGTTTCTACAGGAAGTCTGCAGGGGATCCTACATGAAACTCAAGGGTTTCTACAGGAAGTCTGTGCAATTCTACAGGATGTTTGGCCGTGGAAGTTTTGGGAGATGGAGGAGTGTTGGAGTGGTGTGGAAGGATAGGTGAGATGGAGATGGAGCTGGTGATGGCTCAGGAGCAGAGAAATCAGATGGAGGAAGAGTGCATGCAGTGGGTTGATGGTTGGAAGGATGGGATCAACGAAAGTTTAAGTAAATGGAGCTAAGTGAATAATGGATGAGTTGGAGGGTAAATGAGTTGGACAGAGGCTGAGTAGGTGGATTGAGGAGAGATCAAGAAGAAGAAGAAGAAGGTGGAATGATAAGGAGCAGCGTAAATGAAACAAATGACTTATGCACCAAAAACGAGAAATTCATTAACCTATGATAACTGTGCCATGAAACCTATGAACAGCAATGGAAAACCAAGAAATGAAACTCGTGCATGGAAGTGAAATGTAGAAGTATGGTTCAATGTCAACAGTGCATGGATGGATCTTCAACGAGAATGTCTATGTTGCAGCTTGCATGGAAATGAGAAGAACTGTGTTTCTTTTTGGTGGTTGGTTATGGACTGCACCCCAATCCCTAATAGAGATGGCAGTGAGCCTTAACAACCTTTTGCTGGAGCTCCAATAATTTATAACTATCCTCTTATCGAGTCTAAGCAACTGAAAGCAAATCACCATAAACTAATCCTATCTCAGCTCATGAAAAAGACTAAATTAACAGACTGTAAACTCAAATTGCATGTCAAAGTAAACAAACTCAAAGTGCTGGAATGAAGTGCAAATAACATTACAACACCGAGGAGATCTATTGCTCTCAGGTTGGGCCCTAACCTGAGAGCTATAGCTCTCTTAGAAACTCAGAATGAGATCAAAATCTGCCTGCCTTTATTCATAAACGAAAGTCTGATGACATGCCAAAATTGGCTTACAAAAGGAACAAAAACCGAGCTGTAGCTCGTACTTCCAAATTACAAGAGTAATACCAAGGTTCAAAAAGCTTCTATCCAAGGCTACGGCCTCAGTATTTATGCCAAATGATCATCCAACAGGTGTCCTTGATTTTAGGAGCTCGGCTGTCCAACTGAAGTTTAAACTGCTGATCCTGTAGGACAGTCATAACTGCTGTTCCTGTAGAACAGTTATAACTGTTGTTCCTGTAGAACAGTTGGCTGCTTCTAAGCTCGGTGGGGAGATGGATTGGAGCTCGGAGCTATGGTGGGAATCACGAGGAAGGTCCCCAAGACTGTGGACATCCTCTCCTAAAAACCAGCAGTGCCACCTCATTGTCTCCTTGTCTCCTTTTCGTGATCTTTTCTCCCTTTTAATGCCAAAAACCTGAAAGCATCATGCATTAGTCACGTAGATAGAATGCCTACCCTTCTTCCTACAAACAACACGAATAAACCAAGAAATGAATGCATAAGCAATAAAAAATGAATGGTGTGAGCAGAGCAAGTAGGCCAAATGAGCCCAAATTGTACCAAAAATTGGGGCTCATCAGCAACCACAATAAGGGAAGCTGAGAGGAGATCGAGTAGAGACATCTACTCATGCAGAGACCTCTAGTAGGGGGAAACTTCCAGCCAGGTGGGCAAAGGGATCGCATGCAGCCATACCTCTAGGTAGGAGGTGGGGTGATGTGGATTGATCGTCCCAAGGAGGAGGGGCAGGATCCTTGAGGTACCCAACCTCTTGGATGAGACCTTGCTACGGGAGCCCCGATGTGCAGTAGCAGGAACTAACTGATTGGGTAGAGACAGATGCAGATGGAGCGGCAGAGAGAGCGATAATGCAGGGAATCCCAGGACAGCGCATAGCATGCAGGCTGCAGCAATGCGAGAGGCCCAAGTGTTTTGCACAGTGCTAGGTGGCACAGAGAAGTGTGCAATGGTGCGAGATGCATGGAGATGTTGCAGTAGCGCAGATGTCAGAGAGGGAGCACTTGTCAGCAGTAGGTAGAGCTTCAGCATCAGAGTATGTTCCTAGCCCAACAGAGTGGTCAGTTGGGAGTGTTTTTTGTTCCAAGTGTTGTTGGAGCAAAGTGGAGCGGGTAGATGTGTTGCATGCAAAACATTCCAGAGTTACAGGATCGGGTTTGAGAGGAAGCCTTTCTTGTTGAGAGGGAGTGTTGAAAAGTGTGCAACAAGAAATGCTTGTTGAGAATGCAACAAGATGATGGAGCTTAGTGGAAAGGATTCGCCTTCACTAAGTGGGCCCACAGGCAAATTATGGCGCAAAGTATATTTTTGGATCACAGCAGGAGTGATCACATCAGGAGTGATCAGAGTCTATTTTTAGACTGCTAGTCAAAAATAGAAAAGTCAAATATTATTGTCTTAGAATAATATTTAGACTATAAACTTTATCTTATCCTCTTGGAGCACTTCAGTTTGAGCTACAGATGTGGCACATGCAGTTGTTAGAAGGAAATACATTTTCTTATGAGTCAGTTGAGTTTTTGCATGCAGGACATCAGTTAGAACTCATGTGGTTGAGTTCTGTGGAGTTGGATGAGCAGTTAATGGAGTTGTGTTCAGTTTGACTTAGTTAAACTAGTTGTATTTAGTCTAACTGATCAGTAGACTAAGTGATAAGTTGTGTGAATTAGTTATTAATTAATTCACTAATTATTAACTCATAATGCAACTGAAGAATACATCAGTTAACTCAGTGCATGTACAGTTCAGTGGAGACAGGTGTTAGAGGTTGAGATTGCTATCAGTTGTGCATGAGATTGTGCACATGCATGGGATTGAGTTATGCCAATGATCTCTACGTAGTGTGGGCCAATACCAAGTGAAATATAGCTTGTGCTCACGTGATTTACAATGTGGGTGATTTTCACAAGGTAAATAGGAGTTTGGATCAGCCATTCTCATTCATTCTCTTGTAGGATTGTGCAGTGGAGGCAGGCAAAGCAACGGAGGAGATTTGGAGATCAGATCTGAGCTGTATTGTGTGTAACAGGTGGAGATAGTGTTGGATACTTGTGAGGAGTATTGTACTATGTATTGTTACATGTTCTCAATCATTAATATACAGATAGTGTGGGGTTTTCAGCTGTAAGCTTTCCCCGGGATACATATTGTGTTAATGTGTGCATGCAATTGATGTTTCATTATTTTTGATGCTGCTAAATTGTTGATCAACATAGAGGAGCTTATGTATTGTGCATGTATTCCGCAATAGTGCATGATCAGGATAATCTCTATTGAATATGTGTTTATTATTCAAAATTTCTTGATCGCTTCTTCTATGGCCCATGTTTTTATTTTTTCTCTCACATTTTTGAGCTTGGTTTCCAATACATACTGTGGGGATCCCAACACCTCTGCATCCCAGCTTTCTTTTATTATATTCCTAAAGCTTTCTTTGCTGTCCCATATTTTGCTGTATTTGAATGGGATCGAGCCTTGATTTTCCCACTGGTCGAGGATGAGCACAACCAGCTTGTGGTTGGAAGCCGAGGCATGCACGATTTTGCTCTTAATGGACAAAAAACTTGCTGCTATGTCCTCCTGAATCAAGATTCTGTCAAGCCTTTCCTTTATGTTATGAACACCCATTCTTTTGTTGCTCCATGTGAATTTTTCGTTGCTAGGATGGATATCTAGCAGCTTATGCTCAGCAATGATATCCTCCAAGGCTGCTCTTGACAGATCTCCAAGGTATCTACCTCCCAACTTTTCCTCTATATTCCGTATAAGATTTAGATCCCCTCCCATGGCTAGATTATCTATCTGATCATCTTGTACCTCTTCTTTTAATGACTCCCAGCATAGAGCTTTATCTCTGTAATGATTTAGTGAGTAGATGTTTATGACCGTATAATTGACATTTGTGTCCTTCTTTGTTAAATTTGTCCTGACCCAACTGTTGTTGAGTTTTTGACTAATCATTTTCCAGTTCCATTTATTCCACAACGTACTAATGCCTCCTGAGGCCCCGTTGGAGTCCATGGCTATTCCTTCATAATTTTTTTGTGTTGTTATCAAGCTTTGAAACTCTTGGTTACTGATTTTGGTCTTTTGGATCATTATATATCTGGCTGTTCTTGCTTTATTAGGTCTCTTGTTGCGTTGAGTTTTAAAGCATAAGCCAACCCCCTGCTGTTCCAAGAGACCAAGATCATTATTTACATGGTTTGTGGTGGTTCCCAACCTTGTCCTTCTGCTGTGTTTTCTCCCCACTTCCTTTCTGTTTGCCGAGGAAGGTGTCCATTGGCTGCTGGGTGCCAATAGCCATATCCTTTGCTGCGACCTCATCTCTAAGTTCCTTGTTGGATTTCCTCCCTACTTTTTTTGGTTGTTCCAGTGCATTGTTTGTTTCTTTGACTTTATTTCTAGTGAGGATTCTATCAATGGAAGGGGGAGGAGGCGAGAAACTGAGGGGTGGGGATGAGCTGCTGACAATAGTATTGGGCTAGGGAGGAGAACGAGGGGATGGGGGATCTTCATCCATGAGCTTGAAGGGATTAGATGACGGTTCTACTGGAGGAGCAGGATTTATGGGGGGGTTAGAGGAAGTAGCAGCATTTCCTTGAGCTTGAGTGAGGTTCTGGGTAGCTTGTTTATTACTTGTTTTCTTCCTTTTCACTTGTTCCCAATTGTTTTCTTGGACTTCTGCATTCTCTACCGTCTCCACTTCCTTTAGTTTGCTACACCTATTTGCAAAATGACCATACTCATGACATACCTTGCATTTTAAGGGAATTTGCTCGTAGTCCAGCTATTGGATGTGCATCCATTGGTCCACCTTGAGTTTGATTGCCTCCGGAAGCCCTTTTCCCAGATCTACTTCCATGCAGATCCTGGCACAAGCATGCATATTGTCTTTTGGTTTGCATCTATCAATATACTTGCCAACCACGTTCCCTATTGCTTTGACTGACTCATCACCCCAGCAGTGAAGAGGGAGATGCAATAGCCTGACCCAGACCGGCACTGCGTTTGGGATGTCCATCTCAGGGTCAAAGTCCGGAGACCATCTATTCAGATATAGGCCTCTCGAGTCCATGAAGTATGGTCCATTCCTGAAAATAAGGTTCCTATCTTCTTTGGATTCAAATAAAAATGTATAGTATCCCCTTCCACAGAACCTAATGGCGATTTTCCCTTGTATGTTGGCACTCCAGTTTCTCTCCACCCATTTTTGGACTGCTCTGGGGGAGGGCCACAGACCTATAAATTGCCTAACCAGTCCCCGTTCAGTCAAAGAGATAACTTCTTTTCGAGGGAGAGTTGGGGGTAAGGATATCTCAGGAATGTCATCTAGCTTTTTAACGAATTTTCTTGCGGTTGGCTTGGCTTTTGGAGCTCCATGATCTGCTATTAGGGAGGCAAAAGCTGCTTCATGATTCGTTTCTTCATTCGTAGAAGGCGAGCCTTCCCCAAACAGGAGAGGCATTGGACAGTGGGAAGCTCAGCAGCAGGAGGCTGCCAAGCCTATAGGTGGAGAAGACCAGCTCGATAAGGTGAGCCAAAGGGGAGGCCAAAAGGAAAGGGGGCGGGGGGGAGCCCAGCAGCAACAGGCTACTAAGCAGGGCAGCTGTAGGAGGCAGTGCAAGTGGCAAAGGCTAGGTCACGAGCGCGCGCAGCCATCAAGTTTACAATGGAGTTCCATTGTTTTGAAGAAGATATTGCAACAACAAGGTGAGGGTGATAAGGATGAGGAGTATCACCTCACAACATATGGCTTGGTTAGATTCAGGAGCAAGATCTATGTTCTCTATAATAGTGAATTGAAGAAGCTTATTTTGAGAGAGTTTCATGTCAAGACATATTCAGGCCACCCAAGATACTAGAAGACTTTGACAGCTATCAAGAAGTTCTACTATTGGCCTAATTTGAAGAAAGAGGTGGTTGAGTTTATTGTTAAGTGCTTGGATTGTCAACAAGTGAAAGTTGAATGCAAGCATCCAGTTGGTTTGTTGCAGCCTATTCCAATTCCAAAATGGAAATGGGAGGTCATTTCCATGGATTTCATTACAGGATTTCCAAGGACATCAAGGCAGCATGACTCCATCATGGTTGTGGTTGACAAGTTGAGCAAGGTAGCTCACTTCATTGCAGTAAAGTCTACTAATTCAGCTAGTGAAGTGGCTCAAATCTTCATTAAGGAGATAGTGAGGTTGCATGGAGTTCCCAGGAAGATTATATCATATAGATATGCCAATTTCAATGCCAAGTTTTGGAATGAATTGTTTGTAGGCTTGGGGACAAAATTAGCCTTCAATACAACTTATCATCCATAGACAAATGGGAAGACAGAGAGGATTAACAGGATCCTTGAGGATATGTTGAGTATGTATTTCATGCATCAGTAAAGGAAGTGGGAGGATTATCTTCCACCGGTGGAATTTGCTTATAATAATGGGTATCAGGGATTCCTTGAATATGAGTGCATTTGAGGCTCTCTATGGGAGGAGTTGTAATACTCCTATCAACTAGAGTGATCGAATGAACATGGTGTTGATTGGACCTGATATGTTGAAAGAGATGAAGCAAGAGGTGTAGGTTATTAAAAATGATTTGAAGGTAGCTCAGGATAAGCGAAAAAACTATGATGATCGACATAGAGTACTCAAGGAGTTTCAGGTTGGAGAGCATGTCTACTTGTGTCTCAAACCCAATAAGAGCTCTTTGAAGATTGGGTCATGTGCCAAGTTGGAACCTCACTATTATGGATACTTTGAAATCCTTGAAAGGATTGTACTAGTAGCATATAGGCTTGATTTTCCTTCATCAATGAAAATCCATAATGTTTTTCATGTTTCTCTACTTAAAATATATGTACGGGATGTTGATGATGCGATTGATTGGTCTATATTGTAGGTGGAACTAGGGGGAGAGTTCCAGTCAAAGTCTTAATGCATATTGTAGCGAAAAAAACTCATGCTTTGAAACTGAGCAATAGAGCAAGTTAAAGTGCAACGAAAGAACTTTGGCCCAGTAGAAGCTACATGGGAGACGGTTGATCAAATGCGAGCATGATATCCTTATTTATTTGTTGGTTGAAGCAAATGTGCTTAGATGTGTGTGTGTGTGATTGTAAATATTGTATCGATTTGTATTTATAAAGCTCCAATAAGCGGTATGTTGTCATTTTTTCCACATTTTTGTCTTGTCATAAGAGTCATAGAATACCGAGGACAGTGTTCCCCCAAGAGGGAGGGGTTTGTAATAACCCCAAGTTAAATTTCCATGTAAATAAATAATTTATGGACATTATAAAAGGAAAAATCAAACCAAGGTCATGGGACACATATTCCAAGCTAAATGAGGGGAAACACATTACCTTAGGATCCACTTGTGGTTAATTATTTATTGGCTGTGGAAATTGGCATTAGCAAAATGAAAAAGGCAATAAATAGAAAATTAATTATTACAGGCTAGCAAGGACATGTGGCAAGGTGCAAAATAAATAAAGGAAAATGAAAGATAATTTCACTTTAGCGAGTGGGGAAGAGGAAGGACGAGAAAGGGATAAAATAGTAAAATAATATGCATGCAAGGAAAATGAAGAAATCAAAATTGGAGAGAGAACATTTTAGCATTCTCTCTTTGGTGAAAAGAGAGGAAAAATGGGAGAGAGAACACTACAACAAAAGAGAAAATTGCAGCAAGAGAGAGCACAATAACACTTGAACACAAGCAAGGAACAAAAAAAGAAAGAAAGCAGTCAAAGAGGAGATCAAGTGGCAGCCAAGAAGAAGACTTGAACAACAGTAAGCAAGGGTAGAAAAGGGGCGGCTAGCAAGAGGATTTTGCAGGTAACAGTGTGCATGTTTCATTTTCATTTTGGGTTTTTGATGTATGGTTCATGCATTGTCATTTTGTTGTCATTGGCATGGAGATTTACCCGGATTGACAATCATGTACAACCTTGCCTTATGCCATTTCCTGGATAGCCATGATGTAATGGGTTCCCTATTTGGTCAAGCTTTGGATTACCGATAGATTTTGGATCCTGGTTGAGGTGGTTTCAGGAAAATCCCAACGGTTGAGGGTGGAGATGGTTTTCACTGGGTGAGCCCTTGATAGGTGGGTATAGACAAGAAAATTCCTTTGGGTATGGTGAAGAAATTCTGAGGCCTCCTAGCTTGTATTGGTTTTGGTGATTTTTGGATCGGTTTATGTGAAATCATCGTGGCTTGAGGATGGAGGTGATTTTCCTCTAAACTCCCCATTTGGTTATGTTTTGGTTTATCTAGTGTAATACCACATTAAGGCTTGGAATATGGCACATGGGTGAACGGTTGAAAAATAAAAATAAAAAACAAGACACACACACACACACACATATATTGTTTCAACCCAATCTATGGTTGGATGGTACGTGGAAGTCCCTGACTTGATTGATATTATGCATATGCTATTATGTGTCATTCTTTAATGAAGATCAATAAGCACAAGTTTTGGTTCAATGTGTTGATTATGTGACTGGTTTGTCATGGCTTCATTTTGGTTAAGTGGATGATACATACATGGTATATTTCTTGTTATATGAAGGGATTTCATTATTGATCTTGCTTATGGATATTTTATATGGATGCATGTCCTAACCTGTGAGTTATTGTAGCTAGTATGAGAAGGAAACAAACCTTCTTGATGATCATCTTGTGAAACTAATGAAATAGTGAAAAAACTATGAATCCAAACCTACAGGCATCTTGATGAAAATATGTTTGTAAAAATTAATAACTTGTAGCGGGCAAGCGTCAACAATATCAGAGCTTGGAAACAGAGCATGAAGACTCAAGAGTCTTGTTGACAAAGTTTTGGAGAATTCTAGTGAGTTGGCTTGAAGGTTGGCCATAAATCTTCAGGACAAAGTCCTTGGCCACACTGTTTGAACTGGGAAATTTCAGCCATAGTCTCACTGAGGATGGGTTGTACGTGAGGCTGGAAGCCTCTGGCACACTCATAGGTATGCATGCATGTGGTTGAGATTTAAATTTGGGTCAAGAAGTGGTCTAGACTTAGGGAAACTGATTACCAAGGAAAGATACTCTGATGGTTGTGTGATCATGTTTCTCTGAGTGTTTGCAGTAAGTTTTGGACAAGTGGACACCATAATTTCATCTTGGAAGTCAAGTCATGCATATCAACTCTCAACTCATATTTACCCTGGAAAGTAGGTGAAAGTGGGTAAATGTGGAGTGGGGTGTTACATATATCAACATTTATTTCAATAGAGAAAGTCCACTCAGTCAACATATAAGTTGGACCACTTAAGAGACAACACACAAGCATGGTTATAACAGGTAGTTTCCCAATCTCATAAAAACAAGAGATGACTAAGAGTGCATAAAATAATGAGAGTTTCTAGTTGCTTTAAGGCCACTAGGCATAAACACAACATACCTCCTAATGAATTAATAAGGCTACAACGACATAGCTCAGGCAACTTATATTCACCATAAATACGCTAGATAGTTGGTCAACCATGGATATATGATAAATCAAACATTATTAATTAGATATTATAGGAATACTCATTATTCATCCATGCCATAAATATATACAATATTAAACACTTATTTGATCAGTTTTCAAATGGATAGCAACTAGAGGGGGGCACCCAACTGTAGGCCAGTTGTTTAAATAATATTTCTTGTAGCTAATGTTGAATTTTCTAAGTCTATCTGTTAGAAAATTAATCTGTATTCTATTGGTTTATTTCTTCTACTTGTAAATTCTGAACAAGTTATTTAAAACATTTAAATACCGAAATAAACACAATACAGTCACAACATCTACAGATCATCAACCGAAAGAAAACAAGCACACAAGTGACGTCGTTATTTTTGGACAAATGTACCCGAAAAAACCCAATGCGGGAAAACCGATGTAGCTATTCTGAGGGTCTCTTATTATGCAGTATTTCCTTGAGTACAACTGGGTGCCTAACTAGCTCACCCGATAGAGAAAAAATACACTGCAACAATACCTCTCTATTTGGAAACAGGTATTCAGAAAACCTGTCCACGAAACCCTCTTCGTGACTTTGAAGATCAGTGCTGGCCCTTCTGGCCTTCGCATCAGCCTCCTGCTGCACTGTGTCAACCCCAGGACCCTCTGCATCAGTCTTCTGAGGCACTGCGCAGCCTTTGGGACCCTTTGCGTCACTCCCTCTGACTTATGTATGGATGACACAGTCCCTGTGGGCCCTATGTTGTCTTTGTTGGGCTCTGTGTGGCCTTCTCTGGCTGTTGCTCTCACTCTCTACTTTTGCGCTGGTCTCTTGGCACTGCCTTTACCTCTCTGCCTAGTACTCACTGCCCCTCACCGCCGATCACTGATTCACTTTTGCTTAGAAACCCCACCCTAGCAAAATGAATGACTGATCACTCTGGTGTGTACTGAGCCTCAAGCCTCCTCTTATAGTTTTCCTATTGGTCCTTAAACAACTGAGATTAAATCTCTAATCAGCGGCTAAAATTAGATTTGGCTTGATCCATGACTTTTGGAACCTTCTAACCCAGTTTTATATTAATACACATTAATATTTTATTTTTCATAAGTTTAGACTTAGGAACCCCATTAAAAATATTAATTATTTTAATATCTTCCAAATTGGGTACAATCTGTCCAAACCTTTTATGGGCCTTGGAGGTCTCATGTGCTTTAGCCTCTCCACCAATTTTCATGGCTAGAGCACATCCGATGCTACCCCAAATCAACACTCCCTCTTAGCGAGGATTATGCTCTAGTAATACTCATCAATGAGCATTACTTTGATTATCCGACATCGGTACTTGTGCTGATGCTCGGCCTCCCCACCCAACATCCTCTGCACTACTGCATCTTGTACTGCTACCCATGGCTCTGCCACTGCCACTGCTGCATCTTGTACTATTGCCCATGGCTCTGCCACTACCACTGCTGCATCTATGTTGTTCTTGGTCCATCCTCCCAACACTACATCTGCACTGCATCCCCCTCTCATCATGCTGCATCATGCTACTGCACACTACTACTGCATTGTAACTCTATTACTAAGAAGTAACTGATCCACCCATCTTCTGGCATCCCTGTCAGGCTAGAAACACTCCTGACGCTGAAGCTCCCTTTGTCGTTAACAAGTGCTCCCTCTACTAACCTTTGTGTTGTTGCAACAACTCCCTGCATCTCGCACCATTGCACACCTCTTTGTGCCATCCTACACTGTTGCAACACTCCCGTGCCTCTCTCAGTGTTGCAGCCTGCTAGCCTCGTGCTGCTCGGGGACTCATGCATTGTAGCACTCTCTACTACTTCATCTGCATCCGTCTCTACCCACGCCCACTAGTCTTGCTACTCTCTCTTCAAGGCTCCCATAGCAAGGTATAATCCAAGAGGTTGGGTACCTCAAGGATCCTACCCCTCATCGCCTGTAGTCCTCCTGACTACAACTCGATGTCTCCCCAACTCTTCTCTAGAGGTACATGAGCACTCATGGCACAATCATCATCCTCCTCGACTTCCTTCTCCACCTTTGTTGGCACTACCTTAGAGACAGACGCCTCTCCCTTACTCTTCTTCTTCTGACATTGGTTCGCATAGTGACCCAATTCCCCACAATGGAAGCACTTGACCTTGGAGATGTCCTTCTTCTTCCTATTCTCCTGCTTTCCTGCAGGTGCTAGAGCCGCATCCTCTTCCTCTTCCTTCTTGATCCTAACCCCTTTGCTACTACTTCCTATCTTGGTCAGCCGTCTGATCTCTTCTTGATGAAGAGTCTCCCATAGTTCTTCCCAATCTAGAAGACTCGCCCTACCTAGTATGCTCTGGACATATGTCTCCCACTCCTTGGAGACTGCGTTAAGCGCGGTCCTCACCATCAACTCCTGATCTAGAATGGCCCCTATGGAAGTCAGTTAGTCACGGTTCTCCTTCAATTGATCGAGGAAGAGATCTATCTGCTCTCCCTTCTGCATCTAGTATGACCTTAGCTGATTCTCTAGTGACATCTTCCTCTACACGGAAATATGTTGGTACAGTGTCTTCAAGGTGTCCCACATCTCCTTTGTCGTTACCTTCTTGACAATATGTTGGACCACATGATCCTTGACCCCATCAAGGATGATGCACTTTGCCTTGGCCATTACCTCCTTGTACCTTTCATTAGCTACCGGGTCAACTGGGATAACCATTACTCTCAAGGCAAAGCCCTTCACGCAATGTCTGTCTAGAATGGACAGGATCCTGGCCTTTCAGAACACAAAGTTGGACGCTTCGTCCAGCCTATCATGATCCCTCAACCCATTCACGACCATCTCCCTTCTCTTCTTTTTAGGCTCCTCTGAGTCTCTCTACTTCCCGCCTAGAAGTTCTCGGTTCGACTCCTGTTGAGTCTCTCTACCTCCCATCTAGAAGTTCTATGTTCGACTCCTCTGAGTCTCTCTACTTCCCGTCTGGAAGTTCTCTTCTAGACTCCCTCTGAGTCCCGATTTCCCTCCTGGAAATCCTTCTACCAACCGTCAAGTTGCCCCTCTCCGATGGTCTATGCAACTGCAACATTGGTCTGGATTCCTTGGCTAGAAATCCACCTCGACAACAACTCCCTTTACCTTGGTCTTGCCCCTTTAGGTATTGTTCTGACCACAATACCCCACCAGCGTCGCTCCCACAAACTGCCCACAACTTCCTTTGCCCCAGAAACTGAAGGATTGAGCCTCTGAGCTCTGTGCAATCCCGGTTACAGCAAAAATAGCTCCCTCAGCCATAGCGTCAACCCTCCTGGTCTCTGTGTGGCTCTGCGTGAGCCTCTCTTTGCCCTCAACCTGTGCACTGGCCTCTCCCTTGACCAGATTGATGATGTAGTCCCTCTGCATCAACCCTTCCTCTGTTGCTTCTGCAAGGATCAACAACTACTCGGGACAACTGATTCTGCTACAAATGTTATGCTTAGCTGATGTCTTCAGTTCTCTTGTGATCTGCAACCACCCTCTGATACCAAGTTGAATTTTCTAAGTCTATCCGTTAGAAAATTAATATGTATTATGTTGGTTTATTTCTTCTACTTGTAAATTCTGAACAAGTTATTTAAAACATTTAAATACCAAAATAAACACAATACAGTCACAACATCTATAGATCATCAACTGAAAGAAAACAAGCACATAAGTGACACCATTATTTTTGGACAAATGTCCCCGTAAAAACCCAATGCGGGAAAACTGATGCAGCTATTCTGAGGGTCTATTATTATGCATTATTTCCTTGAGTACAACTAGGTGCCTAACTAGCTCACCCGATAGAGAAAAAATACATGGCAACAATACCTCTCTATTCGAAAATAGAAAATCTATCCCACGATACCCTCTCTAACGACTTTGAAGCTCGACGTTGCCTCTTCTGGCCTCTGCGTCAACCTCCTGCTGCACTTTGTTAGCCCCAAGACCTTATGCATAAGCCCTCTAAGGCACTTCGCAGCCTCTGGGTCACTCCCTCTGCCTTCTGCGTGGATGACACGGTCCCTCTAGGCTCTGTGTTGTCTTTGTTGGGATTTGCGTGGCCTGCTTTGGCTGTTGCTCTCGCTCTCTGCTTTTGCGCTGGTCTCTTGGCACTGTCTCTGCCTCTCTAACCAGTACTCACTGCCCTTCGTTGCTGATCACTGATTCACTTTTTCTTAGCAACCCCGCTCTAGCAAAATGAATGACTCATCACTCTGTTGTGTTCTCCAACTGAGCCTCAAGCCTCCTCTTATACTTTTCCTATTGGTCCTTCAACGTCCGAGATTAAATCTCTAATCAACGGCTAAAATTAGATTTGGCTTGATCCATGACTTTTGGAACCTTCTAGCCTAGTTTTATATTAATACCCATTAATATTTTATTTTTCCCAAGTTTATACTTAGGAACTCTGTTAAAAATATTAATTATTTTAATATCTTATAAACTGTGTACAATCTGTCCAAACCTTTTCTAGGTCTGGGAGGTCTCATGTGCTTTAATCTCTCCACCAATTTTCATGGCTAGAGCACATCTGATGCTACCCCAAATCAACAGCTAACCACCTCCAAGCCAAATTCAAAGTTCAAGGAGGTAAGTGCTCAGGGGTATTCACACCATTAATTAGTCAAACAAGTAACCAATAGGAGGAGTCCACTTCTCAGGTGGTTTATTCACTACTCCAAAGCAATAAATACCATAGTGGAGTATCCCTAAGGAAAATAATCACAAAACCCAACCAAGATTCAGGGATGGTTCTCTCATTCCAAGAACTTGATCTCACTCTAGAGGGTGTTTTCTCATCCCCAAGGAAAGAACCCAAGTGAATTAATATTTCCATGAGATCCCTTGGTCATATTAACACTAGTAGGAAGATAGGGTATCACCAGAATAACTAGTAGCAATGTCCCATTCTCTAAGCAAAGGTTTTCTGTAATGTGCTTCTTCTGAAACCTCCTACTTCTTTGCGTAAGCTTCACTTTTCTCCACTAGGATTCCTCAAGCAATGGCCCAACTTCCCCTCATGTTGTGAGGAAAACTAAAAAATCATTGGTTCTCCTTCTACCCAATCGGTCCCCTCCCATACTAGCATGTTTCCTTTTTTTGCTAATAACTGCCATCCACCCCTTCCCTGCTCCCCCTTCTTCATGTCGCTCTCTTGTGTATTGACTTCCTCGACACGTCCCATAAGATTAAGGATAGTATGGCATGCCCTTTGTTGTAGGATGCCCACACTCAACTTCGATGTCTACGCCAACAAATCATTTAATATTCTAGGGAGGTGGGTAGGTAAATAAATCAAGTAGGTTGTGTTTGGGTTTAAAGCACCGGATAAGAAAATCCCCCTCTTCAATCTCTGAATCCATGTCCATTAATCCATCTCATCCATATCTTACATTTTATGTATTATTACATGAATTAGAATTCATAAGGTAATTTACGAGACCATTAGAAAAAGGGTTGCTACATTATTTCTATGATAATGGATTGTAAGTAATTTGTGACTACTTCATGATGTCATTACCATTCTCTAGTTTTTTATTGTTGGATTTTTTGATGTTGAGGATTTTGTTGCTTAATTTGTGGTTGATCAAAGAATTATGGAATAAATTTGTATTCCTCACACCTTCTTTTAACCATTAAATGGAGACTTATGTTTCCATAATATTGCTTCTAATAGTGATTGAATGAAATATTATTGTTGACTTATATCATCTGAGCAACATTAAAATATTATGGATTGTTGTATTTCAGTCATTTCCACTTTCAATTTAATTTTTTCCTTGAAAATATTACCAAAATCTGAAATGTTCCATTCTTTTAGGCACTGCTTCAGGAGCTTGAGTGTTTGTTGGAAACAAAACATGAGCATGCCCTGAATCCCAACAAATTCCTCCCACCACTTTCAACATTTGTAAGGAACTTTGGATTGCTTAACCAGAGTCCTTCAAAATGGAAAGGCCTATTTTTGTGGCTATCGATCCAATCCAAAGTGAGGATGATAAGCCAGTGATATAAGCCATGGTAAGGGAGAATGGATCCTTCAAGCGAGATTCCAGAAAAAACAATGCTTTCATAATTAGAAAATTATCAAGTCGTGAAGAAACTTGTGAAGGTCCCCCTCGTTAGTTGTTCAAAGTGAAGAGACCATAGCGGGTGTCAAGGTCAATGATATTGGAAGCATTGATAGAATTAGCAAGCAATGAGCTTTCTTCCTCAAGTCTTCTAATGATACCTTTCTTTTCATGGAGATTTTTTATAAAGTTGAAGTCTCCTCCTAAAATCTAGAAGCTTGCCCCAATAAGATTGGAGGCTTTGTGGAGGTTCTAGATGAAGAGCTTCTTGTCGATAAGGATGTTGGGCCCATATACATTTGAGATGAAACCTATTTCCGTTGAACCTATCGGTTGAAAAATAACTATTAGAAATTTTGGAAAAGAGAAATAGTCTCGTAGAGAGATTGATGAGTGATTCCATATGATAGCTAGTCCTTTGGATGCTTCATGAGCATCTTGAGCTATGTGGTCATTGTTTTCCAAATCGATTTAAATATATTTTTAGAGATTCTAAGGAACATGCTGTTTCCTATAATATTAATATGTCTAGATTTTCCTATAGCAACTTATTTTTAAGGAGGCTTTTCTTTGATTTTCCATCGAGACACAATGCGTTCCATGATATGACTGTCATGGTGAGCATTGAGAAGAGGGGTGAAGATTACATTCATGGGCAAGACCCTTCGTGTATTTACCAAATAATCTCCCATATCTTCTAATAATTAACTATTGTTTTCCCTGCCTCTCTTTTTTGGCTCCTTTGGACGACTTAGTTTGTCTTTGTGAACCTTTCTTTTTATTCCATAAGAAGAAAGAACAAAAGATTTGGAGGGGATGTTACTTGCGTGCTCAACATAGTGTGAGGTTAGGTATTGGTGCTTGAGATAAGCTTGAGTAATAATTTGGACTTGCTCCTTTGGAATAGTCATTTGATTTTTTTTTCTTCTATTCTTCTACTAGGGTTTGAAGATTAATGTTGTGTAACTCCACGTCCCTTGGGTCTTCTCGATTTGAGGGCTCTAGTTCATCGTGAATATTCTTCCATTTCTACATCTTCTTGTGTGGATTTACTGGGTGGATCTTGTTTTGCATGTTCCAGTGACAAATGATCTTTTTTATTCTTGTTTATTTTTAGTCTTATATGTTGAGTATAGGTATGCCTCTCACGATGATAATATGTATTGTAAAACATGATGATCTCAACCAATCTATTCTTGATCTAGATTTGTCATAAGGTAAAGCACTTTAGTCCTTAGCCACTACCTTTAACTTTGTACTTTAGGGGGAATTTGTTACTGTCCATTTTGTCGCATCCAATCAAATGACCTAAAAACTAGATCAATCAACATCCTTGACACTTTGCCATCATCCCTTTGCAAAGCCTTGAACATTATCTCTCCAAAAATTCAGAGTTTCTAGGTCAATCAACTAAAAAATTATGTTTTTGGCCCCATCACACCCCATACTTTAGTCCATTTGCAATGGTTACAAGTTTCATAATTTTGCACCTACATTGACTAGTGCAGGTTGCTCTACTCTATAGGTGCGATGATTCTAGAACTGCGGGAAAAAATAAAAAAAAATAAAAAAATAAATCAATAAATAAATAAAATAAATTTAAAATTTTGAATCTTCTCCTTCCATAAGCTTCTAAGGTGATTTTAACTATTTACCTTGTATAGATATCTCAAATTCCTATCCTATAGGTCTTATCTCTTATCCCTAGAGCTTATCCTCCTCCATATGTGGATCCAAGTCCTAGATTGGTAAATCCTAAACTACCACTTTTACCCTATAAATCTACCTACTCCCATAGAGTATGGGTTGGCATTTGGAGATTACTATTTCCCTCATATTGCTACTTTGAGCTTAAGGTTTCATTCACTAATGCATTAGGGTTGAGGTTGAAGGTTTTCTTTGTGGCAACGAAGGACAAGACAATTGGGGAGATATATACACGGTCAAGCATCTATAAATGGTTGTAACTCTCTCTTTTATTTATTAATACAAAAAGTAATATTTTTTCCTATACTTGTGTCTAATTCAATGCATATGTATTTCAATTCCTATTTGACCTATTGATTAGAGTGATTAGTTTATACTATGTGGATATTGCAGTTCTCTTGCTTGTTTATTCATTGTGCATGTTCCATTTATAGCAATTGGAGCTAAAGTTGGAGCTTACAAGCAAGAAGAAGAGAAGGGCTTACTACAGATTCCAGGTAGGTTTTTTCTTCCATAAGCGAATTTCTCTAAGTAAATCATATATATTTTTTCCCCTGTTGTTTCTATATCAGACCACTAGATCTAGGGAGTTACCTTTTGTCCGCAGAAGATAATTTTTCACATAACAACAACTATCCCCTACCATCACCTTTATTCTGCTTCTCTCTAGGTTGAGGTCCATGTCCCTTCTCTACTGCATTAAACTTGTTATAAGGAACAACATTTTCCTTCTCACCTGCATCTTGAGGTCTTTCTCACTTAGGTGGCGACTTATCTAAAGCTTTGTCACTCCCTTTCCAAACCTAATTAGACTCAGTCTTGCACTTCGATTGACCATAACAGTGCTTCAATTTTCCAATAACTTCCTCTAACGACCAAGGCTCATCATACTCAATCCAATCCTTGAATGCTAATAACATTCCACTGATAAATCTATGAGATTTTTTCTTCTCATCCTTAAGATAAGGTGCATACCTCAACAACTGTAAGAACTTAGTCATGTACTCCTCATCTGTCATAGATCCCATCTTCAACTCATATAACTCCTTGGAATTATTGTCATAGTTCCTCTCTAACAAATACTTCTTTCCAAAGAGCCTTTTGAATTCATGCTAACTCAACCCCTCTGTCCTGATGTCTTTAACATGTTCAAATCTTGCCACCAGATGTCAGTTTTCCCTTTGAGACTGAAAATAACTATCTTGGCCTTCATGTTCTTTGTATAGTCATGAAACTCAAAGAACTTATTCATTCCAAGAAATCGTGCCTCTGCATCCTTTGGTTTCTTCAACTCTCCATCAAATGTAGGTGGCTCGGCTTTCTTTAACTCATCCAACAAGTATCCCCTCTCACTCCTCCTATAAGGATGATAGTGATGATGACCATGATACCTGCCTGAACCAGAACTGGAATAGAACGTGTAGCCACTACCTCTCATGTCACATGTATCCAAGAACCTATCATCTTTGACTGTGTCATCCTTGTCAAACTTGTTCCCACCATGAGACTTGCTACCATATCCCCCATTAGTACTTTCCTCTTGCTCATAACTGATCCGTGGTTGTCCTTGTCTCTGCAAGTCTAACAAAATTTGAAGGATCACTGCATTAGCCTCTGCTTGTTTTTCCTGTGCCCCGAAAAGTCTTTCATGTGACTAAATGATCCTATCATTATCTGCCTTGCAACTTCTATTTTTTTCCTTTAAAATTATCACGGTATCTGCTATGTTAAGAGAGTACTCATCTCTTGGCTGCTCATTTGATCTATAAGGAGAATCTAGTGAACTGTAATCCACCATTATCCTAGTCATATCGAATCTTCTATCTCCTGCAAACATACCATCTTAGAAAACCAAATATAAACATAATCAACATACCTAAGTGAAGTTCAAGGGGGCCCATCTCATATGCAAAATCAGTCCAGATTAGCACAATACATATATACACATAGTCATATCAACATGTTGACATCATGCATGAGAACACTATCTGCATACAATGACCTCATGCATGATAACTAAAACCATGACATGCATCTAGCCTATACAGTCCAAGTATCTGAACCATACTCTGGTACCACTGAGTGGTATTAGATATTACCTAAACAGAGTGGAACCTGGCTCTGATACCACCTTGTAACCCACTCCTCCCACTTTTACCCACATTTAACTGGCCTGCTAGGGTAAAAATGAACTTAGGGCTACTATGATATGACTTGACCTCCTAATTCCAGTGAAGGAAGTGGATTTGACAAACTGAAACTTTACTAACCTTAATCAGAAGCTACATAACCCCTAGGAGCTGAACCACCACTCTAGGTGCCCAAACCCTGAGCTAAACTGCTTTTTAAGTGACCTAGGTCCACAACTACGTGCACATACCCGCAAAGGTGTTGTTATGACCATACAACCGCATGCATAAGCTTGCAAAGGTGTGACTATGGCCCAAAAATACCAAGTATGAGCATGTGATCTCAGAATTAGTGCCACCTTTTTAGGTCTAGTATCCATACCACTACCCAGAACTTAATGAGACTTTCCAGAGCGATAAATAATATCAAGACAAAGCCATTCATAAAAAACTTGATCAAGGACTTGACTTAACCAGGCCTAACCATGACACTCATTTTGTCAAACACATGGTAAACATGTAATCTACAGGTCATGAATGCATATCTAAACATAGGAGTCTGAAACTTATCTGTGAATCACCAAGAAATTATAATGCATTCATTGACCATCAAATACTTATCAATTCATGAAAAAGCATAACTAGATCACATAACATATCCATGCTTATAAATAACATATAACCATAATATTAACCATGACATAACAACCATCAAATCACCACAATAACAAGTACAAGTGCTCATAGATTACCATAGGAAAAGTAGATCTTATTAACATATGAAAAAACCAATCAAGTCAAGGACTTCCACGAACTATCTGACCATAGATTGGGCTAAACCAAGTTTTTATTTCAGCTAATCACCCCCATTCCATATTCCAAGCATGAATGTGGGATCACAAGACATAAAAAACTAGGGCTTTTTGAAGATTTAAAACCACCTCCACCCTCGTGCTTTATTGCAATCCTGCCAAAACTGGTCAAGGGATCACTAGGCCCCAAACAAGCACATAAACAACCAAAGCTTCCCGAAGATTAAACCACCTCCACTATAGCAACCCTAGTAAAAAATCCATGTAATAAAGTTAATAATGGAAAAATAATAACACTCGTCATGGGACACATATTCCAAGTTGAATGTTAAGCAAAACATCCCAGTGTGGGTGTTCATTTGGTTTATAATGGCTATGGAAATTGGAAACAGATTTGGAAAGGCAAAGTGACATTATTGGCATTTTATTTATGAAAATAATGGAAATTAGGAGAAAAGGGAGGTGAAAAGTCACAGGTTGCATTGAGGAGGAAAATGAAGGAAAATCGAAGAAAATAGAGGATTCATTAATTAAAAGGCTTATGAGAATCAAATTTTATTTTATTTATTTATTTTTTTATTATTATTATTTTTATTTTTTTAAGCTTGGAGCTCTTTATTCTTGATGCAGCAGAAACAATGGTTTTAAATAAAACCCAATTGGATCTTTAAACCCACAATCACCCCTCCTCACTATTGGGACCAAATCTCTTTAAAACAATGCTTTCCCCTTTCTCAGGATCGAAACAACCCTTCAAATATTAAATCGGCGCTTTAATCCCTTTTGGGACCAAACCTTTGCAAAAAGGCTTAAAGAACACTTTTCTGCCTTTATAAGCCCATATCTGAATTAACACCGTAGATCCAGATCTGACTAATCCAACGGTTCAGATCGAATCGTTGTATCGGCGGTCGGTAGGCACAAGGTTTCCGCTATCGGCACTCTCCCTTTGTCCGATGCGATATCGCTATCTCTATCGGCAGTTTACAAAGGCCACTTTAATATCTATCACCTTCGCTCTGAAATGTCGATGCGATATGTCAGCGATCGCATATTGCCAAGGTTCGGGGGTAGGACTCGCCACTTGCTGAATGGTTTGAGCGATACGATGAATATAGGAATTACCGGACTCAATAACATTCAACAACCGATTTCATAACCTTTCCAATCCGCTTTTCGAATCCGCTAAGTGTTTTAGCGTGATTTCTTGTGTAAATGGGATTTCCGCTTGCAGACCCAAACTACACCAATTTTTCTTAAACGCGGGGATTTCCACTATGAACTATGAAACCACAGACCATCATTGAAGTGTTTAAACACAGAGAAAGGAAGTCAACATTTAAAGCCTCCATGGGCTACTCAAATGATAAAGCACACAACACTATTTCATTCACAATAAAAATAAAGAACAGAGTCTCGACCTTTGCCTATTATTACAATAAAGACCTCTGTCTCTGAAGGAAATGTAGTCCACACCCATTCTATGCTCTCGCTCCACTCCAAGCCCTCTCTAATCTCTCCCTTACTACATTTTCTCCTTTTATTACTCAAATAATTCTTCTAACAATATCTAACAACAATCTTCTATTCTTAAGAGATCTAACAGTGAATCCTCTATTTCTTAGCTCCCTTCACACCTATGCTAACAACTCTATCTCTAGATCTAAAATAAGATAGTCTCTAACTTATTACAATAATGAATTATAACAAATTGTTTGAGAGATCCAACCCTCTCAGTAAAAACCGGTTTTGACCCAACAATCAATGAATTTCAACTTGTTTAGCCACAACATGTGAACAAGTTTTCACATTGCTGGCTAATCCTGATGCTCATGCATCAATTCGACTCTCTCTCTCATACTCTTGGACACTTAGAGTTTTCTTGGAGCACTCTTGGAGGAGTATGGCATACTTGGGATTTAGAGAAAGAAGGCAAAGGAAGAGCAAGAAAACACAAGAGGACATCGGGATCAACAACTACAATGAGTTTTTCTTGCACGTACTAAGTTGCATGTATGATTTCCTTGCTAGTTTTGGCATGCATGGCACATGCATGTGGTTTATTGGTCATGATCTATCATTGGCATGGAGGATTTCCTGGATTGACTATGGATTTGCCTAGCCTCGCCATTTCCTATATATCCATGGTGTTGTGGGTATCTTTCTTGTTGTTTTCTAGTTTGTTCTCATGTTCCTTGTGGTT